>CM056501.1:42543595-43008595 GCA_029783415.1 Anisodus acutangulus | reverse complement strand
AGGTGTTGGTCAGTGGTGTATCTACTGCGGCAGTAGAGGGAGAAGCTGATGTTGAAGTTATTGAGGGGTATACAATTACTCAGTTTTGTGATAAAATGATTGATTTATTCCTAAATGAAAAACCCAAGTCAAAAGATTGGAGAAAATATATGGTTTTTAGAGAAGCATGGAGAAAGTACAGGGATAGATTTTACAGTAGGTGTCAAACTCGAGCTGATTCTCAAATGAAGGAAAAATTGATTAGCTTGACTAGAAATCTTAGGAAGGTATGTTGAATTTCTGTTAATGCATATTTCCATAAACATAATTGTTCTTTTAGCTTTGATTGTTTTAGTTATGGATTGTTGTTGCCAATGGAAGGGAATCGAAATGGTTCTGCAGCATGTTGCATTTTGAACTATAATTTCATGGCACGTGATTTCAAGCTAAACTAGGGATACAAAGGACTTTTGCTATTAGCTTCAGCATTGTTGAAAGATCAGTCAAGGGCCGCTTAAGCCCTGAAGTTCAGTGCAACACTGCTGGTCACTTTTTTTTTTTTTTTTTTTTTTTTTTTGACGAAGGAACCCGCAGCCCCCACTCTCTCAGTGCGCGCAGGTAAACCAGGATCGACGCAATAGCCTGCAAACCACGTCAGCCGATTAACCACACTTGGCAAGCCATGTGTGACAGGCTCAACCAAGAAAGTTTATGCAGGGGATCGAACTCGTGACCTTGCGGTCCCGCGCTCTACTGCTACACCAACTTGGCTACCCTTGCGGGTAACTAAGGTAGGGCAAACTTTTTAAAGTGACTGATCCCACCGCATTACGGCCCCATACCCCAGAAAACCCCACCTCCGGCCTGGCCCTACGGATTAGTATACACCGCTTGGCCTCTGGCGTATGGAGGGATTTTTTGGGGAACAGTTCCACTCTACATTGATCGAGAGGACTCGAACACGGAACCTCAGACGGCAATACCTAATGTATTGGCCTTGGGCCAAACACTTTGGATAAAGTTAAAAACTAAGGTAGGGTAAACTTTTAAAGTGGTGGTCCCACGCATTCTGACATTTATACCCCAGAAAAATCCCACCTCGGCTGGCCCTACGGATTAGTATACACCGCTTGGCCCTACGTGTATGGAGGGATTTTTGGGGAACTCTGATTCACTCTCACGATCGAGAGGACTCGAACACGGAAACTCAGACAGCAATACCCTAATGTATTGGCCATTGGGCCAAACACTTTGGATAAAACTAAGGTAGGGTAAACTTTTTAAAGTGACTGGTCCCACCGCATTACGGCCCCATACCCCAGAAAACCCCACCTCCGGCCTGGCCCTACGGATTAGTATACACCGCTTGGCCCTACGCGTATGGAGGGATTTTTTTGGGGGAACACAGTTCCACTCTCGCTGATCAGAGGACTCGAACACGGAACCTCAGACAGCAATACCCTAATGTATTGTGTCTAGCCTAAGTGGTGCTTTGGTGCAAGCACTAAGTCAATGCCACTGGGCTTTGTTCTAAAGAAGGAAACGCTAAAGATAAATAGTGCTAGCGATATAATATGTCAATTGTTAAGGGAACATTATGGATGAATATGCCATTACTCGGTGCTGAGGTAGGAAGTTAGAAATTCAGAATAAGATAGATATTGACCAGTCTAAAGTAGAAACTTAAACTTGCGTCTGAAATATGAACTTAAAATTGTTTTTGAACTTAAATGACACCATTTCTACTTTACATATTTCTTTTAATTGTAGTTACTTCACTTTCTTGGACTTTCCGTTACATAACTTTTCTCCTAATTTGCGCCTTTCTTCACCAAGACGCCCACTTTAATTGCGATTTGCGGTTTACGTCCCAACAGACACTACTAGTGTTTCTGGGTTTTTCGCCTTTGACAACCCTGATCAGCCTGTCACAAGTCCTTTTTTCATTAATCTTATGCTGAAGTCGTGTCTGTTCTAGGAAGTATCTAATGAGAATGCTGTTTATTTATTTTACTTGGTAAAGTGCATGCCATTTATTTGATATGATCACTGATGAAAGTTTTGATATGAGAACCATCAATCTCTTTGATTTGAAAATTGCGATATTTGAATAGGGGTGTTTGTTGCTTATAGTAACTAGTATCTGACTGAATATAGCTGTTTCTACCAAAGATTCTCTTGTCTAAGATAGTTTTGACCTCACCAATATCCTTTAAATGCTTTCTTTTCATAATCAAGATTAGATATCTCAAAGGTGAACCCTGAAAGCGAAAAGTCAATCAGAATCTTTAGGATAGTTGCTCCATGGCTCCGTTTAAATAATTTATGTAACATAAAGGCAGGAGTCTTTCTTTTTGTCTTTTCATCTTTCCATAATGATATGCAATTTGTGTGCTTTACTTATACAAACAATCCAACTATTGGGTTACCATGAAGCAGATTTACATGACGTTTTAAATGATCTTGATAAATTTTCTCATATTTTGTGAATTTTTGAATGAGCAGCATATGCCAGACTTGGGACTAGATGCTTGTCTGCAGTCAGTGCTTATGATACACATTGGAGATTGTGGGAACATTAGATACTGCCCAGGCCAAATTTGATGACATCTTGAACTCTCCGTCTGTAGATTGAGTTCACTCCATAAGACGAAAATTTACTTTGTCCAACTAGGAAGCTGATCTAGTCACAAATTGTTTATAGTCGCTTGCCTTTTTACTTTGAGAATTATATATGTTCTTAGTTTGTCTATTTGTTTGCCTGTAATAGATGAGGTAGTGGTTGTGACATTACCTGATATGTTTGGACATATTTGTAATAGGCTTAAAATGTCAAAAGTATTGCCATAATATGACTTGGTGAACAAGAGAATTTTTTCTAACCAACTAGGGACATTTTTATTTGAAGTACTATTCACAACTTTTAAAATAGTTAGAACGTATATATATACTCATGTATTCATTGATTTAGTATATATATTTGAATGCGAATTATTTTTTTCATTCTTAATTCATTGCCTAATAGCATCTAATCCCTTCTTTTATAGACTCCTTGTACTGTCTTCCCAAAGGCCCTGTGCGATACTCGACAACTACAATAATTGGTAAAAAATGAATTTTGGACTTAACTAAACCCAAAAGCTAGTTTGTAGGGTGAGAATTGTCCAAGTCCATATAAGGAGTTCATGTTTCCGTTCCATTTTCGATATGGGACTCTTAATACTCCCCTACACGTCCAGACCTCGTTAACTAAAGTGTGGACAATATAATTTGAGGGTCAACATCGGTGAACAAAGAATTGGAATGAGTCTGACTCTGATATCATGTAAAGAATGGATTTTGGGCCTAACTCAACTCTAAAAACTAGCTTTTAATAATAGAAGATTGTCAATTTTCTTCCTATGTCGAACTTTTTCGTATTCTTGCATGTGCCTACAACGTGCTTGATCACATTGACGACACTTTTCCTCGTCCTATTGAGGTTGATGACCTGACATGGCGTCGTCTCTACACCACCGTCAAACAATGGATTTACGGCACCATCTCAAAGGACCTCCATACAATAATGAAAATCGGCGCTTCGACTCGTGAATTATGGATACGCTTGGAAGAGATTTTTCAGGACAATAAGCACACCCGTGCAGTATACTTGGAGGAACAATTCAATAATACGCGTCTTGAAATTTTTTCCAACATGTCAGAGTATTGTAGGCAATTGAAACTGGTTGTGGACTAACTATCCAATGTGGGGACGCCTGTCTCCGAAACTAAGATGGTTCTCCAACTAGTTGCTGGTCTTCCGAAGGTGAATACGATACTCTCGCTACCATGATACACCATGTCGATCCCCTCCCTCATTCAATAAGGCCCGGTCCCAATTATTGTTGGAAGAAATCAGACGTGTCAAACAGGATGAACATAATCAAAAGGCGTTAGCAGTTGAAAATTCCGCGACGAATAACGCCGCCGCTGGCCATCCACCACATCTGACAACCACCAACCGCGGAACAACCGCTAAGGCAGAGACGGCCGCGGGAAAGGAAGCAAAAATGGGCAGCCATCCAGAGAAGTCGTGACGACCAGCGTACAACGATGGGGTGATCGATCTGATAGTCGACCACAGCCGCGGGCCTCGACTCCCATCCGGTTCCCTCAACACACGGCTCAGTACCCTTATTCCTATCTTCCGGAAATTTTGGGTACTGCCACATGCCCAAGGCAGCCGTCTGGACCAGCCCACCAAGCCAACATTGCAGCGGCCCACCCCCAACATTCAACATACGGCCTGGCCCCCACTGATTTAGGCCAGGCCTTCAGCTCATTAAACGTGCAGCAACCCGATGAAAATTGATACATGGATACAAGAGTCACTTCTCACCTCACCCGCTCCGCAGGTAATCTTCCAAAACTGTTTCGTTTAAAGTATCCTTAATATATTACTGTTGATAATTGTCATCGCATTCCAATTCAGGGTTATGGTACAACCTACACCCAACCGCCTCACCCACCATTCTCCCTAAATAACGTCATGTATGCTCCCAACATTATTGTAAAGAATGGATCTTGAGCCTTAACTTAATCCCAAAAGTTAGCCTGTAAGGTGAATATTGTCCAAATCCATATAAGGAATCCATGTTTTCATTCCATTTCCGACGTGGACTCTTAACATAATATACTAACAATTTCCTTTCTTAATATTTGGTTCTTCAACCCAAACGAATGAAGTTGTTGGCAAGGTGACCAAGAGGACGATATAGGACAGGCTTTGATTTCCTAAAATAAACAGTAGAATAGTGACGAGTTGCATATTTAAAATAATGTCAATTAAACATACATATTAAACCGACAAACAGTGATGCCCCGAATTAACAAAACTCAAAAGAACTTGAACATTTGTCCAGGTTCCAATTTCCACGACAACAAATTTAAATATTAAACGGATGTCACCAGTCAATAGTCTATAGCCGCTTTGGCAATTTGAATTTTAAAAATATCCAATAGGTAATATTTTCGATATTTATGCAGTTTTTTTATGAGCGTGTCCTTTGCTTTATACGCTTACAATTCGGGATCAGACTTAGCATTTTAGTGCATTTTTTTATTTTTTGTAATATTAAGCATAGTTAATGTCTGTTTATCTTATCTCTCAGACCCCACTGACTTTGTTAATAATATTAATAATAATAATAACAATAATAATAAGCATAGTTAAATTATTATTTTTATTAAAAAATTAATGCTATAATTGTACTGCAATAACTAAAAATTGAATGACCCTATGTGAAACCAATCATTTTATATTCTAGACTATAATCTTTAATTTGTCCCAACTGAACGAAATTTCTGGGATACCATTTTTTCTTATGCCTTTCATGCTTCTAAAACGGCGACGTTTCATCACTCTCCTTCCTATCCAAATGCATGCAGAACAATACGTTCAACATTTCCTCAACAGGCTTGTCTTTAGCCTTCATCATCACAGCCAGCCTTATCATTTTCTTGTTTTTCATTCGAACCCCTGAAACTTGCGTTAATCCCAATCTCACCAAACCTAAGCCCCACCACCATTTCCCTAAATCCACATGCGATTTCGCCCACAGGACTTACACCTCCATAAAGAAACACAACCGTCGTTTATGGTCCACAAAAGCCTGGATCCAAACACTTCTTTATTTTAAAATGCAATTTCAGTTTCTCCAGGATAAGAATCTCTTTACTAAACATTTACGGGCTCTTGTGATATCTGCTGGGCCTGGTCAAGCTGTTATGGCCCTAAAAGAAATGGGCCTTCATGATATTACTGGTGTGGAGCTCGTGGACTCGCCTCCGCTCGTCAAGCATGCGGATCCGCATAGTCTGCCGTTTTTTGATAATGCGTTTGATCTCGGGTTTAGTGCGTATCTGGACTTACTTCACATTTAGAATTGCACAAAAAAGATTACTGGCGGCGCGTGTGTAGTAGTTGTGGAAGAGTGCGGCGGCGAAGAGGTGGAGAAAGTGGTGAAATTGTTCGGAAAGTCTAAGGTGTTGGGGTAAAGAATGTGACTATGGGTGGAGAAACAAGGACTAGAATCGTATTGAGAGTTATCAGTGACTGAAAATAGTTATATGTTGAGCATCCAGGATACTCAAAACACAGTACTATTTCTGTCTGTCTCATAAAGTTTTAAACTTCTTCAGGTTTGATGTATCTTCACACTTTCTCGAAGCGTTGTCTGATCCATAGGGATGTCAAGTCAAGTAACATACTCCTGGATCAAAGCATGTGCGCCAAGATTGTTGATTTTGGATTTTCAAAATATGCATCTCACGAAGGGGATAGCGGTACTTCTTTAGAAGTAAGGGTGACAGCTGGTTACTTGGATCCAGAGTAAGTATAATCTCTTCTAGATTATGTCGCCATTAGGAAATTAGGACAAGATAGGTTTCTAAAGCATAGCCTAATGGATGGTTCTGCTACCTTAATATGGATTACTCGAAGTGATTATTATTTGAATCATCGCTAGGAGAATCTACTTGAGCTTCTCGGATTCTTAATAATATGCATAAACAAAGAACCGTACGTATTAGTATATTTATTGACTTCATATTCGTTCACCATTGCACAACTGGTTCAAAAATCTTTGGGGCTATCCAGCTCATGGCCTCTTCGTGAATTCCTTTTGTATAGGTACTACTCGACCCAGCATCTGTCAGCTAAAAGTGATGTCTTCAGCTTTGGGGTTGTACTACTGGAAATCCCAACAGGTCGAGAGCCTCTCAACATAAACAAGCCAAGAAATGAATGGAGCTTGGTTGAATGGGTATGGCCCAACTTAGCGAGCTTTTTCTATAACTGAGACTCTCCATATACAGCTTGCTAGTACTGAATCCTATGAAAACATGAGTTCCGAGATGATAAAAGTTTTCTACCATTCTTTTAGAATGAACTAAATGATCACCTTGCGTACAACCACCATATGGAAAATGGTGAACTCATTACCCAGACTTAAAACAACACTGTCAGGCTTTAAAATGACAGCCAAATCATATAGAAGTAACCTCACTGTCAGAACCTAACTCCCCTCTATTGAAGCACAAAATTTGAATAATATTAAAGTTCAGTTCATATCAAGGAAACATCATGTGACCTGAAGATTCAGGAATCAGAACCATACAGTCTCTTCCCATTGATTATTGCAGCAAACTACAGTGCCATGAAAAGACTCAATTTTTTTCCCGAATCTATAGCTACACCTGGTCACTTGTGGGGAAGCTCAAATTCTTTTGAACACAGAAAGTGCGTCTTAAGCGTTACTTCTTTAATTATTCTGACTTACGCGGTAATTCACAGCTACTCAGATGATAAACTGATGTTGATTGCTTAACTACTTTGCAAATATATATACTTTTTTGATTTGCATGTTTACATCTGATCACATGCAAGTATCCACTTTGAAATACAGGCGAAACCTCTAATAAGAAGCTCAAGAGTTGAAGAAATTGTGGACCCTGCTATCAAGGGAGGGTATCATGGTGAGGCACTGTGGAGAGTAGTAGAGGTGGCTTTGGCATGCACGGAGACATACTCCACTTACAGACCATGCATTGCAGACATTGTAAGAGAGCTCGAGGATGCATTGATAATAGAAAACAATGCATCAGAATACTTGAAGTCACTAGACAGCTTTGGAGGATCAAATCGTTTCTCAATAGAAAGGTCCATTGTCCTTCCACCTATTAAATCTCAAATAGAGCCATCCAGTCTCCTCTCAACACCAGCCCCACCACAACCAAGATAATTGTTTCTTAGAGAAGTTCCTGGAGAAATTTTTGCATTTTACTCCTCAAATTCCTTTAACTTAAATGTCATCAATTGTACATTTAGCAGTGAAGATTTTAATACGTAATAGATCTTCCAAATACATGCCTTTAGTTGGAATTGTGAACTCCCGCTGTTCTTCCACTCTGGTCATAGCTCAAGAACACGAACATTGTGTTTGAGAATCATTTATCTCACTACTCTAGAGCATTCGACTACTGCACTCTTCTCTTGGAGACTAAGAAGCTCTAATCACTGCAACCTGAAAGGTTCAAGTCTCATTGATAATATATGAAACCGAAGACTTGACAGTCCAGCTCACCACACAGACACGTCAGGGAACAGGAAATTTATATCAAAGATACCTAATAAGTGGATTACCTCAAGTTTTCTGGAACAAGAATGAATACAAATTTGATGAAGTATGCCAATGAGACTATATTGCTACCACCCAATCAGAATGGGTTTGAGGCACAGTTGTCGTTGTATGGCGGGCATCTTTTTATTTCTTTTTTAAGGGGTTTCCCAGTCACACAATAAAATACATTTAGAGAACTTGACTAAATCAATAGCCTGCATAACAAGCATTCCCTGTACTTGCCTATATATAAATTCATAATTACTTCTTTTACCGATATAGCGGTGCAGCCCCATTATTAGAGTAGGTTTAAGTTCTGGAAGATACAAACAAAGCAAAAGCACATGTGGTATATATGATTCTCGAAACAAAGATAACGAAGGAATGACAAAAGGTGGAGACAATGAGTAGGTGCATTATCCTGGAGCTGGTAAGACCAAATTTTTACATGTCAAGAACATAAGGTCCAGCTAAGCTAAGAAATTACTAATTAGAGATTTGTATGGAGCAGCAATAAATACGTAAACTGTAGCACCAAATTTCCTTCTTCTAAATAAACCAAGAATCGAGAAGATATTTGATGCACTCTGGAAAGTGTGAAAGTAAAAACAATTACCACTGGAAAGAGATTCATATCAATGTAGAAAACAAGCAGAAAACACCGGGATTGAAAAAGAAAATACAAGAAACAACAAGGTGTTTAATGCTATACTAGGTAACTTACCCGCGCTTTGCGCGGTCATGCATAACCTTACTAAGCTTATGAATGATCATTCTCTAATATCCGAATGTTAAAAATAATGATAAGGTAGATTCTTGTTAAAACTAAAGATAATTAGAATATTTTTCAACATAAATTAGAAGTTTGGTATCGTCAAATACATACAACAACAACATACCCAGTGAATCCCACAAAGTGGATTATTGTCACATATATGAAGAACCTAAATGATTGCAAAATGCTTACTCTTTGATCAATTGATTCCAAAAGTGAATTGTTTAGTTAAGTATAAACACTCTTCCCCTTGTCCAGTGAATTTAAAAATTTATCAACACTACAACAAAAAGAGAAATAGTAGCACGGCATAAGCTCTATACTATACCTATAGAATGTCAAAAAACTCACACACAATCAAATAGTAAAAATTCTAACATGAGGAAGACCTGTGAATTAAAAAGATGATTAAAACCTTTAATTTATCCTTATTAGGATAGCAAGATAGCAAGAATGGTAATGATCAATGCTGCCATAATATAATAAGACAGATAACAACCCTCTCAATTCTACGCTTAATAGAAGAGTAAATATGAATAAAATGTTCATAAGTCATTAAAAACATCAGCTAGAAAACCAGGAAAAAGAGGTTATAAAAACTTTACCAACTCCAAAATAAAAACTACTAACAAAAACTTGTTGCGGTCATAAATCAAACTAACCAAATCAGGAGAAGCTTAGCCGCTGATCTCTTCAGCAATAAAAGTTTCTTGAATATAATTGGCTTCTCAATACTGAACTATTTTCCATGAAATAATCAATTATAACTTTCTCTATTTTGTGTATATGAGAAGTATAAAATATTCAATTTTGTGGCGTACACTATACTTATTCCCAAGCCTCTAGTAGCAAGTTTTCCTTGATCTTCCATGTCATTGTCCATGAGCACTCGTAAATGTGCCATAATAAATCTCTCATGAGAAAGTTTAGCTCCTCGTACTTTCAAATGTGTGTTCCTTGATTTTAGAAGGAATATTGTTGCAACTCGGCTTTCTTGCGTCGTTACCTTATGTTGGAGATCAAAACCGTTTTTAGACTTCCTCGGTCGTTCTTGAGTTCTCCTCATGGTCATTGACTCGATCTGGCTACAACAATGGACTATTCTAATTAATGAGTTAAGGGTTAAAGAAATAGCGCATGAGAAAAGTTTGTAAGGCATTTGATGTAAGAGTCATATTCAATACATAGGAGATTATACCCATCCAATAATAAGAAAGTGCCTTCTTTGAAGAGTCTACCTCGCAACAGGTTAGGTACCTAACACTTCTGAAATGGGCATTACCTTTAACAATGGAGATGGAATTTATAACTTAATCAAATGAACCTAGGCCTAGTATTTCAAATTGAAAATGGAGATTAGCAAGATGCAAGGTCCAGGTTGATTTTCTGATTCACAAACATGACAATCAACTATCTTACACCTTATGTAAATGCAAACGAATAAGAGAGGACGTCAAATAAAAAGAAAGACGGTCTAGAGAAATAGGAATGATTAGAATGTGATAATTGAAGAATCTGGCAAGCTCGCAAGACTTGCTAATTAAACAATATTACTAAAATATTAATGCAATTTACCTTGATAATTATTCGAAGAAATTTGATATGCATGATCTATAATATTTTTATCCATTATAGAAATCCTATATGATAAAAATATTGTATTATTAAAATTTAAGAGAAAAGAAAAGCAAAAAAGGAAAAGAAGTTGCATTTGATGTGCATGATCTATAATGACCTTAGAGAGGACATGAAACACATTTGGCTATTACAAGAAAGCATAGATAAATGCATGCGCTCTTAAATCAGAACACAAAAGAGTAGAATGGATATACAAATGGAGCAGGACAAATATAACAATCTATCATACCATGAACTTTATATAGCCAAAAGAAAATAAGAATTAAACAGGTTGATAAAAACCAATTTGAACTCCCAGATCAAAGCATGGCAATTTGTTACTAATACAGAGCAATCTCCCAGATGAAATATCTTCTTGACACAATATGCAAATATCTGTATGAATTAAATGTTTACAGATGAAACTATATGCACGATTATACAGAAGTATTAAGATTGGATCTTCTCAAGTACTATTTTTTTAACACAGTTTAAGTAAATTGTTGATGTTATACATGTATTGACTAATCTCTATCGCATAAACAAACATCATACTGAAGTCACTCTCAATCCGACCTCATATCAAGTGAAAGGGCCCTCAACTAAAAGATCATAAGTGACATTGCAATTGCAAATTCGAAGAAAGCTAAATAGATATTACAGTGATGTTAAAGAAAAAACAGAAGTAAAGAACACAAGGATGGCCAAAGAGAAGGTACAAAGCAAAAACATAAAAAACCTGAGAAGAAGGCAAAAAAAGAAACTGCTGACAACGGCAATAAAACACCATTGCTTTACAGATCTCCCGTTTCTTATCCTCTGAAGTTTGCCATCATATTTTTTGAAGGTTGGTTTCTTCCACTTATGAAACTTCCTATAAAATTGTGTTGGAAATTAGCCTTTGGCGGGAGTTGCGACCGACCAACTTTAACGGCTTAAACACTAGTGTTACGTATGTTGGAGAATCCGGTTCTTCACACATGCATGATGTACTAAGTACGTAGATAACCGTAGGGCCAAGAATCGCCAAATTTCATTGAGAAATGAAAGAGATATTGGTTCACGAAGTGAGGTGTTTGAAGCATGGAAAGTGTGGTGTTGTGTTCAATTCTCCCTCATCGGTAGAGGAAGAAAGAATTGTTGTGTATATAAGACTAAATTGGTTTGGGGTTTGGGACCCCAAGGGGTATCCCATGTGTTTAAAGGAGGAGGACCTAGATGTGCTTGGTTCGAGGAAAGACCACACGCTGGCGCCGCCTTGCCCGTCAGGTCAGGGTTCTCGGGATCTCGGGATCTCGGGGTGGGCCTTCGATATTATCTTTTGGGCGAGAACTTTTCCGAAATACGGTTTGATCCCGAAGCTTGGATGTCTGATTCGGTCCCTGAAGTTTCAAGGTGTCTGATTTGGTCTCAAGTTTCAAAGTCGAAATTTTCGATCGAGCAGAAATGCCAAGCACTCAATTCAGCCATTTATTTTGGCTGAATTACTCCTCCTATAATGGCCAAATCCGTTGGTTTTTTCACCATTTATTTTGGTGACTTTACTACCTCCATAATGGCCATTATTTTGCCAATAATAGTATTATGGAAGCGATTAAACAACCCTCCCTCACCTATATAAACACCCCCTACACCATTGTTGAGGAGCACAGAAAATATACTTGATATATACACGAAAATACACAAGCAAAACAGTTTCTTCCTACATCTATTTCTTGCTCAATATTCTTCAAGGTAGCTCTTGAGTTTCCTTTGCTCAAGTGTTCCATTCTTTGTTTTTATCTTGGGAGACGAATTGTCCAGACGTATAAAGGATACATACGGGCAATATTGTCTTAAGGACAGTGCCACACTCGACTCGGCAAGCAAACAAAGCGCTTTTTCGCTTTTTAGTTTTTTTCAGTTTTTCTAGTTCATCATTGTAATTTTCAGATTTCTAGTTGAATTGTAATTTCAATTCTTACATTAGCAGTTGCTTGTAATTCCCGTTTCCTGCAACCTTTGTAATATCCAACAAATTGTTGTCAAAACTTCTAATCTATCCAAATCACTTGACCAAAAATAAGCTTTCTAAAGCAACGAACTCCAAAAAGGATGAATAGATGCAAAACAAAAAAAAATAGGAAGAAGTTAAATACAAATATTGAGTTTTAGTTGCGCCACGTCACCGGTCCTATGTCCTATGTCCTGGATTATATAGATATATAAATTTCTGACTATGAGAAGTTGAAATGAAAACAACGAAGGAAACAAGAGTTCAGGAAGGACCAACACATTAGAGATTTAGAGTTGTATACAATCATATAACGAGACATTAAGGTTAGGAGATTCCGATCCTCTTGCTGAACCAGTTGCAACCTTAGCTTCAACCACATCGACCCCTCATTCCTACTTCCACTTGTTTGCTAAACAAACTAAATGATTTGAACCAATCAGAACAAATATACTTTACAGCAAACAGGTACATACAAGATTATAATTAGTAACTTTCACCAATCAAAAGAGGACTCGCACACTGGGCTGACAATCTGTCAATAAGAGCACCACGAAGCCGTCCATTTTGGCGGAATCTCTCGGAGGGTCGGCAAGATTTTTCATAAATGCGAATTCTATATCGATTTACCTTTTGACAGTGCCGGCTGAAGGGCAACGCAGACAAAGCAATGGCTATAGGCCCACAAACCCATTTCACTAATAATAGGTTTATGAATTAATTGTTTTTAAAAAATTAATGTAAGTGATACTTTTCAAACGTATGAATTTTGATAGTATTTTAAGATATATTTTTCACTAAATTGATATGAATAAAGTAGTAACTTAGAATACTTTTCATGTAGTTTTTAAATATATAATTTTTTAAAAAATAATACTTAAATTATTGAGTTAGAAAATAATTTAGCTTCAAAATTTTATCAAATTAACTCTCAAAAAGCAAAAAATATCACATTGATTGAGACGGAAGAAATTGTATTTAAAAGTAAAAAAAAAAATTAAGTAAAAAAGGAAGAAAACCTATTGTATTTGTTACTAATGTTGATTGCATCACTTAAAAATAGACTTTATAATAAAAATATATAAAAAGTTTTTTTTTAAAAGGAAAAGTTAGGAAGATTTGGCTTTAGGCTATGTTGAGCCGGCCTTTTGATATCTAACAGAATTTTTAGCCAAAGAGGTACACATTTTGGGGAAACAAATTCAAGCGGAATTTTATTTTTCACTTTCTTTTTTAAAAAATTTCTCTGCTCCTCTAGCATCAACTAAGACACCTCCGCTTAAATCATTAACTATGATGGGAAGCATTTTTAATTTTTACATCAAAAAGCAGTATGATGAATAATTCAACTCTTAAACCTAAGATGACATTTAATATGGTAATGTTTAATTGTTTATCTATAATATTATTTTTTTAAGAAAAAGCAATTTCCCGTGTAAAAAAAGGAAATCCTTGCGTTTAGTAGTAGTAGTAGCCGTTTAATATCGAGAATAAGAAGACAACTGAAGTATGTGTATCAAAACTAATCTCAACCATGCCATAAACTTAGTCCTGATATCCACTTATTTTAGCCATGAATTTCTGTAATACACAGTGCCTAATCTAATTTTCATTTTATTGACTTGTAGTAGACCTCTAGAAGATTTTTTTTACGTAATAATAGCTAAATTGCTGTTGTTATAACCCAAGACTCCAAAGACTATCATGTCTAATTACATTAATAACTAATCTCAATCTCCCCACCCCACAAACAAACTTCAATATAATTTCGTCTATGCAGGTTGGATCATTTACCAAAACTTGATACACTTAAAGGTGCTCTCAAGCTAAGCAGCAAGTAAACCTATGCAGAATTTCCCAAGCTTTAGGTTCAAACCATGCAGCTTAAACAATAATCAATCCCAAATCTGGTTGGGTCAATTTTTTCTAGAAGAGAACAGGCACGATTGTAGTGATTTGACGTTAAAATTAACCAAAGCCTTTCAACTGGCTCAGCGTGCTTTACTATTGTCATATGATCAAAATCGCATAAAGGGATGTGTAAAAGAAACGAGAAGAACCAATAAATCCATTTATAAAGGGTAAATCAAATACTACTAATCCATATTATCCACCCTCAGTAACAAAGCTCGTTCTAAAATAAATACTAATATATAATCCCTTAAAAACAATTGCAGGTTGCATCTTGAAGTCAGCCTCCTCAAAAACCTGAAAGCATGCAAATGTCTCTAATGGCCTTTAAATGGGCACTAAGATTGCAGAAGCTTCTATAATGATATCATGCAGAGGTGGTAACTGGCAGTAGGCCATTGTGCCTAAGCAGCGGTTCTGGAGAAGGTTCCCGGCCTCTAAATTGCACGAAAACCTGAATATGCATCCAAAAAACATCAGTCTTACCAAGTTAATCAACAGTGCAAATCAGACAAGAGATGGCAGAAATGCTAATAATGCAGAAGAAGCCAAGGCTGAATTACCTCTAGTGGAGCCTTTCCACCTCCAAGAGCAAGAACGGTCTCCCTGAATCTCTGGCCTGTTTCTTTTACAGCCTGCTCAATGTTAAAGCCAATATTAGTTGAATGGTGGTATTCATTGCAATGGTGATATACAAGACTAAAGATTAATGAATCAAAAGTTCCAAACTTTACCTTCTCATTCTCTAGTCCAACATCCTCAAAAGCAGAGAAGGCGTCTGCAGACAAAACCTCTGCCCACTGCACAAATTGGAAAATACTTTGTACTTACAGGCGGTTAAAGCATGTCTTTAAGTTTCAACCTAGAACATGTTTTCTTTCCCAGAAATCCTTTTTTTTTTCATAGAAAAGATATAAAACCACTAGAAAGAATGGAAATTTCAACCGTAAGTAGAACATCTAAAATCCAAAAAGTTATTTCTTAAAGACGGAAATACTTTATAAAGAATGTAGTTTTCAGGAATGGTTGAAATGGAACATCCATCAAAAACCAATTATCAAGGGTTAGTTATTACCAACAAGACTACAAAAGAATAGCACGTGCTTAAATTTCTGAAGTGAAAGCTAATTTAAGAGGAATTGACATTTGACAGATTTGAAAAGACATACTCCTTCATTTTAACCCCACAATATATATATACACAAGTCTCACGGGAAATACAATTAACTGGAAATATATAAGAGCTAAGAACAACAAAAAGAGGGGAGAAGTACCTTGTAACTGTAGTATCCAGCAGCATATCCACCAGCAAAAATGTGACTGAAACTGGCAAGGAACTTATCCTCTAGGAGTGGAGGAAGCACTTGGGTTCTCTTAGAGACCCGTCGGTCAACACAATAGATTGATTCAGAACCACCGGGAACATATTTTGCATGTAACTCAAGATCAACAGTTGCAAATCTCAACTACAAAGACAATTTTATGGCCAGTGGTAAGCATTTCAACAGCACCATGAAGTTATGGCATTAACATCATTAATGATGACAATTTTTAAATAAAATACAACATCATACCCAGTGAAATCCCACAAAGTGAGGTTTGGAGAGAGTACAGTGTACGCAGACCTTACCCCTACTTTGGGAGGTAGAGAGGCTGTTTCTCTCACCAAAATAAACAGAAGAAAAGATCCACCTAATACATTACTCCCTGGGAGCAATTTAGAGTTCTAGAAATGCAATCACGGAACGCAAAGGAAACTAACCAACAGAGACCATTCGGGTAAATGCAGGCACTGGTGCATGAATCAATACGACAAAGAACATCCCTTTAGTGGCTATTATCATTTTCACATACTTTTGGAGCACTTACTATATATTGGCACAACTTGATTAATTAACTAAACTTGAACACAAACCATGAATAACCATACAGCCACAGCAAATGTCCCAATTCCTGAAGACCTGATTTAGAAACTGTGCATTCAAATCTTGTTTCTCTCTCCCTCCAATTTCAAAGTAGACATAGAAAGGGCAAAAATATGTATATTAACTTAAGTATACTAAAAGAACATTAGAAATGAACCAGAAAAATAGTATATGTTAAATGCATGTTCTGGAGAAACTAATGTCTCCCACCAGGATTTTTTTTGGGGGGGGGGGGGGGGGATTAGGACTCCGCTTGTAGAACATGAAAATTTTGGAATATATTTTGGTGGTTACTACAATAAATGGTGGAAAGAAAGATCAATCAAAAGATAATTATTGGAAAAAGATAACAGAGGAACCAGAAAAAGAGAAAAGTGGGGCAGTACTCACCTGCCGAAGGCTTAAGGTACCAGCACGGAAAGTCCTAGCGGCAAGAAGCTTCTTGTATATGTCTTCTGGGAGAGTCTCACCAGTTTCATGATGCTTAGCAATACCCATCAGAGTATCCCTGCAGCAGCCATCAATAAAATGAGTAATCAACAGCTGACTGATTCAAAGGAAAAGAAACAGGAATTTCTTCAACTATATCACTACCCCAGTGTTTTTTAAAGCGAAAAGCGCAAAAACCGACAAGGTCCGTGTGAATTCAAGCGGAAAATGAAGCTTAGGAGTCTAGCATGTCATCTAAATTCATAACAACATTTCCATCATTCCAATAGTATATGTTGTGCAAACAACTATATTTCACAGACTGCACTGCTCCTTTTTGCCTTCAAAACACCTCTTATTTCTTTCTTTCCATATAGTCCAAGCAATGCTAAGAGGAATGGCACTCCAAATCTTCTTCAGGGATTCATCTGGACATGCAGCCTCCCAACACTCTAACACACTCCTGAATGTCATAGGACTTGTCCAATGAATGCCAAAATTAGCTATGAACATGGCCCACCCCTGCCAAGTAAATTCACAATGCACAAATATGTGGTTCACAGATTCACAAGCTTTCTCACAAAAATAGCATCTTCTGCACATTTTCCAACCCCTTCTCTTCATATTTTCTAACGTTAGATATGCTTCATGAGTCACTAGTCAACCAAAGAAGGCAACTTTTGTTGGGACTATGGTCTTCCAGATCATCCTCCAAGGCCACTTTTGTGCTTGCATCGGCTGAATAGAATTTAGAATTTTATAGAAAGAGCTGACAGTAAAAAAACCTTTTTTACTCGCTTCCCAAGTCAGGCTATCTTCTCTATTTGGAACTAACACTGATTGCATCTTCTGGATAAATAAATCAACTTCTTGCATTTCTCTGTCAAAAGATTCCTTCTGACCTGGAAGTTCCATCCTGAATTCGTAAATATATCTGCTAAGAGGACTTCCGGATTATAGGTCAATCTATACAAATTGGGAAATTGATTTTTCAGCAAATCATAACCATCCCAAAGTCTAATCTTTCTCCCATTGCCTATCCTTGAAACAACATACTAGTTAAATTCCTCCCAAAGATTGCAAATCTGTCTTCAAACAGCTAAGTTTTTACTGCTTTAGGAGCCCAAAAACCTTCTCTTCCATAAATCACCTCTACCACTTCTTTCCAGGGGGCTTTTCTCCCATCATTTAACCTCCATAGCCATTTACATAACAAGCTTTGATTGTGAGCTCTAAGATTTCTAATTCCCAAACCCCCTTCCTTCTTATGTTTTGTCACAATGTTCCATTTAACTAAGTGAATTTTCCTCCTTTCTGCATTGCCTTGCCATAAAAATTGCCTTCTGATTTTATCAATTTTCTTCTCAACACTGGCTGGAATAGGAATCAGGGACGTTAGATATGTTGGGATGCCATCGAGGACACTATTTACCAATGTTTTTGGAGAATTTGCGGTGGATTTGATTTTACATATCACCGTAGTCGCAAATTTTTTCGAGGCTGAAATTGAAAGACTACAAAAACTGACTAGATATCTTTACATGACTAAAAAAAACGTTGTTTTAAAGAGGGCAATTTGTTCAAGAACAGAAAGCAGGAAAAGTGAGCTTTAATATAGTTTTTAGGCCGAAATTAATAGAATAAAACCAATTGAGCATTTTTAGATGCTACTAAAGATGTCTAATAAAACATCTTTTAAGAATATAAAAAGTTTTTTATAACGAAGCAATTTGTTCCTTTTTCTTTAAGCTTGAAAGTGACCAAGGCACGCCTGACAGGTAGGAGCCCTCTGAAAAATAGCAATTCCAAAGAACATTTTGTCCTCCGCTTTGGTTTTGGAAACCAAAGTGGAGAACTTACTTGGTTTTGCAACCAAAATTAAACGGTTCAAGTATCATTCATTACAAAGACGTCATTGTACCTGTGATAGCACCAATTTTCCATGAATTGTGATGGCAATTCCACAGCATCCCACTCGACACCCCTTATACCAGCAACCAAACCCTCATCCTGCTTAGTTAGCATATGCTGAAGGGCGTGTCCAAATTCATGGAAGACAGTCTCGACCTACAAAAGCAGAACGTAGTCAATGCCAAAAACATACCTGATGGTAACTTGACTTCAGTAAAAGGTAAACGTTTGGTACTATACTACCATAAATTTTCATGAACTATAGATACAACCCTGCAAATGATTTGAAGCCTCATGTATCTCGGAAACAATCTAATGAAGAAGTCGAGAGTACATAAAATTTTACTGTCAGTGGGGGAACTTGAACAAGAGGATCACTCATGTTCTGGTGCTATATGTTCAGACGTTCGAGAGAAGAAGCACAGTAAAGAAGCACCGTAACCTGGGCTTTTAAAAGAAGAAAGAGAAAACCTGGCCATGGGATGTTTCCCAATGGATAATAAGGAAAGAGAGGAAACGAAGAGTGTTTGAAGACTTGAGAAATATTTTCTGCATGTGAAAAGTATCCTCGTGTCTCTAGATTATTTTTGGTGCACCCTTGAAACTCTTGTTTGTATAGATGATATGGACTATTCAGGAACCATATTTTAGCTTAGGTCTGTTTATTCTTTTGGTATACAGCTTATACACAGGGATTTACCCAATATTGATAAAATCATTTACATTATCTTAGAAAAATTCCCAACAACAACGTACCCAGTGTAATCCCACAAGTGAGGTCTAGGGAGGGTAGAGTGTACGCAGACCTTACCCCTACCTTGGGAGGTAGAGAGGCTGTTTCCGAAAGACCCCTATCTTAGAAAAATTCCCAAAACTAAAATTAGTTAAAATATCTGCTAAAACATTTGGCTCATGTCCCTCATACCACCACCCCTACCCACCCAAAATTATTTGAAACAACTACTCTGATGCAAAGCCTAACAAGTAGGAGATTAGCCCAAGCTGATATCACACCATGCAGCACAATAGCTTATTGAGTTATTAGTCCAATCATTTCAGAACACCATGAATTGAAGGCACTTAGAGTCAAAACAAATGCTTACCTCACGGAATGTCATTAGGCTGGGCTTATCCCCAACTGGTGGCATTTGATTACAAACCATGTGTGCAACAGGCAATCTAGCAGAGGCACCATCTCGTGACAATACACGGCTTCGGCTAACAACTTCATCCATCCATGCACCTCCACGTTTTTCAGATGGACGAGAGTATGGATCAAAATAGAAGTAGGAAACGGGACTTCCAGAGGAATCCTTCACGCAGTAAAACCGGACATCGTTGTTCCAAACCTAGAAATCACACACATCAATGAGCAACATTATTTTCCACTGCATACAGGAGTGGGAACAAAGGTAAAAGGAAAGGCAAGTAAACTAGGTCTTACCGGAACTAATCCATCAGCAGGCTCAACATTGATACCAAACAGCATATTTACGAGGTTAAAAAGACCATCCATAACTCTAGGCAACGAAAAGTATGGGCGTAGTTCTTCCTGCAAATAAGCAGAGCATGTGAACTCAGAGCTGTACACAAGCATTAAAAGAAAGTTCTACAATGTCTAGCATTTATTGAACGCACAAGGCAGTGGTCTATTAACAAAGAAGGGACTTATTATAAAACTTTACTTATTTACTGCTCAAACGAGAAAAAGAGAAGGGACTTGTATTAATATTACTAAAGCAAGAACGAAAATATTTGTAGCTAAAATCAACAACGATACACGTGTTTAAAGAAACAACATAATGAAGGAAAGATATAT
The DNA here is from genome assembly GCA_029783415.1 of Anisodus acutangulus. Taxonomy (NCBI): domain Eukaryota; kingdom Viridiplantae; phylum Streptophyta; class Magnoliopsida; order Solanales; family Solanaceae; genus Anisodus; species Anisodus acutangulus. The sequence continues at coordinate 42,988,077 of CM056501.1, read as the reverse complement.
ATTCTACTAGCAAGATATTCATGGTCTCAAACTATAGGAAGGGCACATTCCTTGTCATTTTTTCAACTCAGTTTGTTATAAAGTTTTGTTTAGGAAAGGATGATCAGAAAAGCATAAAGCTTCTACAATACTTGTAAAACTATCAGAAGAAAAACGAACATCAGAAGAAAAGCATATCAAAAAATGTATACGAAAAAATCACATCTGCCCATCCACATCGTTTATCGTTCTGTTTATACGGTCTTGAGCCAGCTTTTGGTTTAAGTTGGGTCCAAGGTCCATTTCTTCTCGAACACAAATATTGGGGGGGGGGGGGGGGGAGAGCCCACCTCGTTTAGCTCATACTTAGATTCACGAAGCCTCTCACTCCAGAAAGTAATATCCCAATGGTTCAGATCATCAGCTTCTGGAGAACCTTGACTTTTACAGAAATCTTTCAGGTCTTCCAAATCTACAAAGATCAAGGGAAAAGCTTGTGAACGCAAAAAACTGCCAGCTAAGAGAGGTCAACCAGTTATTTTGATTGCATCAAGGAAAGAAGAGAAAGATAAATTATCGCAAAGCACAAAAAACATGGCGGTTAGTAGTAGCATCTTGTGTTCAAAATAAATAAACAAAAAGAAAAGACAACCTTTTTATATAGATCTATCATCTGTCAGCATTGGTCTATTTTACCTCATATCTAGTAAATACAAACTAAAAAAGAAAGCTCGGAATTGATGAAGCCAAAAATCTAAAACAAAAACATAAAAACTCATAACAAAGACCGTGTTTGGTTTACATCTCAAATACCATTGACATGATTTTATAAGCCCTACCTTTGACTGCAGGATCCCAAGAAGCACTGCGAAGCTTTTCTAAAAGCTCTTCAGCTTTTTCAACAGTGGCCATTTTCATCGCCATGCTTACCTATATGCATAAACCATTTTAATCTTCAGAAATGAAAAAAGAAATTTAAAAAGCATAGATGGTATTGTGAGTTCAAAAGTAAAAATGTATACCTCAGCATAGTTATTGTATCCAAGGAGATTAGCCTTTTCCAATCTAAGCTTAAGAATTTGGTTAATTATCTCAGTGTTATCAAGGTCTCCACTAGAAGCACGGCTCAGATAAGCACGGTACACCTCCTCTCTTAGAGTTCTATTCTTTGCATGTTGCATGACAGACATATAACTTGGCGCATCCAATGTGATTATCCATGGCCCGTCTTCTGCAGTAGCCTTTTCGTGCCCCTGTTATCAGTTACAGGCAGCAAAGAGAACAGATGAGAGAAAAGGTAACCGATGTTAATTCAGATGTCGAACATCCGCAAAGAGAGCTTCCACATTACCTTAGACACTGCTGTCTGTGCACCCAAACCAAGAGCTGTGGCAGGCAATCCCTCAATATCTTTCTTATCTGTAATTAATTTTTCGAACTTCTTGGTGGAATCTAAAACATTTTCCTCAAATTTCTGAGATAGCTTTGCTAAATCCTGCAAAATGAAGATAAGGTTAAATGCAATATAGTGACTGAAAATACAGTTGCAGCTGCACAATAATGGTCCGACTGTTTGCAGTAAAAGTTGGAATATTACTATGATGGTAAAAGCTAGTATAAGAATTGAACAGGAAAATTCTCATTTACTTTTAGTTCCAACACAACCATCTAGCTATTCGAATAAATAAACACTTTGCATACAACCCAACCACCCAAAACAAAGAAAAAATCCGTCAAAATGTATTCAGAGAAAATGGAAAGACAGCCACAACATAAATCAGAGGGCAGTATAAGTAAAATAACCTCAAACATACATCTAAAAGCCATGACCTGTTAGATAGATTGCTCTAATTCAATTCCATTAAATTTTCCACTTGTTAAGAGTGCATTTAAGAAGAGACATTTCAGGGGTATAGAACAATGAGAAGACTATGTTCAAGAAGACATGATATAACACCTGTTCAATCCTGTTAAATTGCTCTCTTTTATCATCCTCAAGAGCGATACCACTTAGTACAGCCTCCTTTAATTGTGCTGCACGAGCAAGAAGCAGAGTGTTAGATGATCAATAAATTGCAGGCAATGAGCAAAACTAACGCTCATGGGAAGACCTCAAAAGAGGGTAAGAGGTTAGTTGATACTCTTAAACATTAAAAATATGATTTCCTTTTTAGAGTTTGAGAGTCTTCTTCTTTGATTTCTCTTTTTCTTTCTTTTTGACGGGGGGAGGGGGGGTGTAGATTGGGGAAACAACAGTTGGAATGTTTAATGGAATCCTGTGACCAACAAGCACTGCTACAGAAAATACTAACCCATATAAATGAAAATTAACAGAAATTTCACCCATATGGCTCTTCTTCATCATGGAAGTTGCAAAGAAATTACAGTACATATAAGATATTAATATACAGTTCTCAACTTCACTGGATGAACAATAACGATTCAGCACAACTACCAAAAAAATTGGCAGAGAGGACCTTCTGATGCATTACAAAAAGAAAAACTAAAAAGTAGTCCTAGACAGACAGCTACAGGAAGTAAAAGACACCCGGCATCCCGAATTTGAAGAGATAAAATGAAAAATAATTTCATGAACTTACATTCAACTATTCGTTTACGAGCATCACTCAAAGAGTCCCAGTCAGGAGACTCTCGGATAGCTTTGAACGCATTATAGATTGGCTTGCTCTGACCCAATTTAAGAGAAAAAGCAACTTTTTCCGGCTGCACAAAAAGAAAATAGCATTAATGATGCAAACCAAATGAAAGTAGTAATGTAAGTGAGGATAAGGAAAAAGAGCATGTGTATCCCTCAGCTAGACACATTTCATGAATCAAACTTTAAAGTGTATAAAAGGATGTATATTTGATTAAATCATGGAGTCAAACAGATATATATCATCATCTATCCAGCAAACAATTTTGATTGATATCCTTTTTATCAAGGGGTTAAAACTCTTCTTCTGCTTTTCCTTGATGGAGCCACAGGGACAATACAAGAGCTATAATACAAATTAAAATTCGAATCTACAGAGAGAAAATACTAAAGCTACTCCCTCCGTCTGTCCGTCCCAAAAAGTGTCACTTTAGCAAAAAGAATTTGTACCAAACTTTAGGAATTCAATACAAAAATAGTACTAATTTTTCCAACTATACCTTTATATTAAAGAACTACTGCTTCATAATAGTGCTCAATTCTCAAGAAACATCTAATACATAGGGGTAACATAGTAAACTATACTTTACATTTGTTGTTTTTCTGGGCGTGAAATGAGCTAAAGTCACACTTATTTTGGGACAGAGAGAGAGAGTATAAATTAACATCTATATTATTTATGATTGCTGTGGTATAAAGTTGATGTTAACAGAAAGAAAAAAGAAACTGAAAAAACTCAATATTCAACGAACCTGAACTTGTTCAATAGCGGAACGAAGTTCAGGATTATCTTTGACGGACTTGAGATGATTCACCGCACCCCAAACAACTGTCAACCTATCAATTATCTTCTCTAACGGCTCCACCAGCTTCGGCCACGTAGGCTCCACTGTCTTCTCCAAAGCCTCCAAATCCTCATCCTGCACTCAAATCCCAAAAAAAAAAACACACAAATTCAACGCGCCATACTACTAAACCCTACACCACGCGATTACAAAGTTTATAATAAGAGAAAACGAAACATACGACTTTCTTAAGCAATGCACGAATTCCAGGACGGACGTGCTTGGCTTCGATTACATCAAATGGTGGGAAATCGAAATCCTTCAACAGAGGATTGTCATCGGAAGGCATCGACATTGTAGAAGGATGATCGGAAATTGATCCCGGCGCCGGAGAAAATGATCGGACGGTGATCGATTTGCGACGGTGATGATTAGGAGATGTTGATGATTTGTGTAAAGTGTGAAGACAGAGAGAGAAAGAGGAGGACCAAAGAGGACAAGCACGGCACTGAAGTAGGTTTTTGGTATATGAAGGGGAAATATAACAAGTAGGTCTTAAGCATAAGTGAGCTGAACGAGATAGGGATAAACGAGTCGCCATTAAAATGAGTGCTATTATACAAGTAGTGGAGCCGTACAAAACTGACCCTATCCTGCTATACTTCATCTTCGCTTCCCTTTTTTTTTCTTTTTGAACAAGTTTTGAGTAACGTTAAAAGTCTCTTACACCCATGGATAGGTTGATAATATCTACAAACATATAAGGTTTGCTAACGTGACTTACTGTAGTATAATATTTTATAGAGTATGCAAACAAGTCTTATCTTTCTATTTACATTATCAAATAATTATATTTACTTTCTTAACCTTCCAAAAAATTCCCTACTCTCAAAATGGGTGTTCATTATTCAATTATCATAAATGTGATTTGAAATAAACTTTTGTTCTTCTAGCAATATTAAAATTATTTAAGAATTCAACACTCACCTTTTCTTATACTCCGTTTCCTATTTTCAGATTTGGCTCCTCTCCGTTACATCTTTCCTCCATTTTCTCAACTGCATAATTAGATAGTTGACATTTATCTTATTTTAAATTTTAAAGGCCTAAATTAAATTAAATTAACTTAACAAATATTATTAACTATAGTTAATGAGATAATTTTAGGAAAATACTCACTAACAATGGTAAGATCCCATAAATTTGGAAACCATTAATATCGTACTTGCTATTATCCTTATTTTCATTTTATATTTTTTACTTTCAGATAATTTTTTAATGAAATGAGACTAAAGTAAATTTTCAAAGTAATCCTATTTTTTTTCTATTTTCTTCTCCATCATCTTCTCTTTATCTTCCCTACACACAATATTTTGATTATTCTACCCTTTTTTTATGTGTAAGAATATGACGAATAATCGTAAAGAAATTTAAAAAATATACATCGTACTTTTGGGATGTCAATTTTTATCCCATTTTAAACTTCTTAGAAATGAATCGTTTTCTGGTTGCATTTGATTTCGTAAGTGATCCTCAACTAACTATATTTTAATTTAAAGTTGCAGAAATGTGTTGAAAAAATAAAATATGAGAATAATTTATTTCTATGATTAAAAACAATAATTTTGTAATTACTTGTTTGTCACAAAATCTTATTTCATTAAGATAAAATTTATAGCTAGATGTGAAAGATATATAGTAACAGACAATAATTGATATTATTGGGTTTCTAAATTTGTGGAAGATAAGACTTTCTTGGAGATTGATTTTCCAAATTAAATTCTTAATCGTAATTAAGATGTTTGTTAAGTTAATTTAATCTAGGCCTTTAAAATTGAAATAAAACAAGTGTCGGTCATCTAACTATGCACTTGAGAAAATGGAGAGAAAGTATAATGGAGGGGAGGTTAATCCCCTATTTTCATTTAAACATGGTAAATGATGGAGTAGTCGTGCCCAGAACCTAATAGAACACCTAACTTAGATGAAATATAGTTCATGTGATTTAAGTCTTTAACTTATAACCCACTCATTCTCTCCCACTTCATCTAAATATAGGGGAAGGATCTAACTCTCAAAAATGCATTGAAGGTGATACATGAGAGGGAACTTATAAGTGCCAAAGATTTTAGAGATGCCTTGAAGGTGTTGTCCTTGGCTCTCTTGTCTCTTTTCAAGAGACCCCAGGGGTTCGGTGTGACCTTATAACAGGCACACTCTATTTCCCCTCTTTGTGATCATACCCTTCTGGAGAGATAGGCCCCTTCTTTAGCACTTACTCATAGGAAGCTGGAGGTGGAACTATGGTCCCCTTAACCAAGCCACTGCCCCGTCTACGCAGGTCGTTTCCTTTTGATGTAGGAAATTTGAAAGACACACATGGGCCTTGTTCCAATAGATGGCATCATATATGTTGATGCTTAGATCTATCAAAGAGTATGGGAGACTTGTTTTTGCCAGATATTATCAATATGGAGTTTTGTCTTGAAAAGGCACATTGAAAACGAAAAAAATGAGGTAACTTATAAGGTGTCCAAGCTCTCATCAAAGAATGGCACGTGTCCACATACAAAAATTTGGGTCTGAATTCAACATGATCTCTTAATTTAAAAAAAAAATACATGTAAAGAAACTGCTTAAAAAGTATTGTATTCACAATCAAAAATGATTCTAGAATATATTAATAATCATTTTTCAAGAAAACTATTTGACTACCCGATCAGTAATAGTGCAATACCTTTTTTTTGTTACCAAGTAGTATCATTGATGTGGTTCTCCAATACAGGCTTGTAGTCCACTAGATTACTTTCATTCACTGTTGTGCTAATGGCAACGTAATCTCAAGGGAATAAAGCAGAACATTGATATAACATAATCCTACTTGTAAATGAACAGAATTCACAAGGTAACAAGAGTTTATTGCTTCAATGACCTCAATTGGATTGCAAGTGTTTAATATACAAAGTTACAAATTGGCACACATGGGAACCAACGTCTGCTGGATTTTTTTACATATATAAGAGTGAGAATCATGTACTTCAAAGCAAGCCATGGTTGGATTTTCTTCGCCTTTCACCTTTATGAAGTCGGATATTAGGTGCCTGTTACACAAGTGCAAACCGCAAACAGAAAAAGAAAAGAAATGTGCCACGATTGAAAATGAAGAGCAAGGAAAGAACCACATTTGATCTGAACTACTTCTCAAGCAAAACCAACATGTCTAAGTCTCTTTGAGATCTTTATTATTATGCTGATAACATCCCAGTCACAAAGCATAGAAATGATTCTTATGCTTTCACATCACAGGCCATACTATATGAAGTATGGCTCATCATAGTCAAAGGACACAGTTTATGACTAAGCAAAATACCCTCAATGACATACCTTGTGTATGTACTTAGGTTTTGTACTTCATTGTTTCTTTCTCAAACCCAATTGTAGGGAACTGCTTAGCATACTCCTCCACATCATGGCGGAGTTTTGCAATTTCAGACTTGATCGGAGCACGGGATTCTAGCGTTGCTACGAAGTCTTTTAACGTTGTCCCTGATACAAAAGGACGATATTATGGTGTCTTAAAGGAGTTGGTATTTACAACAAAAAAAAAAAAAGTCAAACAAAGCAAGCCATTTGAGGTAACAAAATCTAATTGTCTCTTCTTTAAAGAACTAAAAGGGGTGATAATAAAAGGAAATGGCACATAATTTGGGACTCATCAATACCTAACAAGTCAGATGGACATCTATAGACAAGATATTTATGAGATTTAAGTTATATGCTACAGTATCAGTAAAATTTAACTAGTCATTGCAGGCTATTACTTTGTTACCATATCAAACTTAATATGAGAGTTACATATTGTTATAGGTCAACTTAACTACACCAGTGCATAGAACATAAACGTCTATAACCAATATACATTATAAGGAATCTTACACACCTTGAGCTTCAGCCTTTACTTTCACTGCCATCTTCACAGCAGCATCAAAGAAATCAGCAACTTTCACAAAGTCTTCCTCAACAAATCCCCGAGAAGTGAGTGCAGGAGTTCCTGAATTACAACAGTTTTATCGAGTTTGTTTACAAGGAAGAATAACTCAATGAAGAAAATATCCATAGAGAGAGGTGTCTTACCCATTCTGATGCCACCGGGGACCATGGCAGATACATCTCCAGGAACGGTGTTCTTGTTGGCTGCAATATGTACAGCTTCCAAGACTTTTTCAACCCTGGAACCATCAATACCCTGTAAAAGGACAAGGCTCAATACTTGCGGTGTACTATTTCTTCCGCGATAAAGCATAACAGATGCCAATATATAACATGCACTCATGCACTAATATCTCATCTGATCTTTGTAAGAGCTCACTGTAATAATTGTATTGCTTAATTATAAATTAATCAAAAGCAGTTGTTAAATTTACTAGTCCTCTCAGAGAACTCAAAGAGGAAGGTTTCTCCCTTATCGTAAGAGTTCGTACTTTACCTTGTTTTTCAGGTTCACCAAAACCAAGTGATTATCGGTTCCTCCAGAGACAAGTTCATAGCCCTTCTCCCCTAAAGCCTGAAAGATTGAAAAATATGCAGCAGCTATGAAGAAAGCAGTATTATGGAGATAATGATTCAAACCATAATTTATAGATCACTGAGAATAAACTATAGATTTCACTAATATGTACTGTATTGGGGACTGCATACTTCATTGACTCTTACCTGGGAAAATTTAAAGGAGTTGCTGAGGACTTGCTCTTGGTAAGCTCTGTATTCTGGAGTCACGGCCTGCATTAGTAGGATTAGAAGCATAATGAGAACAAGTACCATCACAACTGTTTTCATATGTACCTAAGAAACACTCAAAAGCAAAATGGAAAGGCTTTCAAGTTAGTGAAGTTATTTCATGAAGTGTTGAAGTAGACGAAGAGAAAGAAGGATTTACAGTGGCTAGAGAGGTCGGGTCCTCCAAAACCTCTCAAAACTCTTCGAATACATTAATACATAAATGACATTCATCTTTGTTTTTAGACTTTTTCAAGCTTAGTTTGCATTCCTTGACAAGCTGCCTCGTATAATCATATATTTTTCACACTTTGAGGGAAAAAATACGATTTAGTAAGACATCAGAAGTGCTATCTGTGGGTGAGTAAAATTCCGGGACAATAAACGCTGTGTATTCTGCTTGTTTCACAAAATCATTTGGTGAACTCAGGTCAAAACCCTTCAGCTCTTAAATCTCAAAAATCCTATTTCATCGGCTAGCACACAGAGATCTTTTACATCCATAAATAATCAGTGAGAAGATCACTTCGCCAGTGGCTATACAATTGATGGAACTATCAAAAATGCTATTGTAAAGATATGAAACCTGTTTACCAATCAAAAAAGAAAGATATGAAACCTGTTTCAAGGCAACTGCCAAGCCAGTAATGGTGTGATTGTGGGGAGCACCTTGAAATCCAGGAAAGACTGCCTGGTTAATTTTGTCTTCATAGTCGTACAAAACCTTCAAAATTAGCATGACATAATTATGCTATTAGTTTCGACACTAGCTAGTAGGCCATATGTCTCTTAGATTTAGCGAGCAAGTAGAAAAGAGTCCTAAAAAACTGGTTAAATATGAAGAGATGCAATGCTGAGGTGACAGTAAAGTGGAAGGTCTTTAACCAACCTCCTTGCCTTGCTTGTTAACCTCTTTAACGCCCTTCCTGTAGAAAATCATAGCACCACGAGGCCCACGAAGGGACTTGTGAGTTGTGGTAGTGACAACATCAGCATAATCAAATGGTGATGGGATCACTCTAGCTGCAACCAATACACTAATGTGTGCCATATCTGCTAACAAAATAGCTTTCTGTTTGTAGCAAACCTGCCAGATATGCGAAAAGGCACAAATTCAAATACCTTCTCTAAAACTTACTAAGTTGATATAGACAACTAAAGTAAATACTGCGCAATGGTAATGTAAAATTTACCTTACGGATTCGTTCATAATCATAAAGACGTGCATAGGCACTAGCACCAGCAACAATTAATTTTGGCCTAAAGAGTGTGGCACTTTTCTCAAGCTGCAATAGAAAAATAAAAAGTCACACAGTGTTCAAAAAGAATAGGTATCATATTAATAAGAATCTAACATCCCAAGCGCGACGTAAAGTAGATCAGCCTTCAATAGTACTTTTTATATGAATAAACATTTATAAGTTTCTCCTACACTTGCTAACATAACCAGATGAAATTTCAGCTATAAGAAGTATAAGAACCTTCAAAATAATCTGAAAAATGTAATAATGGAGGCAACGTCAGCTCCAACATATTGGCTCACACTAATGACAAGTTATCTGGACATCTTTCCAGTGAATCAAGGACGGACCTTCTGTTATCACATTATGTTACTTTTAATTTTCATCATGTTATATTATGCTTTGTGCCTCTACATAAGTTCTGTGTCATAACAGAACGAACTTTTAACAAGAAACTGGATTTACAATGTTGAATATGACTATACGACTAGTCTAGTACACCATTCAAAAGGATTGGGTGAAGGGTAGAAGTGAAATGAAAAGAACTATAAAGAGAAAGCAGAAACTACCTGGTCATAGTCAATATAGTCAGTGCTCTCATTGAGTCTGTATGGCATTGTCTCAAAGAATATGAAGACCGCAGATATCTTCTTTGTATCAGTCTGTGATAATTAAACACAACATAAGACAACCGTATATAATTAAAATTCCATACAGTAAAAACGGCAGCGCAGGACCACAAGGGTCTATTGTACGCAGTCTTACCTTGCATTTCTGCAAGAGGTTGTTTCCACAGCTTGTGTTGAGTAGTGGAGACTAATTCATTGCCGACAGTAGGAAGGCCTTTCATGAATATATCCGCATATTGATACGAAGAAGACACATGCAACACCTTAACATGACCAAGGGCAACCTTCTCATGAACAAAATGTATATCCATCTCAATATGTTTTGTTCGCTGATGCTGAACCGAATTATGAAATAAGTATATGGCGGATATGTTATCACAATAGACCAACGACGCCTTACGCATGGGACACTAAAGCTCCAAAAGAAGGTTTCGGAGCCAACATATCTCAGCAACAGAATTCGCTACGCCTCTGTATTCTGCCTCTGCACTCGAACGGGTTAAGATGGCTTGCCTCTTGGCAGACCATGAAATGAGGTTATCCCCTAAGAACACACAGTAGCCGGAGGTGGAGCGGTGCGTGTCCGGACAGCCTGCCCAATCAGCATATGTATAAGACAGCAATCTGGTCGGAGCTGAGGGGTATAGGTGCAATCCATAATCAAGTGTGCCCTTAACATATCGAATGATACGTTTAAGGGTAGTAAAATGAGGCTCCCTGGGGGCATGCATGAACAAGCATATTTGCTGAACAACATACTCGATGTCAGGTATGGTGAAAGTAAGATACTGAAGAGCACCTGCAAGACTTCTGTAGAGAGTGGGATCGGACACTGGGTTACCATCAACAATACTAAGCTTTGATTTGGAGTCAACCGGTGTGGACATGATCTTGCAGTTTACCATTTTAGCCATGTATACTATCTCCTCTGCATACTTACACTGACATAAAAATATAGTATCTGCAGAACGAGTCATTGATATCCCAAAAAATAGCTCAACTTCCCAAGTCAGTCATAACAAATTTGGTTTTAAGGAGTGCAATAATCTCATTTGCTACACATCAGAGGAGGCAGTAAACACAATGTCATCCACATATAACAATAAATAAGCAATGCTACTACCTCGATGAAAAGTAAAGAGAGAATTATCACACTTGCTGCATATGAACCAATCTGCATAATGTACCATGTAAAGCGATATACCACGCTCGAGGGGTCTGTTTCAAATCATAAAGTGACTTACGAAGACGGCATAAATACTGAGGGGTTTCCGGATGGAAAAACACAGGCGGCTGGTGCATATAAACAGTTTCCTTCAAATCACCATGTAGAAACGCATTTTTCACATCAAATTGATGTATAAGCCAATGCTTACCATAGCAATATTCAGAACTGTGCGAATGGTAGCCGGTTTCACAACCGAACTAAACGTCTCACCACAATCAATACCCTCCTGCTGATTAGTTTCATTAGCCACAAGTCTAGCCTTATACTTTTCTAAGTTACCCCTGTCTCTGTATTTGTGATGAAAAAGTCACATGAATCGGATCACATTAACCCCTGCTGGTCGAGGAACCAAATCCCAAGTGTGTTGTTTTGTTAAAGCATTAAACTCCTCACACATGGCCGCATTCCAATTTGGGTGTAGTTTGGATAATTTGGGGGTTTTGGGAATTGGGGATATGGTTTGTGTGGAAATGTTAAATTGGATTTTAGGTTTGAAAATCCCGTGTTGGGCACGGGTTTCCATACGATGCGATGAGGCAGTGTGGGTGTTTGTGCTGGGTGTCAGGTTTGGTTTGGTAGGTTCTGAGTTCGACGATGGGTTGGGAAAGTGCACCGATCTGGGCAGATAGAGATGGGGTGAGATGGAGGATGTGGGGTATGGTGTCGGGGGGTTGGTACGATGTGGGTTTCCAGTGGTTTTGAGGGTTGCGGGGTCACCGTGGGATGATGTTGGGGACACAGAGACCGGTGTGGAAACCGAGACGGTGGGTCTATTTTCGAGGGAGGCAAGTGGCGGTATGTGTGACGGGGAACGGGACTGGGCCGGTGATGCAGGGATGTTGTCGGCGGTGATGGCTATAGGTGGCAGCACCGCAGAGATGCGGTCAGTGGTGTTGGTAGAGGGCGGTGGACTGACACAGTTCCCTAAGGATAACCGGAGACATGGCGACTCATCAAGAAAGGTATAGTACATTTTTTAAAATTTTTGAATGTCCGAGAAAAGGGAATGTCGTTTCGTCAAATGTGACGTGACAAAAGACGTGAATCTGACGGGTAAACAAGTCATAGCATAGATAACCCCTATGATTGGCTGGAAACTCTAGGAAGATACACATAGTGGTCCGGGGTGCCAAGAGGAGAGGTGGAGACTAGATTGAGATAGCATATGCAACCGAAAATACAAAGATGATCATAGGAGGGGATCCGTTGATATAATATTTCGGTTGGGGTCATGTTGTGAAGAGTGTTGGTGGGTAAAATATTAAGGACGTATTCTACCATTTGGACCGCATAGACCCAGAACGAGGGAGGTAGGGAGGCATGAAACAAGAAGATACGAACCATGTTATTTATGGTGAGGATGATTTGTTCTGCTTTGCCATTTTGAGGCGATGTGTGAGGACAATAGAAGCGGAACAACATGCCATTGTTTCTACAGAATCGGTGAAATTGCGAATTATTGAATTCACGTCCATTATCACACTGAAAAGATTTTATTGCTTTTTCAAACTATGTTTTAATAAAAGTGCGAAACTCGAGAAATTTGGCAAACACCTCGGATTTAAATTTAAGTGGGTAGACCTAAATATAATGAGAAAAATCATCCAATAAAACAAGATAATATTTATGACTGAGTGAACTAGATACATGAAATGTCCACAAATCAGCATGAATAATATCAAACGGAGAAAACGTAACACTTGAAGATGATTTAAAAGGTAGACAAACATGTTTGCCTAATGAGCAAGAAACAAGTGTTGGTCAAGTTTCTCATTATTATATTTAATAAAATTATTATCTCTAAGAAAATTAAAAATCGGGGCTCCTGGGTGACCAAGCCTATTGTACCAAGTTGACGGAGAGATAGCAGCGAGAGATATGGGAGAGTATGTGCTGGCAGCGGAGGAGGATGTGGAATGGGTAGAGATCCCCCGTACTATTGCATCTCGTAAGAGGTGTCCCCGTACGAAGATCATTCATAGTAAAACCAAAAGGGTCAAAGTCAACAGAGACAGAATTATTACGAGTAAATTTGCGGACAAAAATTAAGTTTTTAATGATGTTTGGGGCATACAGGACATTATTGAGGGAAAGGGGTGGGCAAGGCGGTGGTGTGTGAGTGGTACAATAACTCTGGATTGGAATGCGATGGTCATTTCCAACAGTAATGTATTGAGGATGATTTAAATGACACAGTTTGGGAATAGTACCTGCAGAGCGGGTGAGGTGAGACGTGGCGCCCGAGTCCATGTACCAATTTTCGTCGGGCTACTGCAAGTTCAAACTACTGAAAGCATGGCCCATGTTAGTCGGGACCAGACCAGATGGATATTGCGGGTACTAGGCCTGCATGAAATGGGCCTGGTGTGTCGGATAAGGAACTGACCGAGCAGCTGGAGCAGGGTCCAATACCCCATTGATGTGGATAAGGGAACTGGCCAGAGACTATTCTGACAATGGACAACTGGGTCGGTCCAGCTAGCATAAGGACTGGGCTGCTGCAGCTTTGGGTTTTGCTGCTGGCCGCGGCCCCCTTTCCCATGGCCTTTTCCACCTAGTCCACTGCCTCGTCCTCTGTTGCCCCTGCCGTCGCGGTTCTACCGCGGATGATTATTTTCCGGCGGAGGCTAGGCGGTAGTGATGTTATTTTGCAGAGATGTTTCCACTGCTAACACCTTTTGATTGTGCTCGTACTGCTTTGCACGTCGGGTTTCTTCTAGCAATAATTGCGAGCGGGCCTTGTTGAAACTGGGTAACGGATCAGCCTGCTGTATCATGATGGCTAGAGTGTCACACTCACCTTTTGGTAGGCCTGCAACCAATTGTAGGACCATCTTTGATTCGTAAACAGGTGTGCCGACGTTGGATAGTTGGTCCGCCGCTAGTTTCAACTGCTTGCAGTAATCGAACATGTTAGAGAAATTGTCAAGGCGTGTATTATTAAATTGTTCTTCCAAATACACAGCACGAGTGTGCTTGTTATCTTGAAAAATTTCCTCTAACCGAATCCATAAATCACGGGTCGAGGCGCATGATTTCATTATAGTTAGGAGCAAGTCTTGAGAAATAGTGTCATATATCCACTGTTTGACAACGGCGTCTAGACGACGCCATGTTGAGTCATCAACCTCAGGGGAGCAAGGGAATGAGTCATCGATATGGTCAAACATGTTATAAACATATGCATAAATACGAAAAAGTTCAACCTATGGAGAGTACCGACCGTTTTCTTAATCAAGAATTATGGGAAGACAATTCTTGATGTTGGTGACAGTGAAGGGTTGGATGAATAGAGGATGAAAAAGAAGATTTTGGTGTGTCAGAGGTGACGACGGTTGAGGTTGATGCTACTGTGTGAGTCGTAGGAGTCATTATAGTGGATAAATAGTATCGAAGTAGGAGAAATGAGACAAGGAAGAACAAAGAATGAGAATAGGGTGATGGCCGCCGGTGAGAAATCCGAGAGAGAGGGGGGCTTTTGAGAGAAAACCTAGGGTTTCGACTCTAATACAATAAAATATTGTAATAATCTCCCTTGGAGAGCTTTTCTCATTATTATCAAATATATATAGGTGTACAATGTGGAATCCTTATACAATAGGGATCATAATTCTACCATAATTATATATCACTAAATATGGTAAATATACAAATAATTGTACACGTTAATAGGTGGTGGAAGAAATTTGGATAAATTTTCTGGTCGTTGTGGCACCAACTTACTCATATTCCATATCCTTTTCTTTTTACTTGTGTTAAAAGTTAATTAACGCCTAAGGAGAGTGTTTAAAATATTGAGCTTATGTGCATTTGAAATAAATTCAAACTTAGCATAATATATGTTTTTAAATAAAAAATAAAATTGTGCACTAAAGTGTAAGATTGGTTAAGGGGACAGGAAATTTTGTTTCCATAGGAAGTTTAAGATGTGGTAACTTGAAAAGTAATGTAATAATCTGCTAGTCTGAAAATATTTGTCCATTAGCATAACTAATATAAGTACTTAAGTCCTATAAAAATTAATATATGACTCTCTGAGGCTCTCAAGAGAGGGAAACTACTGATTCAATTGTTTGTGGGGCATATGCTTATCTTCCATGAATGCTGAAGTTGAAAAAGAGATATTTGAATTAATGATGTGGAAAATATTGTTACTTTAGCCATCCTATTATGTAATACCATAGAAGCCCTATCCAACCTACAAGTTTCTTAGCCACAAAGGCGACTCTCCAAGATTTAGGGTTTTTAATCTATTATGGAATTTGGGAAACCTTCAATTTGGGACAATTTGATCTTTCTTGGAATTTACGAATCCATTTGGGTCACTATACTCCCGCGCGTGACCAGTCGTGGGTCTGATCACACGACGACAGAGTTTTTAAATGGGCCTGAAGCGACAATCTTGTTCATCCCCAGATAGAGTGTGATAGACTCTTTTGATCGGTAAATATTTGGGCTTTTTACACTTATTTGCCCCTCCATTTTAAACTTACATGGGCTTAGTGGTCTAGCTCAAACATGGGCCTGATTTTTATTTCATTGGGTCATTAAACAAATGCCCTTATTTCGGGTGGTCTTTAGTTTTTTTCCTTCAAATTTGTAATCTTTATTTGTTCTTCAGTATTTTTTGACGCAGCATAATTTTGATTTCGCAATGCATAGTTTACGTGTAACTTCGGTATATGTATCATAACATCCACACAAATTATGTCGGACAAGGCAAACTTTCAACACCCAACATAATCTAAAAAGGGCATTATTTGATATTTCGCTCGGCATAGTTTACGTTTAACTTCGGCATGTGTCATAACATTCACAAAAATTATGCCGGACAAGGCATAATTTTCAACACTCAATATAATCTGAAAAATTAAAATACTAGTATAAAACTAAGTTGCATAACTTAATTTCTACAAATTTTATACTGAGCGAGGCAAAAGTTCAGTTTCCGAAAATAAAAATGTTACAAAACTATGCCTTGCGAAGCAGATCTGGATATTTTCATTAAATAAGTAACATGAGCAAAAATTAAAGACCAGTGCGTTTAAAGGGAAATCCGTGCAAAGATGTATTTCATTTTAGCTTATTTTCACGTAAAAACTGTACGTGCTAGTCACCTTTTGGACTGGTTTTGTGAAAAATAGTTAGTGTTTGAAAATCCTTTGAAAGTAGTAACTTTTGGTATCGGGAATACCATGACAATATTGTAAAGAAATGGATATTGGGTCTAACTCAACCCCAAAAGATAGCTCGTGAGGGGAGGATTTGCCAAGTCCACATAAGGAGATCACCCATCTCATTAACCACTGATGTAGTACTTTTTCATCTGGTGCATGGGCAATTTAATTAAGGGCTCAACATCGGGTGAGATGGGTCCTGCTCTGATACAATGTAAAGAAATGGATCTTGAGCCTAACTCAATCTCAAAAGCTAGCTCATGAGGGGAGGTTTGCCCAAGTCCACATAAGGAGACCACCCATCTCATTAATCACAGATGTGGTACTTTTTTCATTCTTTAACAAGTGTTATGAATTTTGAAATTTAACAAGTGCATAATCCAAAATATTATTGTTAAAGAGAAGAGATTACCGTGATATACACTTAAGGTATATCACGGTATTGTATATCCTAGGTATAGTTGGTCTTGGCATTGTATATATTTGGCAGTCACTGTTTGTATATATTTGGGTATATGACCGTGTATATGGTCTCAGTGTTAGGTAATACTTTAGTGTAATTAGCATTGTACACTTACCATAATTCTAGGATTCTTATACTACTAGAATAATATTTTGGGATTAGAATAAGAGTAGGTTTTCTATTATGGAAAATTGTAAATTGTATATATACTCTTTCATTAATGAGAATAATCAAGGGATTATTTCTTTCATGGTATCAGAAGTCTAGGTTGAAAATTTTCCTTCGATCCGTGACCTACTGCCCTCGGTTTTCGTACCGTTTTCCCTTCAAATCTTCCCTTTTTTCTTTCGTTATGTCTAATTCAAAGAACACGATTCATCCTGCCCTGGTTGTTTCTAACATCAATAATCATATCCCTCTTATTCTTGAAATAGAAAACGTCCAATATGCGACGTGGGCCGAACTGTTCAAAATTCACGCACGCTCGCATCAAGTTATCCATCACATAATCCCTGCGGCTTATGAGGATACGGAGGTGCCCAAAAGAGAGGATGATCCTAAGTTGTGGAAGACTCTTGATGCCACCGTACTTCAGTGGATTTACTCTACTATCTCTACCAACCTGTTGCAGACGATTATTGAGCCAGACGTTACGGCGATGGTTGCTTGGAATAGGCTGCGTGACATATTCCAAGATAATCAAAATTCTAGAGATGTTACTCTTGAGCATGAATTTTCCCACATAACCATGGAAAAAATTTCGAATATTTCAGCTTATTGCAAAAGGTTGAAGGAATTGGCGGACCAACTCCGCAATGTTGGTGCGCCCGTTAGCGAAGATCTTCTAGTTCTACAGATAGTTGTAGGCCTATCTGAGGCCTATAGTGGCGTTGAAACTCTCATTCGTCAAAGTAATCCTCTCCCGAAGTTCTATCAAACTCGGTTCATGCTTACTTTGGAAGAGGCCGGGTTGGCTAAGAAGGCGGCTACTAGTGCTAGTCCCGTGGTCATGATGATGTCATCCCCTAACTCTCAGAATTTTGGTGATAATTCGGGCTAAAACAGTTCTCAAGGGAGCGACAAAAATAATTGAAAAAATAATGGCAAGAATGGGGGAAGGGGGGCAAACGCAATGGTTCCGGCAATTGTGGCGGTAATAGCAGTAGACCCCGTCCCGGCAACAGTGGGCCACCGTCCCACTAGCCCCAACCATGGGCCCCTTGGCAGTGGGCCGGGGCCAAAGGGCAGTGGCCCAGCAGCCCATATCTGCCGATGTATCCAGCGCTTGGGCAGTGGGCTAATCAGCCCTCATTTTGGCCCATCACTGCCTGGCCCAATGGTTTTCGCACTACTTCTGGGCCGGGGCAACAAATAAGTGGGCTTGGGCCTCGGCCTCCGCAGACCCATCACGCAGCGGGTCCCACCCCTACCGACATTGAAGCCGCAATGCACACGCTTGAAATAAATCTTTCGGACCCAAATTGATACATGGACACCGACGCCACTACTCACATGACGACCGACTCATGTACTCTCTCGTTTTATTCCAATTTGAACAACAATCGTAGTATAATTGTTGGTAATGTTAATTCAATTCCAATTCGTGGTTACGGTATAAAATGTTGTCTCCCTCATCCACCCCTTATTTTGAAAAATACCCTTCATGCTCCTAAATTGATTAAAAATTTGGTGTGTGTCTGTAAATTCACCACTGATAATTCTGTTTCTGTCGAATTTGATCCATTTGGGTTTTCTTTGAAGGATTTCAAGACGGAGAGTCCTCTCATGAGGTGTGATAGTAAGGGGGATCTTTATCCTATCACGCCAAGTTCCGGTTTCTTGAGTCACGCATTGCCATCAACTTTTGCAGCTCTGGCTCCTTCCTTGTGGCATGCTCGTCTAGGTCATCCGGGGTCGTCTATTTTGTCTTCCTTAGATAAAACATTTTTATTTCGTGTAAGGGTACGCGTAGTATTTCGAATTGTCAATCTTGTTATTTTGGAAAAGTTGTTAAGTTGTCATTTGTAGACTCTAATTCTCATACTTTAATGCCGTTTGATATTATTCATAGTGATTTATGGACGTCTCCGGTTCTCGGTTCTTAGTTCTTTAGGTCATCGATATTATGTTCTCTTTTTAGATGATTATTCTAAGTTTTTATGGACTTTTCCGATAGCGAAAAAATCTCAAGTTTTTTCCATCTTCTTAAAATTTAGAACATTCATTAGAACTCAATTCAAACGGAAAATAAAAAATATTCAATGTGATAATGGCAAAGAATATGACAATGGGGGTATTTCGGGAATTTTGTGCTAATAATGGGATCAATTTTTGTTTTTCTTGCCCTCATACGTCTTCATAAAATGGGAAAGCCGAACGCAAAATGCGTACCATTAATAACATTGTCCGAACTTTATTGATTCATGCTTCCGTATCCCCGTCTTTTTGACATCATGCTCTACAAATGGCTACATATCTTATTAACATTCTTCCTTCCAAAGGTTGACATATTCGTATCCTCTTCAAATTTTATATAATAAGACTCTTTCGTATTCCCATCTTAGGTCTTTGGGTGCTTGTGTTATCCACTCTTTTCGTCCACCACAATTAACAAACTTCATGCCAGTCTACCCCTTGTGTGTTTTTGGGTTTTCCATCTAATCATCGTGATTACAAATGTTTTGATTTATCATCTAATAAAATCATCATTAGTCGCCATGTAATTTTTGATGAATCCCAATTTTCGTTTGCTAAGGTTAGTAATCCTAGTTCGTATAATTTTTTGGATGATGATATATCCCCGTATATTATTCACAATTTTTCGGACGAGTCCCGCACCCCAAATTCACCAGCGGGCCCACTGCCCGCTGGCCCCACTGTTCCGTCACCAATTATTGGTCCAGCCGCTGAGTCCAGTCCCATAACTGGGCTAATGACGGTAAATGGGCCAGATACCCAGCCCATTACCGCCACTGTTCTAGTAACGAGCTCCTTTGATTTTCGTGTTGGGCCAGCAGGCCCACTGCCTGTTGGTCAGTCCGTCACGTGTCCTGATAGTTCCCGAAATCCATCCAATTTTACCTCGAGTCATAGACCGTTCACTCATAGTCAACGGGTTTTTTTAAACAAAAAAGATATTTTAATTTAAATTCTAATGTTCTTAAATCACCTTTACCCCTTTAATCTTGTGTCAGTTTTAAATGACCCGAATTGGAAAATTATTATAACCGACGAATATAATGCTCTTATTGATAATAAGACGTGGGAGTTGGTGCCCCGTCCATCTGGTGTTAATATTATTCGGTCTATGTGGATTTTTGCTCATAAGGATAATTCTGACGATTTATTTGCGAGGCATAAAGCTCGTTTTGTAGGTGATAGTAAGACTCAACAGGTTGGTGTGGATTGTGGTGAGATGTTTAGTCCGGTTAGGGATGGCAACGGGTCGGATCTGGATCAGATCCTACTAGATCCAGATCCAGATCCGTTTTTCGTACCTGAATCCAGATCCGTCGGGTCCATAAAAATTAGATCCAAATCCGGATCCATCGGATCAGATATGGATTCACATGTAAAAAAAATTGCCTTGCTAAGAATTATTTTTTGAACTAACAAACGATTTTTACTTTGCTAACAGTTTACTGTGTTTCAAAATGTTCATATGAGATATTTTGTTCGTTATCTCGTTTTGATTGTGAGCTATTAATTGAAAATGT
Source organism: Anisodus acutangulus (assembly GCA_029783415.1). NCBI lineage: Eukaryota > Viridiplantae > Streptophyta > Magnoliopsida > Solanales > Solanaceae > Anisodus > Anisodus acutangulus. The sequence continues at coordinate 42,967,427 of CM056501.1, read as the reverse complement.
TGGACAATGACAATAGTTGTGGAAAATGATGACTAGTATTTCCACAATGCAGAACTTGCATGTGCTTGGAATCTTTACAAATGAAGTGAATATAATTTTAACTACTTGTCTATGGAGATGTTAGTCATTCACTAATATAACGTTGATTTTATTATCGAAGTTACTTCTTTATTTTTTGGTTTTTAAGTTAATGCGGGGATAAATTAAATTTGTTTTGAGAATTAAACTTGCAAGGCTGTGCTTAGCAATTTTAAGAAAATACTTATAAAATTACATTCTAGGTTATGAATATATTTAATAAAAAACAGATCCACGGGTAATATCTGGACCGGATACGAATATCAAATACAAGATCCAGATCCAGATCCGATCCGTCAAAAATGGATCCGAGTCCGATCCGTCAGAAATGGATCCGGGTCCGATCCGGATCCGTCGGGTCAAAATTTTGAAGATCCATATCCTATAAACGGATCTGGTTCCACCGGATCCGGACCGGGTCCAAGATCCACTGCCATCTCTAAGTCTGGTGGTCAAGTCGGCTATCATTCGCACTGTGCTCAGCTTGGCTCTTTCAAAAGCATGGCCCATTCATCAGTTGGACGTGAAGAATGCTTTCTTACATGATGATCTCAAGGAGACAGTCTATATGCATCAGCCCTTGGGGTTTAGGGATCCCAAATATCCTCATCATGTCTGTTTGTTGAAAAAGTCCTTTTATGGGCTTAAGCAGTCTCCACGGGCTTGGTATAAGAGGTTTGCCGACTATGTTTCGACTATTGGATTCTCTCACAGCAGGTTTGATAATTCATTGTTCATATATCATCGTGGTTCTTCTTTGGCTTATATACTATTATATGTGGATGATATTATCTAGACTGCCTCTTCCGATACATTACGCCAGTCTTCTGAGTTTGCTATGAAAGACTTGGGGCCCTTGAGTTACTTTTTTGGGATTGCTGTCACTCGTCATGCAAGTGGGTTGTTCTTATCCCAGAGGAAGTATGCAGCTGAGATCATCGAGAGGGCTGGGATGTCATCATATAAGTCCACTTCCACTCCGGTTGATACTAAACCCGAGTTGGGTATTGTGGCTGGCTCACCTTATGAGGATCCGACCCGCTATCGCAGTCTTGCAGGGGCCCTTCAGTATCTTACGTTCACGAGACCAGATATTATGTATGGTGTCCAGCAGTGTGTTTGTTTATGCATGATCCCAGGGTTGAGCACATGAATGCGTTAAAACGCATTATTTGGTACATACAGGAGACACTTGACTATGACTTACATTTATATCCTTCATCGACGTCTACACTTATCTCGTATACAGATGCTGATTGGGGTGGCTGTCCAGACACCAGCCGATTTACGTCTGGCTATTGTATGTTTCTTGGTAATAATTGGTTTCATGGTCTGCCAAGCGTCAGTTGATATTGTCTCGCTCGAGTGCAGAGGCCGAGTATTGAGGGGTAGCCAATGTGGTCTCTGAATCATGTTGGTTGCGTAATCTTCTTTTGGAGCTTCAGTGTCCTATTCAGAAAGATATCTTGGTTTATTGTGATAATGTTAGTGCCATCTATCTTTCTGGTAATCCGGTTTAGCACCAGCGTACTAAACATATCGAGATGGACATTCATTTTGTTCACTAAAAGGTAGCTCGGGGACAAGTACGCGTCTGCCATGTCCCTTTCAGATATCAAATTGCAGACATCTTTACAAAGGGTCTTCCCTCGGTCCTTTTTGAAGATTTTAGAGACAGTATCAGCGTACGAAGACCGCCCGCTATGACTGCAAGGGTGTGTTAAAGAGAAGAGATTACTGTGATATAAACTTAAGATATATCACGGTATTGTATATCCTAGGTATAGTTGGTCTTGGCATTGTATATATTTGGCAGTCACTGTTTGTGTATATTTGGGTATATGATTGTGTATATGGTCTTAGTGTTAGGTAATATTTTAGTGTAATTAGTATTGTACACTTATCATAATTATAGAATTTTTGTACTATTAGAATAAGATTTTGAGATTATATTAGGAGTAGGTTATCTTGTATCTTGAAATCTATAGCAATGTTGTGAATTTAGAACTTTAAAAAAAACTAGACTTACATAATGTTCTAGATTGTCAGGATACAGTGCTAGCCCGTCTTGTGCATGTAAAATTTACCTAAAAAAATTGCCTCAATGAGTGCTTGCCTGTCTTGCCTCAAGGATATTTCCCTCTTTTTATCGTTTACTTTATCTTCTTATTAAGTTATTATAGTATATTTCAGTTATAAGACTTTGTCCTTGTGTCCACGTACATATATGGTAATAGTATAAAGGGCCACGAAAGGAATTTAATGACTAAATTCAGCAGTCTCTATAACAATAATAACATATCAAGTGTAATCGCATAAGTGAAATTTGGAGAGGGTAGGATGTACGCAAATTTTACCTCTATCTTTATGGGATAGAGAGGCTGCTTAGAGCATCTATAATATAAAAAAAGTATAATAATTTTCCTGGGTTTTGTTGGTATTTTTTTAGGCCAAGGCAATAATCGTCTACTTGTTCTATGAATTTGATCTCCATGGTGACGAGTTGTTTGCGGTGCGTATGGGCTGATTTATTACCAAAATTCACATGATTTATAAATGAGCTATTTAACCTCTTGTCTCCTTAATTTCATGTTTCTTTTCATTTCTTTCGGCATTTTATATGTTTATTCTTTTCACCTAATTAATGGGAGAACAAAAAGACAACTGGATAGTAGAGCTACTAAATAGGCCCAAAAAGCAAACATCCTCTAAAGCAGAAACTATTCTTTTCCAACTTGACTATTTGAAGAGGTCAGCGAGTCCAAGTTTTGGTTATCATCCCTTTCGTGCAACAAAATAGTCATTAGTTAATAATTATTCAAAGATTAAATTTATATATCTCTTAAGCAGCTTGTAACGCTAACCACCTTAATGATTTACACAGGCGGCTTGTGACTTTAATTATATTATCTTTTTAAATTTTAACCAGAAAAGGATTAGGAAAATATTAAAACATGAGATCGTAGTAGCTTAGCTGATTAGTTGGAGGTAGTTTATTGCGTGTCTTCTTAATGGAAAACAATAAAGGCATGCCTAAGTTGGCCACATCACTCATCATACCCACACTATGGTACGATGAATTAAAGAAGCTGAAATTCTGTTCTGCATGGGAATAATTTAAATGTCCACACCCAACTTCAAAGTATATATATATATATATATATATATATATAAAAGCAAAAAAAAAAAAAAAAACTCACAAGCTCAAATCCAATAACCTCCTTACCTCTTTGTCCAGTTGAGTTTCATTATTATTTCGAGGTAGACTTAAAATTTAAATTTAATAGGTTCAATTTTTAAGTTATTTTTATTAAATTCATGTCAAAAACTATATATAATCGATAGTAACGGCGTAAGTAGTTATTTCTTTATTAATCAAGCCCATCGAATAAGCGACATATTCGATCATGAATTCGGCCCGAGTCTCGATATAGGCAGGATTTGGTGTTATTCAATAATAAACTGCAAATTTAATATTTGTTAAAATCTTTATAAACTTTAGTATGTATATTTATACTCGGTGTCAAAATACTCTAACATTTTAATCTAAATAAAATAGACTCCATCTTCCATGCTAAATATGGAACAAAAAGTGAAATGAAATACTGCTGGCATCACGGAATCATCCAATTTTTTAGTTGATAAGATTTCGTATATGTTTAAGCAGAGAAAGGAGAAAAATCATGGAATATTAGGTTTTAGTTGATTAGGAATAAGACCCTTTAAGTATCCTTTTAAAAGAATGACGCCAAGTCGCCAACACAAAGTTGTTATGTACTATCCTGTTATGAAAACCAGCCCTACACGAGTCATGACAGCAAGTACGATAAGCACAACAATACCAATAATATATAAATTTTCGTGGGCTATGAAAATTAAAGAGGCCTACAGAAAAGTGGTACATAAATGATAAACATTCGTGCTAGTACTTGTAGCTATTATATTCTAATCTACCCGTTACGCACTTCGATCTAAATTATAGGAGAGAGAGAGTCGGAGAGTGAACCAATAACAAACTTCCCAAAATCTCAGTTCAAAAAAATACACTTATCTCTTTGCAAATATTACTCCTACATTTTGCAATATCCATATGGGAGCCGATCCAATTACCGCACGTGAAGGAGGTAGCTGGAACCAGGCGAAATTATGGAGAAAGTTGTTGACGAAGTTGATGAATGAGTGCAAGAATGTGTATGGGAAGCAGAAGAGGTTAAAGTTTCAGTATGATGCTGTTAGTTACTCGCAAAATTTTGATGAAGGTGGACATAAAGATGAGTATCCTCGGCGTCAAATATAAGAGTTCCGAGACTGTACATAAGTAGATAGTTAAGTTTTATTGTCATCCTAAATCAAGCATAGAGTTAATTGCATGTTTATGCTGACTTAATTTTGATTTACATATGTTATTGCTACTCTTTTTATCTGACTTGAGACTGAAAGGCTTAAATTCAGTCAACTTTGATTCCAATGTGTGTCTCTCTCTCTCTTTGTTTTTAATTATAAAATACATATTTGGAGTGAGATGGAGAAACTTTATTGAATTCATGAGTTTAGTGTAAAATATTCAAGCAAGATACGTGGATTGAGTCTAACTTTTGAAAAAAAAAGAGGACCTTTATAAATTGATATCAAATTCTTCATATTTTAAGTGTAAAAGATTTGACTAGAAAGTCATTTTGTTGAAGCGATAATCTTCAATGGATCAACTATAGTCAGACAAAAGTCAGAAAGGAGAGTTCTTTGAGGGATCAATTATTGTATCTAATTTTTCTTTGGTTTTTCATTTGTATTCAATATCTGCTTTTAAGATCGATTAATATTATGAATTTGTATTGCCTAAATCCATTAAAGAAATAAGAATCTTATCTATCTATTGTACGACGTCTAATCTTGATTCCATGTTTAATACACCGATGGTACCAACCACTAGGTTGTAATCACAACACCAGTTTAGTGTTCATGAGAAGTAATTTATTAATTTTTTTGAAGATCTAAGATATCGACATACTAGCTAAAGAAACATGTGACAAGAAAATAAAATTTTCATTGACTATATTAAAGTTTAGACGACCGTTTTCATTCATCTATTATCTGTTTGATGATTGCTTCAATGATATTGTATGCATTTTCAACGAATTTTTAGTAGTATATATCTCTGTTTCATTATTTATACTTAGATTGCCCACTATGAATTTTACATCTTTAATTGTTTTCCAAGATGTTTTGACTGCTTCAAATATTTGTCGTCATCTATAAGTTTCTTCCTTTGGCTCACGTGCTTGTCCCCCCCCCCCCCCCCCTTCACCATTGAATTTCATTTTCTTGACGGCTCATTTGTTTTAGCCCGTGACTTATTTGCTTTGTTGCTCCCCCATTTACTCCGGAATTCAACTAAAACAGTTTGCCAAACATAGTTCTTTATACACGTGGGTAATAATGTTTTTTACTTTAAGAAATGGAGCATTTCATAGGCCGATAACATTTGAAAAATACAAAGTATAAATTAATTTGGGATTGGAAGTACTCAGAGCCCTCAAAGTATAAATTAATTTGGGATTGGAAGTACTCAGAGCCCTCACTAAAACTATCATAGTCTTACACTCAAACTAATTTACAAGTCAAATTGTGGCAATAAAATACTGACACGACTTGTTAGGTCACTATTTGATATAACCCTCTTACAACAAATTTTAATTTTATTGTATTTGCACTATCAATTTGTTTCATTTAATTATGTCAGCACACATAGTGACGCCACTTATTTTAGGTCAATCGATTTTATTTGTTGTGATAATAAACTCGACAACACATGCAATTTCTTATTCTCATCATGCAACTAGGAAGAAAAAGATATAGAAATTAAAAAAAAAGAGTCTAATATACGTAATGGTGCAGAAAGCTAAGTGCAATCTTCAGGATTTGCACGTGAAAATTTTAAAATCTCATAAAATTAATTTACGCAAGAAAAAAATAATTAAAGTCCAGAAAACAAAGTGCAAAGCCTCAGGCTTTGCGTGTGATTTTCAAATCTCTTAAGTTGATTCGTTTAAGTGGCAATATCTAGGTTCCAAACTCCAAAAATTATGTACTTAATTCATCGCAATAATGAAAATTTTGTCTACTTATTCTACTGATGTGTGGATAACTCTGTTGATTTTTTTTTATTTGGTAGTAGGAGTACTTTATTAGATATTCGGTTATATTAAGTATTTTATTAGAACTGCAAGTGAAAGGCATACTCGTGAATATCCTAATTTCGACATTTGAATGATCAATCTTTGACTAGATTAGAAAAGATTCAAACCTCGATGTACATAAGTTAACTCGAAGTACGGGTGTCCATATATACTCTCGTAAATCCGAATTAACATATTCGATGTCGAAATCTTCGGCACTTCAATTTCGGTATGACTATATTTAGTATGTATTTAAGGAAATTCCAATATTCATTATGATATTTGATATTTTTAGAATACAACAAACAATAACATACTCAATGTAGTTCCACAAGTGGGGTCTGGAGAGGGTAAACGCAAACCTTACCGCTATCTTGATATTTTTATAATAAATTACCAAATTAAAATACTTAATTATATAAGCAATCTATATATTTCTAAAAATACCGAATACTATATTGAAATACTTAATCTCATAAACAATCCATATATTTTGAGTGTATCATTACTATATCTAGATGATAATTTACTTAATTTAAATATAAACTAATAAAAAAATCCTTCAAACTAAAAGCTCCTTGCATTTACTAGTAATAATTATGAACTAAATACTTAATTACATAAAGTCATATACAATATAGATTACTCAAACACAAGTGTGTCGTTTCTAGCCAACTATTTTCAATGTTTATTCATCTATAGTACGAAAGAGTTTCCACTATTGTCGAAGGCATAATTCTCCACTATAGTCTATATATGAATCGAAGTACAACAAACTGTGATTATTGACTTATATTATTGCACGAATCAAAACTACATTTTAAAAAACGGAAATTACTGAAGTTTTAAAAACTATACTATACCATACCATGAAGGATATGTATTTTGTTGAACCAAACAATATTAATTTTCAAAGTGTTAATGTTGGATTTGGTGTTGTGACATTTGACTCAACATATCTTCTGAAGTACTGATTTGAATGCATAAAAATGTTGGGACAAATGTCATAACATTCGGACCAACATTTTCGAAAAACAATTTTGTCTTACTTCACAGTAAGCAGTAATATTTTACTGTGAGGTAAAAATGACTTAGGCGTGGTGAATTTGAGCTGTGTAAAACGTGGGAGAAAGAGTCAAAACTTGGGGAAGAAGTCGAGTAAGGAACAAGTCAAAGTTGTTGAGGATTTCACTCCATGATCTTCTCCAGCAAACACACTAGTTGCCCACTATTCCCTCAACCTCCACAACCAATCGACGAGCTTCAAGGAAGACTCTCTACTATAAATAGAGAGGCTACTACAATGAATCGATATCCAAAATCAAAATGTAAAAATACCAAGAGAGCTCTCGGAATTACATCTCAGAAATCTGGATCACAAGTGTTGCCTGAGTGTGTCGACAACATTCTGTCCAACATTATAATTATTGTTTAGATTCTAAATTAGTTTTGTATGGCGCGACTGTAACGAGAGGTTGTCTATGTCTACTTAGTTAGATTTTTCAGGCAGAAGTTATCAGCGACTTCAACTTTTAATTCCTTTCCGTTTTATCTTGTAAATCTGTAAAGAAAGGAATTTGTATATTTATATAATATATATACAATACATTTGGTCATTGACCATCATAAGTTATATAATATATAACTTATGAAAATTTTAAACCTTTGTGTTTTTTAAATTCCGCTGCATTTACTCTTTAAAGTTACTGTTTTACAAAGTGTTGTTACTAGTGTCGGACGACATAATTGCCGATATTCTGAAACAGAATTGACATTCGATTTATTTCATCTCATAGCATTTGACACCCTTCACCGAGAATATCAAAGATGAAGGTATCTCTTCGCATCAATTCTTAACCTCTTAATCACTTTTAATTAATTAGGTTCTTTTAGATTCTTCTAAGTACTTAAGCTGAATGTGGTTCCTATACTACACCATCAAACTTTGAGCGTGCATTCTATAATACGGATGGACGGATGGTTATTTCTTCAATTCAGGCCGTATAACATTTGGTTATTGAATCTGAAATATAATAGCTGAAATTATAAGAAAATAAATAAATAAAATTATAAGAAAATAAATAAATAAAATTATAAGAAAATAAGAGTTGGGTGGTGGAGGCCCGGTGTTTAGCCCATGTTAATCAATTCATTTCAATCTAAGCAACATTTGAATCGTTAATGACCCGTTCTATTTTATTAACTTAATCAATTTTGACCCGTCTAAATTCAGCTCAACCTGCCCGTTTAACACCTCTAAGGGTGTGTTCGGTATGTAGGAAAATATTTTCTAGTTTTCTCATATATATATTCATTTGATCAAAAATTTTGAAAAATATTTTTTTTTAAAATGAGGAAAATAACTTTTATAATGAAAAAAAGTCCCACAAGTGGCATTCAACCAATCACCCACCACCACCCAACCACCCAACCTACCAAATCCCAACCACTCTCACCACCCCTCCACCACCCCAACTCACCCCCAACCCCCTCCCAAATTTATTTTAAAGTTTTTAAATTTTTTCTACCCCCGACCCTCATTCGAACCCTCCGAATTTTATTTTATTTTATTTTTAGAAAAAGTTTTTAAAAGTTCATTTTTTTGGGGTTTTACACCACCCAAACCCCTCCCCCCGTTGACCCCCCATCCCTCTACCCCTTCCGAATTTTCTACTTCGTATATTTTATTTTACTTTTATAAATTTTTTATAAAAAATGGGAAATTTGTGTGGTTAAATATGGTGTGGAGTGGGTGGTGGAGTTGTGGTTGGGGGGCAGAGGGCAAGGGAGTGGGATGCGGATAAGATTTTTTTTTTCATTTTTTATAAAAGTAAAATCAAATATATGAAATACAAAACTTTGAGGGGGTGTTGGAGGGTTGGGTGGAGCGGTGGTATGGGGGTGGGTAAGGATGAAGTGCGTTCAAGGGTGGTAGTTGGTTGGCGGTGGAATTTGGTTGGGGTGGGTGGAGTGAGTGGTTGAGGTAGGTGGTGGGTGTGGTGGGGGTTGGTGGGGTTGGGTTGGGGTTGGTAGGGCTTAGGTGGTCACTTATTTTCACTAATCAACCGAAAATGAAAAAATAAATAAAAAATTAACTTATTTTCCAAAAAACATTTTTCATAAAAACATTTTCCTTCCTAATGAATACACCCTAAATTTAGAATGAGTATCAAAAGAATCTTTAACCACAGCTTGCACCGGAAAGTGGTTGTTGGATCATCATGGCATGTCCTCTGGTTCTCATCTATATTTCATGGATGTGTGATCTATATTCGGTTGTTCATATGTACTAGTGAAAGTATAAGTAAGACAACAACAATTACTATTACCCCTCAATTCTAAGCTAGTTAGAGTCAACATGTGGATCTTCATTATTCATTTTACTCTATTTAGATTTATTTCATTCCAAATTTTAATAATTTTAGATTCGGAAAACAATTAACAATTGAAAATTAATAAGAAATTCCTCAAGATGAGGTGTAGATATCTCGTATTTTTCTCTCTTTTTAACTAATCAAATAATAATACTTTTGACTTATCCCCTTCATGATTTGACGACTTGATAATATAGTATGATGCAAATAAGCTGTGAATAAGTTGTTAAGTCAATTTCCGCCTCAAAAACACATTCCCTCGACAAGTAAAACTCTCCTTTTAATGTATGTTGGAGTACTAATTGAAAGTATTACCGACAGTTTTCCATTAGTTTTCTCCTTCAATTAACATGAAAGGCCATGCAACTTTTATAACGTATTAAATTGCTAGAAGAACTCGAACACTCACAACCTTAAATAAGTTGGTGTCTTGTAAGTTGTATCAACATGTTTTGCTAATGATAAGGTTCTTCCCTATCAACTTAAAAATGTGCTTCATACTTACTGTGTATGTATATAAAGAACAGTACCAGAAGAATATGGGATTAGTCCACAGAAAGTTGTTTTTCTAGGATTGTTACTGTGAAAAGAAACTTCAGTTTCCCAACGGAGCTATGCTAACTATTAGCACGGTGATCACATCTTTGCATTAGTATATGCTCAATTTGATGTTATTCTGTCTACGAGTTCTGTTCCAGATAACCAAGTGTTTGCAATGCTAAAATCAATCAACGAAACGTACATCACCAGATTTGATATAAGTTTCTCAGACAGATTGGTTGGTCATGATGCCTGTGCTCTATTTATGTGCAACATCAAATGTCTGAATTACATTGGCAGCATAGATAATGTATGCTATTATTAAATATGAATAAGATAATACACCATTTTATGAGATGCCAATGAACCTCCACACTAATTATATATCATAGAAACACTTCAATCCTTCTTTTAGTCTTTAATTCCTCTTCTGCTGCTCTGCAGTTCAGGTTGTTAAATCAATGATCTTTACTGCCACCATTGACATCTACCTGTAAGGTCAAAATATCAGGAATTCTCATGTAGGAGTAAATGGTTTGTAGCCATGCTAGTATACTTCATATTTGTTGACTATAGTGCAATAGCACGCTAATTATAATTCATCGATTTAAGTTATATACTCTTACACTATCAGCTCCATTTTAATTGTCATAGCAGGTTATTACTTTATTTCCTGGTTAGCTTATTAGGCTGGTCAGCTTAACTTGATGGTGTTAAACATTTATTATTACACTGTCAGTGCAAAAAACTTAACTCATATTTTAGTTGCTGCTGGAGTTGCAAACAACTAATTGTTGACGGAAGTTTGAATCATATTCTAATGAAAGAAGAACGATTTACGTACCTTGAATCGGATGTTCCTGCTTGCATTTCAAAATTTTGTGGCTCAGGCTGGCTTAGCTGCAGATGGATGGGGGCATGAACTTCTCTACTCACCGTGAAGCGATATGGATTAATTGTGTTTCCATTCACTACATTAACATCCCTTGTACCATAAGCCTGAAAGAATAAGGTTATCTTTTTGCACTATTAGCTTTGACTTTGTAATTATATATGCAAGGAAACTCTTACTTAATATCAAGTAGTACTACCTTTTTATACAATTCTGCATTTTCTTGTCGAATGAGATTTACCTTCTTGTAGAGTTCCAAATTCTCTTGATGTATCATGCTGCCCTGTATAGATTCAATAGTTTCAGATCAATAAGTTCCTGTTTCAATTTTCTGAAAACTGCTAGTACGTTTCTGCACATACCTTTCGAGTTAGATCTTGAACTTCATCCTTTAATATTTGCTCCTATAAAGTCAGGAATTGTTTAGTTGTTGTGAGTATTTTTCAGTTCCAACAGTATTAATTACTGTATCAAGTTGATCGCTGACCTTTTGCATACGGATGCTCCTTAAGCTCATTTCCAGCTTATTCTCCAGATTTGTTAGTTCTTTTACACCCAAACCACAGAACTCCTCTCCCATTAATTGCCTGTTCTATCAGATGGTGAGAAAATTGTCTATTGAATAATACTAGTCAGTATAGGTACTAGTTTCAAACTTCTAGATACAATGCAATTTGTTAAAATGATGTGCTTACGTCCAATTCCATGAGTCCATAAATCCATGAAAATTTAGTAACACATGTGTTCAATTTTTTCTTTGAGTCTTTATATGTTCAAGTATTTTGTTCAACAAACCAAACATTGGATGAAACTGTCTCTTGATGTTTGTTCGTAAGCTATTTTGATGTGAAGTAAAAGCATGTGTATCTTGCCAAGAGTAAACTTTACCGATGATTTTCTTGCAGGTCCTGTAATTGTTGCCGCAAGATCTCTGCCTCCCTCTGCCACAGCTATAGCACGTACAGTTCACAATATAGTCAGGCTTTGTAGATGAAAAATTACAACATATGTACTAATAGTACTATATAGAGTTTTTGAAACTATTTTTCATTCACCAATATTCACGTGAACCCTCTACACTCCTGAAATGACCACAAAGAAATGCTACAACTATGTATAGTTGTATATTCCGGTCATTTCATTCAAGAAATCATACATGGATAAGGTAGTAACCCTGAAAACTACCATTTTTCTCCTGTTACCTCTCAGTTTCACTTAACTTGTTGAGATGAAGATATGATCTTACAAGTTTATTGGAACTATGTCTGTAAAATGGTTAAAACAGTATAGGAAGTAGAAATTGCACATGTTGTAGTATGAAATTTATCAACATATTAGCACCATATTCCAGGTATACTGTTAGGCCAAGACAAACGAACTACTTTCCAATGGAATTATGGAAACATCAAGCGATTCACGTGAGAATTGTTGCTGCTATACATGTATAGGTTTCCAGAACAGAGCTCTTTTTTCAGTAGTCCTGACTCAAGGGCACAACATTTTCTTGGCTGACATCTCTAAATGTTCTTGATAGTGAATATATTCCATATATATTCACAATATATTCTATAATTAATATTTAGTGTAACTAATGTAAAATAGAGATTCTAATTCTATTAGGACTACAATTGTATACTCTATATATATATTACATTAATAAGAGAACTCTGGCAAGGAGATTTACACTATACATGGTATCAAGAGCCAAAAATCCCTCCCTACCCTAAGCCCTATTTTCGGCCGCCATACCCTAAATTTCCTCCCCCTTCTGGCACCGCAAAACTGCCGTATACCGCCGGTATACATCTGCTTCTCGCTGATATACATCCAAATAAGCCCTCTTCCTTACCTATATTAACATGTATACACTTGGTATACATGTAACATCTACTGATATACAGCCACACCTACCCTCCTCTTTAGATATCTCGCCGTATACATCTGGTATACATGTGATATCTCGCCGTATATAGCCACATCAGCCCCCTTCTTTACCTATTTCGCATGTATACATCAGGTATACATGTGATGTTTAGTGATATACGGCCAAATCAGACCTCTTTTCTACCTATCTCGCCTGTATACATCCGGTATACATGTGATATACACAACACCCGAACCCCTTATCACCCGAAAAAACCTGTATACCGTTGATATACAGCTGCCCCAAACCCTATATCCTTTTATCAATTTTTCGGCAGCCCTCATGGCGTTACCCGCGGCCCACATAGCTTCCTCTTCCTCAACACCCGGCGTCACACATAATCATCCGCATGCCCAGTACCCGAAATAGTGGGCCAGCCCACGTCCTCAGCAATAGTTCATGCACTGGGCCTCGTCGACCAACCTCTTTCATAAGCTAGGCCCAGCAGGAACAGTGGGCACTGCCGAGGCCCACTATATAGTGGCCCAGCCACAATGGGCACTGTCGACCAACCCGTTTCCAGGCCAGGCCCAACAAAAACAATGGGAACTATCGAGGTTCAATATACAGTGGTCCAGCACCACCGATAATCTGTCCAGCCACCAGGCCCATTACACAGCGGCCCAGCAGCCGTCCAGCCTCAATTCAACAGATTTGGGCCGTGCTTTCGTTTTTTTAAAAAATTTCGCAGCCGATGGTGCATGGCATATGGATACGGGCGCCACGTCTCACCTCACCAATAATTCTGATAATCTTTCTCAAATGCGCAATTTAATTACTCCTCAATCTATTAGGATCGGAAATGGTCATCGCATTCCAATTCAAAGGGTTGGCCACACACTAACTCCACCACCATATCCCCACTTCTCCCTTAAAAATGTCCTATAAGCCCCTAACATTATCAAAAACATGATCGTTGTTAGAAAATTTGCCACTGATAATTCTATATCCATTAATTTTGACTCGTTTGGTTTTTCTGTAAAGGACCTACGTATGGGGAGACTTCTTACGAGATGCAATAGTGTGAGGGACCTCTATCCTTTCCTATCCACGTCCACTGCCCATGTCACTCCACCCATCGCTTTAGCTGCAATATCTCCATCAACGTGACATAATAGACTTGATCATCCGAGAGCTCGTGTTTTTTATTCCCTTAGAAACTGCAATTTAATCCAATGTAATAAAGGGAAACTTTCCCATAGTTGCTCCTCTTGTCATCTAGGAAAACATTTTAGACTTTCATTTACGTCTTTTTTAAGTATTACTTCCTCTCCCTTTGATATTATTCATGCGGATTTATGGACATCTCCTATAACTAGCAACCTAGGTCATAAATATTATTTGGTATTTTTGGATGATTTCTCTCACTTTCTTTGGGTCTATCCGCTTAAACTTAAGTCTCAAGTTTACTCCAAATTCCTTGAATTTCGTACATTGGTTAAATGCAATTTGAAAAAGACATCAAAACGTTTCAATGTGATAATGGTTGTGAGTTCAATAACTCCCTTTTTCATAATTTTTGTGCGTCTAATGACATGGTTTTTCGTTTCTCATGCCCCCATACTTCCCCTCAAAATGGTAAAGCCGAAAGAATTCTCCGCACCATTAACAATATGATTAGTACCCTTCTTTTTCATGCGTCTCTCCCCTACCTTTTGGGTATATGCATTAAAAATGGTAGAACACATTCTTAACATCTTACCTACCCGTACGATCCAAAATAGGACACCCATCGAAATTCTCTTCCGTCGGATCCCTTGCTATGATCACCTTCGAATTTTCGGTTGTCTTTGTTACCCAAATCAGGCCTCCACGGTCCCTCACAAATTAGCACCTCGCTCCACTCTATGCGTCTTCCTAGGTTTTCCGTCGAACCATAGGGGTATTTGTGCTATAAATTATCCACAGATAAAATCTTAGTCTCACACCATGTCACGTTTGTTGAGTACGTTTTCCCGTTTGACAACATCTAAAAATTTTGAGTCACTGATTACGGTTTCCTTGATGACTCGGACACCTCCCATCTACTTCAAAACACACTATATAGGCCAAATACCAAACCGTCACCCACTGCCCCATCTACATGACCCACTGCCATGTCACCGATCCCGTCGGCCCCACCCACTACACCCGGTCTGACCCGCCCTGACCCATCGCCAATTAATAACACTGTCCAGCCACATTACAACACTGCCCAGCCCAATAAAACCAATGCACAACCCAATACCCCAAGGCCCCATCCCACTGCCCAGCCCAATAACCCATAACCCAACCCTTTTACCCAACCCAGTGACACCACTACCCATCCCACTACCTCATGGCCCAGTCCCGCATACTTCCAGCCCAAACCACAGTCCCCACCTACTGCCCCACCGTACCCGATTCAGCCCCCAACCCACCGTATGGAAACCCGTGCACAACACGGGATTTTCAAAACAAAAATCCACTTTAGTTTGTCCACTCAAACCATCTCCCCGCTACCTAAAAACCCTACCTTCGCCAAACTTGACCCGAATTGGAATGAGGTCATGCGAGAGGAGTTTAATGCGCTTACTTCACAGATCACTAGGGATCTTGTTCCGCGACCTGAGGGGTGAATGTAATCCATTGTATGTGGCTATTTCGTCATAAGTTTAGAGATAATGGTGCCCTTGAACGTCACAAGGCCATACTTGTGGCAAATGGCACAGGGCAACATGAGGGTGTTGATTGTGGTGAGACTTTCAATCCAGTGGTTAAGCTTGCTACCATCCGCACAGTTTTGAGCATCGCTATAGGGAAGAATTGGCTTATTCACCAGTTTGATGTAAAGAATGCTTTCTTACATAGGGATTTGAAAAAAAACCGTCTATATGCATCAACCGCCAGGTTTTGTGCATTCGGAGGCTCCTCATCATGTTTGTCGTCTTCGTAAGTCGCTAAATGGGCTGAAACAAGCCCCAAGGCTTGGTATGAGCGGTTTGTCACTTACATCATCCAAATCGGTTTTGTGTGTAACAAGAGTGGCATTCATTGTTCATTTTTCATCGAGGTACTGACACAACTTTCCTTCTATTATATGTGGATGATATTGTATTGACAGCTTCTTCAGATGGCCTGAAGCAAGAGATCGTTGC
This sequence comes from Anisodus acutangulus, assembly GCA_029783415.1. Lineage (NCBI taxonomy): Eukaryota > Viridiplantae > Streptophyta > Magnoliopsida > Solanales > Solanaceae > Anisodus > Anisodus acutangulus. Next base: position 42,951,327 of record CM056501.1, on the reverse strand, counting down.
TCTACACAAGTCTGAATTTGCGATGACTAACTTGGGTAATTTGAGTTATTTTTTTGGAATATCAGTGACCAGATCCGCACATGCCTTGTTCTTGTGTCAGCGTAAGTATGCAAAGAAGATCATCTACAGGGCTAAAATGGCAAATTGTAAGATCATGCCCACTCCCGTCGACTCCAAGTCCAAACTCAGTGTAGATGATGGGATTCGGTCAGTGTTGTCGTTCTTTATAGAAGTCTCGCAGGTGCTCTTCAATATCTCATCTTCACTCGATCAGATATTACATATGCGGTTCAGCAGGTGTGCTTGTTCATGCACGCTCCTAGGGAGCCTCACTTTACAACTCTTAAGCTTATCATTCGGTACGTTAAGGGCACTCTTGACTATGGAGTTCATTTATATTCCTCAGAACCGACTAGATTGCTCTCCTACACATACGCAGATTGGGCAGGCTGTCCGGACATCCGTCGCTCTACGTCGGCTATTGTGTGTTTTGGGGGGATAATATCATATCGTGGTCTGCCAAGCGGCAAGCCACACTTTTCCGTTCGAGTGCAGAAGTAGAATATCGAGGCATTGCCAACGTTGTTACCGAGCTATGTTGGCTCCGAAGTCTCCTTCTTAAGCTTCATTGTCCCATATGTAAGGCATCTTTATTTTACTGTGATAACATATCTGTTGTCTAATTGTTACATAACCCGGTTCAGCATCAGCGAACCAAGCATATTGATATGGATATTCACTTTGTTCGTGAGAAGGTTGCAATGGGTCACGTTAGGGTGTTACATGTTCCTTCTTCGTATCAGTACGCAGATATATTCATAAAGGGACTTTCTCGACAACTGTTCCTTGACTTCAGATTCAGTATCAGCGTCCGGCCTCCACCCGCTCCGACTGAGGGGGTGTGAAAGTGAATATATTCCATATATATTCGCAATATATTCTGTAATTAATATTTAGTGTAATTAATGTAAAATAGAGATCATAATTTTATTAGGACTACAACTGTATACTATATATATATTACATTAATAAGAGAACTCCGGCAAGAAGATTTACACTATTCTACATTTTTATTACTCCATGTCTCATAACTCCGACATTAAATGAATTTTGTTCCTCCTACATTTTTCATTAACTTTACGGATTTTTGTTTCGCGGAAGTGTAGAGAGTTTTAGAAATTGAGCATTACTACTGTTTCTCATATAACATACTTTACTTACTGAATCTAATTCTTTGAGACTTATTTACCAGTAAAGAGGTTATCTTTTTCCATTTCAAAGTAATGTTCCATTTGTTTAGAATTTCCTACCTAATTTGGTGGCAATGGAAGTTTTATTTTGCGTTTATTGATCGTTGTTTTAACTAGTGAACTTACTTAACAAGAGTATAAGTTGGAGTTACTATTGTAAATCTCAATGGTAGTTGATTCAAAGGCTCCTCCTCCTAACATACTTATGTTATCCTAGACGGCAGACGCAAAATGTAGCCAAGGAAATGTACATCTTTGGGATGTTTCCCCTTAAATCTTGAACCAGATATCTGACAAAAAAAAGTCCCCATAAAGTGGAAACCTATAGTAATTGTAGGGTTTTGTTGGATTCAAAATACATAAGTAAAGCACATCGGAAGTTTAAAATTTTATTTCTTACCCCAACAATTCCTTCTGGTATGGTTATATGACAATTAGACATGTAAAGTAAATTTGAACATAACACTTACATGTTATAAAAATTTGGAGTCTTTAACTAAATGGTGAACACGCGATTGCCCATTCGACTGCAATCACCTTGCTACGTGTATTTCTCTATCAAGAAAGCCAGGAAATCTTGGCAGAGGTTTGAGAGAATTTTATCCTAGACTCTAAGTCTAGAATTGTTTAATTGAATGAGCGTTTTATTAACAATGGGGTAGTGCTGTATATATAGTAAATTTTAGGTCAAAATCTGATTAGGGTTGGGCTCCAAGCCTAGCCCAAAAACCGTGGTGCAGTGGGCCAGTCTGACTGGGCCCACTGTCGGGTCGGCGCCGTGGCTCAGCCTAGTTACGTCCAATAACGCCCCTCGCTTTCATTAATATATATTCAACACATTTAATTAAATCCAAAATCCAATTTTGACTTAATTAAATAATTTTCATCTAATAGAAATTATCTCATAGTTATTATCAATTTAAATATCTCGATTTCAAATCGAATATTTAATACTTTCTCAATACACCCTTAGACCGAAGAGACAATTGACATAGTGTGACCCTATAGACCTTCATATATTGAAATTAATTCAATTAAGGTTCATACGGAACTCCTAGACTGCGTCGTACGACAAACTCAATATGTGAAGTACGTTTACATGAATCCAACAAACATAATCTTTATATGAGATGATAAATTCCTTTTATTCTATTAATGACAATGTAAGCTCAAGTGATGCACATTAATGAATGATTACAAACAATCAAATAACAATTCAATAATTGCAAATGCTATAAATATATTAATCTTATTATTAATACGAGTGTTCAAGTACAACACCTGTACATCTTGCAAAGATGATCACTTGAATGACAGAATAGTAGTCTTCACAATGTAAGACGTATTCCACTCTGGCATAATTCCATTAAAAATAGTTTGTCCTCTTAGTCGTGCAAGTATTGGAATATGAATGCCAAGTTAGAGAGTTTGCTAATGCACCATCTACTATTTGCATCACAGATTTTCCATCCTTTCTAATTCCAAATGTCCATCAAGGTATCAAGTACCAGCTATGTTTTTTTATTTGAATGCAGTTCTTGAAGTTTAATTATAAGCGATAGCCTACTGATCAGCTAAAATATTTCAGAAACTGACAAACACCTATTTAACAAACTTCTAAAAGTACATTTAACACAATAAGAAACTAATTGCAACAAAATTTTCTTGTAGTGAAGATCTTGATTTCAGTTTACAGTGTGTAGATGATGTTGTATACAAATACTGAAAGAATACGAGAGCAAGATCATTTACAGGAACAGTAGAAGTTCATGTACACTGTAATGCCTCTCAACATATCAACAGAAAAGTGATAGCTAGTGATTGAAAAGAGAAAAGAAGGTGCGTAATTAGTCTTTCCTCACTGGTAGAATACAAAAGAAAATACATTAAGGTACTATAAATACATGGTTATACCTCCAAAACGAAATCATCATCAGATTTACGTACGAAATTATCATCAATTTTTCCTAAATACTTTTCTTCTTTTCTCACTTTCTAAAAAACTCACAACGAATTATGTCGGAAATTCAAGTCTTGTTGAATCTGAATTACGTTTTGACTGTGTAAATTCTAAAGGAACTTTGCCTTACAGTAATACACCAAGTGGCAACATAGTGGAGGCATAAATTTCTTAAGAACTGTGATTACACTATCAAAAGCCTCTATTTAAATTCCATGCAATTTTATTTCCCAACATTAGATCTATACTAGTTAATCGACAGGAATATTACCTTCAGTTCTGACACTGGATTGTGCAGCTGTTGACGTTCGTCCTTCGTTTTGTTGTATCGTTCAGTAACTGATTTCATGCTGTCATATCACATAGGATTAAAAAATCTGTCAATTTACTACTTATTGTTTATATGTATTGACTTTATATAAATAAAAGAAAGACTAATTAACTTCTATACATCGACATTATAAATACTTTTTACACTATCAATGTAATTTAACATATATACTATAGCATATTGCATATTTTGTTTTTTAAGTAATTTATTTCATTTATTATGATTACTCATAGAATATTTCCAATATTCTTTTTCATTAATTGTATTAATTGTATATCTCCTATTTTACGTAGAATTATAATTCTTTTGTAATTAGAATAATTAGTTACCTAGTTTGTATCAAAGTAAATATTCTTGTAACCTTATATATATATTGTAAATCATTCATCAATAAAATCAAAGAACATATTCTTTTATGGTATCAGTAGCCTAAAACTACAAACCCTACCCTAGCCGCCGATACACCTTCTCGGCCGCCACCTTTTACCACGTCGGCACCTAGCCCACGTCGAAACCCTAGCCGCTGACCTCTCTCACCCCCTATTTTTACCACGACGGAGCCCTAGTTTTTCCGGCCATTCTCCCTCCATATTCCTCCTAAATTTCCTCTTCCATGAATGACAAAACCAAATTTCATCCGGCACTTGCCGTAAACAACATTAGAAACTTCATCCTTGTGACTCTTGAGATGGAAAAGGGTCAATACTCCTCGTGGGCGTAGCTTTTTAAGATCCATTATCGTGTTTACAAAGTTATCGACCACATCATTCCTCCTACGCCGAAATCCACAGACGTACCATCATCTTCGACTTCTGATGATGCACTCTGCTCTCGTTTGGACGCAGCCGTCCTCTAGTGGATATACGACACTATATCGAATGATTTGTTGCACACCATCATTGAGGCCGATGCCAATGCCCGCCAAATATGGGAACGTTTGGACAGTATTTCCATGAAAACAAAACTCAACGAGAATTATAACTTGAAAATCAGTTCAATGAGGTTCATTAGGACGATTTCCTAAACGTGTCTGCCTATTGTCAAGAACTCAAGATGTTTGTAGACCAACTCTCCAACGTTGGCACATCAGTCACTAATCAACGATTGGTCATGCAACTTATTGCAGGTTTGAATGAATCCTATGACGGCGTTGCCACCATCCTTCAGCAATGCACGATGTTACCTCCATTTTATGAGGCCCGTTCAAACTCATCCTTGAGGAAATCTGAAAAATCAAGCTCAGCACCACTAGGGCCAGCATTGCCGACGCCGCCCTCACCACTACTGTCGGGCCCTTCGCCAACGGCAGGGCCTCCCGGTCTGGCAACCAGAACCGTCGGCCAGATGACCCGCAATAGTCCGCTTCCTCTTGTAACAACCGCCGAAGCAGGCAGTCCGGCAAGGGTCGCGACGGAAGAAATTCTGGCAACAACAGCGAGCAGCGACCGCGGTAGTGGCAGCAACCTCCATTGTGTGCCACGTAGGCCCCACCTCATGGGCCTCCCCTCCTTGCCCATATATGACATCCTCGTGGACTCCACTTCAGAACTGACAGGCCTAACCTGACATAGTTGGCACACGTCCACAACAGGCCTACACAGCACAACCCCCTTATCGACTTATACACCGACTGACATTGAGGCAGCTATGAGCATAATGTCACTCAACACTCCAGGCGAAAATTGGTATATGGACACATGTGCCACATCTCACATGAAGGCATCACAAGGTACTCTCTCATTTTATTCCAATTTGAGTAATTTAAATAACAATATTATTGTTGGTAGTTGACAAGGCATTTCCATCTGTGGTTATGGTCATTCCTCCCTATCCCCTCCACATCCACCACTAATATTAAAAATGTCTTTCATGCCTCTAAACTCATTAAGAATCTAATCTATGTGCGATGTTTCACAATTGACAATTGAGTTTCTCTTGACTTTGATCCTTTTGGTTTTACTGTAAATGATTTTACAACAGAGAGACAAATAATGAGATGTGACAGCACCAGAGATCCCTACCCTATTTCAAATACCGTCAACAATCCAACCTCAATTCCCTCAACTTTTGTTGTTCTTTCGTCTTTCTTATGGCATTCTAGATTAGGACATCCGGACGACTCTGTTTTACGCTCCCTTAGGAAAAATAATTTTATTAATTACAACTGTATTTCTAGGACTCCTATATGTGAATCTTGCATTTTTGGGAAACATGTCAAATTGCCATTTTCTGCATCCACAAATTATATTTTAATGTCTTTCGATATCATACATAGTGATTTGTGGACATCCCCTATTTTGAGTACGGCTAGCTATCGATATTATGTATTATTTTTGGATGATTATTCCAACTTTTTATGGAATTTTCCAATTGGAAATAAATTCTAAGTCTACCCCACTTTTTTGTTCATTTAGTACCTTCGTAAAAACACAATTTGAAAAGAGCATTAAATATTTTCAATGTGACAATGGCAGGGAATTCGATAATAACCAATTCAAATAATTTTTTTCTAAAAGCGGTCTTACCTTTCATTTTTCCTGCCCTCACACATCATTCCAAAATGGTAAAGCCGAACGGAAATCCTAATCATAAACAACCACATTCGTGCCCTACTTGCTCACGCCTCAATTCTCCCTAAATTTTGGCATTACGCACTCTCCATGACCACCTATCTCCTAAACATAATCCCAAACAAGTCTCTAGCTCAACGGTCGCCCACCCAAGTTCTGTTTCGTAGGAACCCCTCCTACCAACACTTGTGATTTTTTGGATGTCTTTCTTACCCTCTCCATCCGACCACTCACAAACTCTAACCCCGGTCTTTCTCGTGTGTGTTTTTGGGTTACCCTGCCAATCATCGTGGTTACTCGTGCTATGACTTGTCGAGCTGTAAAATTATTATTTCACGTCATGTCCTATTTGATGAGTCCCAATTCCCCTTTGCCTCTATACACTCGCTACCTCGACATTTCTATGACTTCCTAGATGATGGCCTAAATCCTCTTCTAATTCATCATTTACATAGTCCGCCATCCCAGACCCCGTCACCTGCTACCACCTCGGCCAGTCCGGGATAAGCTGCTCACTTGGTTCTACCGATGGTGGCACGAAATAGCCCACTTTAGGGTGATTCCGCAGCTACCTCTCGGCAAATAGAGGTTCGATCAGCTAGTACCATCACCACTGCCTTTCCTCCTCTTCTCGGTAGTCCCGCGTCAAACCCCTCCACCCGTCCTACATCCCAAGACACACTCTCGGACCATGCATGGAATTCATAAACCTAAACGACTATTTAACATTTCCGTTTCAGTTGTCCATTTCCCTGTCCCTCGTAACTCGAATGATGCCTTGTTCGACTCTAATTGGAAAGCCACAATGATTGATGAATATAATGATCTTATTGATAATAAGACGTGGGACCTAGTACCCTGTCCACCTGATGCTAACATTATTCGTTCTATGTGGATTTTTAGACACAAAAAGAAAGCTGATGGTTCTTTCGAGAGGTACAATACTCGTCTTGTAGGTGATGACATGTCTCAACAGGTGGGAGTGGACTGTGATGAAATGTTCAACCCGGTCGTAAAACCCGCAACCATCCGGACCGTCCTCAGCATTGCCATATCCAAGTCTTGGCCCATTCATCAGCTTGATGTCAAGAATGCCTTCTTACATGAGGATCTTCATGAAAAGGTATATATGCATCAGCCTATGGGTTTCAGAAATCCTATTCATCCGAATTATGTGTGTCTGTTGCGGAAATCGCTCTATGGACTGAAACATGCTCCTCGAGCATGGTACCAGTGGTTCGCCGATTATGTCTCCTCTATCATTTTTTCACGCATTAGGTCCGATCATTCCCTGTTCATCTACAACAAGGGTACATACGTGGCTTACCTATTATTATATGTTGATGACATCATCCTCACCACATCATCTGATGCTCTCCGCCAGTCCATTATGTATCTCATTTCCTCTGAGTTTGCTATGAAAAATCTGGGGGCCCTGAGTTATTTCTTGGGCATCTCCGTCACTCGACATTGTGGTGGCCTATTTCTATGTCAGAAGAAGTACGCCGAAGAGATCTTTGACTATGCAGGCATGACATCTTGCAAACTATCCCACACGCCTGTAGACACCAATTCCAAGCTCAGCGCTGATTCCGGCCCTTCATATTCAGACCCAACTCACTATCGTAGCCTGGCTGGGGCCTGCAGTACCTCACATTCACGAGACTAGACATATCATATGCCGTGCAATAAATCTGCTTGCACATGCACAATTCGACGGAAGCACATATGCATGCCCTCAAACGTATTTTACGATACGTCTAAGGTACACTTCACTTTGGAATACATCTATACCGGTCTTCGCTCACTGGTCTCGCTGCTTATTCTGATGCTGACTGGGGTGGATGTCATGAGACCCGACGCTCCACGTCTGGTTATTGCGTTTTCCTCGAAGATAACCTATTGTCTTAGTCTTCTAAAAGGCAACCTACATTATCCCAATTAGTGCAGAAGCAGAATACAGAGGTGTTGTCAACGCCGTCTCTGAGTCTTGTTGGATCCGTAACCTTCTACTTGAGTTTCACTGCCCGATTCAAAAGGCAACACTAGTCTACTGTGATAATATTAGTGTGATATATCTTTTCGGCAATCCCGTCCAACATCAGCGCACTAAACACATTGAGATGGACATTCATTTCGTTGGCGGAAAAGTGGCTCGTGGTCAAGTTCGTGTCCTTCATGTTCCTTTCAGATATCAGATTGTCGACATTTTCACCAAAGGACTTCCGTGCATACTATTTGATGATTTTCGAGCCAGTCCTAGTGTTCGTGAACTTCCCGCTTCGACTGCGGGGGCGTAATAGAATATTTTCCAATATTCTTTTTCATTAATTATATATCTCCTACCTTTAGGTAGAATTATAATTCTTTTGTACTTAGGATAATTAGTTACCTAATTTGTATCAAAGTAAATATTCTTATAACCTTATATATATATTGTAAACCAATCATCAATAAAATCAAGGAACATATTCCTTTAGTTATCTTTTGACCTATATATAGTATAAAATTCTTAATAACTGTGATCACTATTCTTAAGTAATTTTTGCTTCACTATATTGCTTTTAATTAAGTCTATTGCAGAATTTTAGTAGGATTTACAAAGCCAAACAACATTCAAGTTTAGCAATTCTGATGTTTATATATATTGTTTTAGAGATATAAATAAGTTAGTACTATAATAATACCTGATGACTGTTCTGATAGACTTAATCATTCTGAAAACGCAGTATATAACAACAATCTAATTTAAAATTTAAGACTATTTGAATAATAACAAAGAGCTTTTCAGTAAAAACTTAAAAGATGGATAAGCTAAATTATTTTTAGTTTCGCTATACATTCATTATAATACTTCAACTTTGACTTTCCTCCCAAGTTTTAGTTTCGAGTAATAAAACACACTTCTTTCCTTTTGTATTATGAGGATTAACAATTTTTTCACAATTACTAACTATGTACAATCTGTGACCAGGAGGTCATGAGTTCAAGTCGTAGAAACAGCCTCTGGCAGAAATGCAAGGTAAGACTGCGTACAACAGACCCTTGTGGTCCGGTCCTTCCCCGAATCCCGCACATAGCGGGACCTTAGTGCACCGGGCTGCCCTTTTTACTAACTATGTACAATCTTCCACTTAATTAGTAATTGATATAATTATCTAAGACATGCAAATAGTAGTTATGTGTCTTCAACTTAAACCACCTACTTGCATAAACTTTTCAAGACAAAACTCACGGTTGCTTCAAAACTGCACAAATAGTTGATAGAAAATCATGTTAACCTAAACAGACATTGAGGCTAATAAGGTTGCGGATAACATGTCCTTAGGTACACAAGGGATAAAGTGTACGCATATACACTTTCTGGTACTTAGCCAAGCTCAGGTTAAAGGTTTGCTGAATACGGATAGATGATGGTAACAACTTTCATATTTTCGAGTCAAGGAAAGAAAACTAAATGTGCTCATGCATGGGCCCATCTTGAAGTATCAGTTTTATTACCACTTTATTTTGATTTTTTTTGGATTTGTGATGTTGGTGTTCAAATTTTATTAACTTGGTTTACCAAGTTCTCACCATTTATAGAAGACTAGGTTCTGAATAGGGGTGCTTATTGGTCGGTTCGGTCCGATTTTGTGTATTATCGATTCAGTTTATCAGTTTCGGTTTATGAATTACCTCAACCGATAATCAAACCAATAAGATATTCGTTATCGGTTTTTGGTCCTTAACGATTTGATTTTCGATTTTAATCAATAAGTAAATTTTTCGCTAATTTTTTTGTTCTCTTATTTTATTTTATTCATGTATACACTGCCATGCATAACAGGGCGATCCACTTTATTGTCAATTCAACAAAGTAAAGCAAAAAATAAAATGCACAAATTAAAGCATAGTATACTCTACTGTCAACGCAACAAAGTAAGAAACCCCCAAAATGGATTTCAAGACAGGCAGATTTAAAATCACTAATAATATATATAGTTAGGGCTAAAAAGTAATTTTAATATAAGTTTATTGGTTTAATCATTAACTAAATCCTTAAAACCGAAAATTGAATCGATAAACCAATAAAAAGATTTACAAAATCGTTTACAAACCGTTAACGCAATAATTCGATACTGATAAACTAATAGTGTTTTTATTGATTCGGTTTAATCGATTTTTGCACCCCTAGTTCTGACCAACTTCTTCTACAAAATGTAATATGTATATTAAGGAAATGACCTCATTGCAATTCTAAATCTACTTTCGTGTGAAGTTAAATAAAAAAAATGTCATTCAATTAAATCATAATTCCTTTATTGACCAGACAGAAAAAAGTATACATGCACAAAACTCTTACCAACTTTAATTTGTGTTCACCATGAGCTTTAGCATCATAATATTGTCTTGTGCTACCTCCTAATTTCATACGCACTTATAAGGTATTGTTTTCTAAATCTTGATTAAAGAAGTACCACTTCTTGACCTTACATAGGTGAAGATTTTATGTATGGACTTCCCTCAATTTTTAATTCGAACTCTGGTTCTTTATGAGAAGTAGCTTTTACTGATTATCCTTTTCTTAAATAGTACAATTTCAAGAACTTCAAACAGTCACAAATTATATATACCTTATTTTTACCTTTTAAACCTTTAGTAGTTCTCGCCACTAGTGATAAATTAAAACTAACTTCAGACACATAGCACTTGTAGTGCGTTTGGTCGTCATATATCTCTTGAGAGTCCTTTAGCCAACGGGTCAGTAAGATTGTCTTTTAATACTAGATACTAGTCAATTGTTGTACTGATAATTAACTTTATTAGAAATCAATTGTCTTTTAATTAAGTACTAATGTCTTAAAGCAATATGTCTAAAATTTATCATAATGCAAGAGGACAGTTAGCATTGATTTTTCCAATAACTCTATACTCCCTCCATTCCATAATAATTAGTGTTTTTAACTTATACATACCCCTTAAGAAATCTCTCACTCCTAGAAAATTATGAGTATTTTTACTAACTTCCCCTAATTAATGCCTAGGAAAAAAAACTACTTAATAATTTTTAATTATGTAAATAAGGGTTGCATTTATTTTTTGTTTAATTATATATGTTCTTGTGTTTGAAATCAATGCTCTGATTAATTCAGATTTCACTATTTTTTTTATTTAATTATATATATTTTGGTGTTTGATATCCACTGATCCAACTAATTCAGATTTACGCCGTGTAAGGCCCATCTATTAGGGAAGTATCCCTATTTCTTCTTGAAATCCTAAAACACCACTTATTTTGAAACAAAATAAAAAGCCTAAAACACCATTTTTTTTGGAATGGAGGGAGTATTTAACAATAGATTTCTCAGCTAGTCTATCTCCATGTTAGTCACCAACGAGAGGAAATATGAAAGAGGGTACCAACATTCATTTCACTCGAGCGGAACTAAATCAGACCAGGATGAATGAGACTGATTTGACTTTTTGCTCGAATCAATGTAAGACTCTCGCGCTAACATATGTCTCATGTCACCCTCCAAGAACATCTATTTTCTTTATACTTTTAGGAAAGAACCTGTGGGAAGGACTGATAGGAAAGATTAAAAAATTGAAGGAAAGAGAGGCTCTGGAATACCTTTCACTTTCAGTTAATCAGGGCTTAGGCCCGGCGGCCCTTTCATTTCTGAATGAGTCTTGCTTCCCATTGTAATTGCCATTGTAGCACGTGTGTGGCCCAGCCCATAATGCGTATATATATAATTTATAATTTTCATAATATGAAAAATTCTATTCCTATTCTACTCTCAAAACCTTATTCTATTTGTACAAGAATTCTACAACTATGGTAAGTGTACAATACTAATTATATACAAATAATATGTTACCAAAAACTCAATATACACGGCTGTGTATACCGTGTATAACACAGCTTCCAACGTGTCATGGGATACCATCATATACACGGTATACACAAGGTATTGTATATACCGTGTATATTAGTGAATACTTTCACACCCCCGCAGTCATAGCACGCCGTCGTCGTACGCTAAGATTGTTCCTAAAATCTTCAAAGAGAACCAAGGGAAGACCCTTTGTAAAGATATCTGCGATTTGGTACCTAGAAGGGACATGACATACGCGTGTCCACGGGCTACCTTTTCTCGAATAAAGTGGATATCCATCTCGATGTGTTTAGTGCGCTGATGTTGAACCGGATTACCAGAAAGATAGACTGCACTAATATTATCAGAATAAACCAAGATAGCTTCCTGAATGGGACAATGAAGTTCTAAGAGAAGATTATGTAACCAACATTATTCAGCTACTACATTGGCTATCCCTCGATACTCGGCCTCTGCACTGGAGCGTGATAATGTAGATTGTCGCTTTGAAGACCATGAGACCAAGTTATTACCTAGAAACATACAATAACCAGACGTGGAGCGTCTGGTATCTGGACATCCACCCCAATCAGCATTTGTATAGGAGACCAGTGTAGAGGTTGATGACGGATATAGATGCAAGCCATAGTCAAGTGTTCCTTAGATGTATCGAATAATGCGTTTGAGCGCATTCATGTGCTCAACCCTAGGATCATGCATAAATAAACATACATGTTGTACGACATACGTAATATTCGATCTCGTGAAAGTAAGATACTGAAGAGCCCGTGCAAGACTCCGATAGAGGGTGGGATCCTCGTAAGGTGAGCCAGCCACAACACCCATCTTGGATTTAGTATCAACGGGAGTGGAAGTAGACTTACACGAGGACATACCAGCTCGCTCAATTATCTAAACGGCATACTTCCGTTGTGATAAGAATAACTCACATGCATGGCGAGCGACAGCAATCCCCAAGAAATAACTCAAGGGTCCCAATTCTTTTATAGAAAACTCAGAACTGAGTAGTATCATGATAGACTTGCATAAATCATCATCAGAAGCGGTCAAGATAATGTCATCCACATATAAGAGAATATAAGCCAGAGAAGTGCCACAACGATATATGAACAGAGAATTATCAGACCTGCTGTGAGAAAACTCAATATTAGACACATAGTCTGCAAATCGCTTATACCAAGCCCGTGGGGCCTGCTTGAGCCCATACAAGGACTTCTTCAATAAACAAACATGATTAGGATATTTGGAGTCTCAAAAACCCAAGGGCTAATGCATGTAGAATGTCTCCTTAAGATCACCATGTAAGAAAGCATTCTTCACATCTAGCTGATGAATGGGTCATGCCTTTGAAAGAGCCAGACTGAGAACATTGCGAATGGTAGTCGGTTTGACCACCGGGCTAAATGTATCTTGGTCGGACGTCATGTGAGAAGTGGCGTCGGTGTCCATATACCAATTCGCGTCTGGAGGATTTAATCAAAGGGTATGCATAGCGGCCTCAATATATGTGGGTGTCGGGATTGGATTTGGGCCCGCAATATTGAAGGCCTGCTGGGGTCGAGGCCCAAGCACACTGGCCTGCGGACTCAACCCATATCGCTACTGGATGTTGCCTGATGGACCAGAAAAATTGGGCATGTGGTGGCCGGACCGGCCCAACCGCTGGGAAATAATCGGGCGGCGATGGGTGGATCGATCATCGCCGCTAGTCCAGGCCCACTGCCAAGGGGTCCAAGGCTGAGACCAGACATGCTGGGGCTCAGTACCCCATGGCCTACTGCCGGCGTTGCTACTGTTCCGACCGCCGCTGTTGTTGCCGCCACGATTTTTGCCATTATTTTTAAGGTTTTGACCCTTCTTACCGCCACCGTTGTTGCGGTTTTGACCCGAATTGTCAACAAAACTGTGTGAGTTATCGGATGAAGTCATCATCGCCACGGAACTAGCGCCAGTAACCACTTTTTTTGCCAAGCCGACTTCTTCTAACGTGAGCATCGAACGGACTTGATAAAAAGGGGGAAGCAGATTACTTTGTCGGAGTAGAGTCCCAACGCCATTATAGGCCTCAGATAGGCCTGCAACCATTTGGAGAACAAGACGATTATTGGTAACAGGTGCTCCAACGTTGCGGAGTTGGTCCGTCAATTCCTTGAGCCGTTTACAATAAGTTGAAACATTCGGGAAATTTTTCATGCTGACTTGTGAAAATTCTTGCAAGAGTGACAACTCGAGAATGTTGGTTATCCTAGAATATATCACGCAATCTATTCCTGGTAGCCATAGTCGTAGTGTCCGATTCAATGATCGTCTGTAAAGTCGGTAGAAATAGTGGAGTAAATCCACTGAAGGACGGTAGCATCAAGAGTGATCCATAGTTGAGGATCCTCCGCGGGTGTAGGGACTGTAGGAGGAATTATGTGATGGAGTACTTGATGTGAGATGGCGTGAATTTTGAACAATTTTTCTCACGTCGCATATTGGACGTTTTCCATCTCAAGAACAGTAAGGATGTGGTTCTTGATGTTGGAAACAGTAAGGGCAGGATGAAACATGTTCTTTGATGTAGACATAACGAAAGAACAAATAGGTGAATGAGGGATTTTGAAGAAAATTTGGGAAGAGAGGAGGAAGAAAACGGCTCGGAAATCGAGGAAGGGTCTCGAAATTCGAGGAAGCCGAGAGTAGCGGAAGTTTTGTGGGAGGTATGTGCGACCTAGACTTCTGATACCATGAAAGAAATAATCCTTGATTATTTTCATGAATGAATGAGTATATATATACAATTTCCATAATATGGAAAATCCTATTCCTATTCTACTCCCAAAACCCTATTCTATTTGTATAAGAATTCTACAATTATGGTAAGTGTACAATACTAATTATATACAAATAATATGTAACCAAAAACTCAATATACACGGTTGTGTATACCGTGTATATCACGGTTTCCAACGTGTCGTGGGATTCCGTGATTTACACGATATACACAAGGTATTGTATATACCGTGTATATTAGTGTATACTTTTAGTATTGTTAGCTTAAGGTGAGGGGGTTTTTGGCCTTATGTCCGACGTAACCCGTTCCATAGCATACATAAAACTAGAGCAATTTATGCATAATAAATATTGCATATTGTGCTTAATTGGTACATTACTAGGATGCATTCATTTTGCTCCTACATTACTATATTAATTCGGATAGTATCATGTCGCACGAACCACCTGTATGTGTCCAACCTATGCCATTAAAGGGAAAGACCAAATCTTTCCCATTTCACTACTATATCTGCTTTTCCAAAAGAAACCATCCTGGGTTAGGAAACATTGATTTCAGAGGTGAATTTATAATTTAAAATTTAAGTTTATGAGCTCTGTAGTTTAATTTATTTACATATTTAATGAATTTCTCAATATAAAATGGTTTGGACTAAATTATCGAATTATAGCCTACCCCTACATATTTTCCAATAGGCTAGATCGGCCTCTGCTAAAAATGAGTAGGGTGGGGAGAATGAGGGGCAGAGAGCTCTTGTTTAATATATAGGACCTGATATGATCATTAGGAAGAACCCCTATTAGAGCTTGTTTATTTTCTTTTCAATAATTAACAGGAAAAGAAATAAGGAAGGAAGAAGAAAGGGATTTCCTTGCAATGCTACCATCAAGGTTTCGCTGTAATATCCTAGGTTCATGGCTAGTGTTTATGCTTATTAACCACTTAATTAATCACATAAGATCATGTCTCTAAGAGTTCCAATATGGTATTACGGTTAACGTTCAAATCATCTTTTATTTCATGGGATGATTATATAAGGTCTATATTATTTTTGTAGAACATAATACCTCATGATATAATATAATACCTCAGAAGCTGTTAATAAAAACAAAATAAAAGTGAATTCTTCATAGTATAATTCTTAAATGCTCGGTGCAATGCAAACAGTGCAAGAGTCTAAATATTCTCACGCAATAGTTACTTCTTTTTTATTTTATTTAGTGATTTATCAACAAAAAGAAGATATGATGCTGAGCAAATATCTGAACATTAGGAATATTCAATTGCAAATTGATAATATAGCACAACCAAGCTAAGATAAAATTAAAACATACCCCAATATTGCCTAATACTTTCCAATTAATTTGACACATCTACAAACTAGCATCCAATAAAAATAGACATTTATTAAGAAAGTTGTAACATTATATTAATACCTGGTGTTGGAGAACTCATAGAGCCTGCCAGTACTGGAGAAAATAATCAATCCAACTTCAGCATCGCAAAGAATCGCGAGCTCCTTAGCTTTCTTCAACACTCCATTCCTTCTCTTGGAGAAAGTGACTTGCCTGCTCGTTGAGTTATCGATCCTTCGGATCACTATCTTTCCCCTTCCCATCTTGCTTCTTATTTTAGGGTTTAGCTACCTCTAATTAAAGATCAGAAAAAAGGAAGAAGATCGATAATTATAATATGTATTAGATCTTTAGACTAACAAATGTAAAATAGGATAGATAGCTTACTTGGTTTGTTGAGAGCTTTGAAAATTAGTAAATAATCAAAGTCTTCTGAAGAGTAGTGTGAGTAACAAAATAATCAGGAAGGAGCCTTTTATAAGCCAATGTGGTTTTGGGAATTGAGTGGAATGCGGTATTTACACTTATTTTATCTTTTTAATTTTAATTTTTACTACACTTTATTGTTTTCGTTAAATATTTAGAAGAGGGAGGTGGTACTATTTTTTATTGGCGCCGTCGCCGTATAAGTCACTGACGCGTGGGGAATCCAAGATTTTCCTTAATAATTCTAAAAGGGGAAAAACCATTTTCCCATTATAGTAACCTTAAACCATCCTTAAAGAAAAAAGATTTTCTTTAGTAAAACTAAAAGGAGAAAAAAGAAACAATGAGTTCAGTCTGACTGCCATCTGGACTTTTGGACATAAACGGCCTGTTTGGGCCTTTGGCTAGTTTCAAGAATTTTCACGTGGCCTTGCTCCAACAGACATCTTTCACCGTTTCACCTTGCTGCAGTGTCAAAAGGTAAATCAGACACTTTTGACTATTTGTAGGTGTAAAGAATTTTAACACAATTGATATTAAATCCGAATACTAAGTTATTAATTACAACTTTTATCATGTTACTAATTGATTTTTGACTGTTTGTAGGTGTAAAGAATTTTTCACCTTATTCTCATACAAAGAATTTTAACACAATTGATAATAAATCCGAATACTAAGTTATTAATTACAACTTTTATCATGTTACTAATAGATTAAAGTAATATACTTCGTAGAAATTTATCTTCTATTGCCTTATAAACTATCTGATTATGTAAAATAATTATATAATTCATGTATATAATTTAAATTCTTTTATAAAATCATGACTTGCTCAAACTGAAAAGCTGCCTGATAAAAGAGGCATGAATGGAATGACTGTCTAATATTGGTCTTCAGAACAGTAGGCAAATTATACTGACCTTGTTTAGGTGTCTATCTCTATATTTCTATGACAAGATAAACTGTTTTTGAGGAGTTCAACCATTAAATAAAAACTCTTCTTTTCTCGACAATGGTGATGTTCTCGATCATGTCCAATATTTACTAAGTGTAAAATTGTATTAATCTCTCCCCTAAGAACACACAGTAGCCGAAAGAGGAGCGTCGCGTGTCCGGATAACCTGCCCAATCAACATTCGTATATGATAACAATCCGGTCGGTGCTGAGGGGTATAGATGCAATCCATAATTAAGTGTGCCCTTAACGTATCGAATGATATGCTTGAGGGCAGTAAAATGAGGCTCCCTGGGGCATGCATAAATAAGCACACCTGCTGAACAGCATAAGCAATATCAGGCCTACTGAAAGTAAGGTACTGTATTGCACCTGCAAGACTCCTGTAGAGGGTGAGATCTAACACTGGATTACCAGCAACATCACTAAGCTTTGATTTAGAGTCAACAGGAGTAGGCATGATCTTGCAATTTGCCATTTTGGCCCAGTACACAATCTCCTCTGCATACTTGCGCTAACAAAGAAACATAGTATCTGCAGATCGAGTCACTGAGATCCCCAAAAAATAGCTCAACTTCCCCAAGTCAATCATAGAAAATTCAATTTTGAGCAAGGCAATAATCTCATTTTCAGCAAATCGGAGGAGGCAGTAAGCACAATATCATCCACATACAACAATAAATATGCAATGCTACTACCTCTACAAAAAATAAATAGAGAATTATCACACTTGGTGCATACAAACCCAATTTGCAAAATAAATCGTGCAAAGTGATCATACCATGCTCGAGGGGTCTGTTTCAACCCATACAGTGATTTACGAAGACGACATACATACTGAGGGACTGTTGGATGAACAAAACCAGGCGGCTGGTGCATATAAACAGTCACTTTCAAATTTTCGTGCAAAAATGCATTTTCACATCAAACTGATGAATAGGCTAATGCTTACCCATAACAATACTCAAAATCGTGCGAATGGTAGCCGGTTTAACAACTGGACTGAACGTCTCACCACAATCAATACCCTCCTGCTGATTTGTATCATTAGTCACAAGTCTTGTCTTGTACCTCTCAAGGTCACCACTATCTCTGTATTTGTGATGAAAAAGCCACATGCATCAGATTACAGTCACCCCCTCCGGTCCAGGAACCAAATCACAATTATGTTGTTTTGTTAAAACATTAAATTCCTCACACATGGCCGCATTCCAATTGGGGTCTACTTTGGCTAATTTTGGGTTTTTGGGAATTGATGATATTGTCACGCCCCGACTTTTCTCAAGTCTTTCTTTAGGACGTGATGGCACCTGGACAACTATCCCTTTCCAGGCGAACCACTTACTTCATTTTCTTCCTAAATTAGACAAGTTTTTGCGGAAATAATATATATAAAAAATCAATTTGAAGTTTACGAAGAACAATCTCATGTGGGACATTCCCCGAGATAATAAAACTTAATTCTTTAAACAAACTTAGTCTAGAGAAATTTTCACCAACTCCGAAACAATGGATTGGTGGTACGATGAGGCTGCGGGACGATCGCTAGCCTTCTTGCGGAGCTTTTCCTCGATCGCGCCTTCCTGAAATATGTTAAATAAAAGAGTCAGGCCTACCATCCGGCCGAGGGAATCTCACCTTACAGTCCAAAGTAACCTCACAATATTTTTAATTACAATCACATTATAAGAAAATAATAAGCATGTTGAAATAAATGATTTCAACCCTTTTATTAAATAAATCAATAAATATTCACGTGCAAAATTTCCTCCCGCCGCCTAAAAAAACAACTACTTAGTTTAATCAAGATTCCTTCTTTTTCCCATATAACATATTATACATTTGTTGCGACGTGCAACCCGATCCAAAGGCATTTATATATTTGTTACGTGCAACCCGATCCATGCATTTATATATTTGTTGGCACGTGCAACCCGATCCGTGCATTTATATATTTGTTGCATGCGTGCAACCCGATCCAGTGCATTTATATATTTGTTGCGACGTGCAACCCGATCCAATGCATTTATATATATATATATGTTGCGTCCGTGCAACCCGATCCAATGCATTTATGTATTTGTTGCGGTCCGTGCAACCCGACCCAATGCACTTATTTGTTGCGCACGTGCAACCCGATCCAATGCACTTATTTGTTGCGTACGTGCAACCCGATCCAATGCACTTATTTGTTATGCGTACGTGCAACCCGATCCAATGCACTTATTTGTTGTTTAAATATGTCATATGTTCAAAAGGCTCAAATAATATTTTCTTCCTTCAATATTTCGCCCTTTCCACTTGTAAGGGTTACAACTCTTAAACCGTAAGTCGGATTTATCCCCGTAAAGTCTCAAACTGTCAAGGACACAATAATCCATAACTTTTATTCAGCACAAACTTTCATATTCATTACCGATTTATACAGTTTTTATGTTATACATTCTGCCCTTCCAGACTTCGGTTGATCCGAGGCAGAATGTTCAAACAGAGATAACTCTCAAACCGTAAGTCGGATTTATCCCCGTAAAGTCTCAAACTGTCAAGAACACAATAATCTATAACTTTTATTCAGCACAAACTTTCATATTCATTACCTATTTGTACAGTTTTTACGTTATACATTCTGCCCTTCCAGACTTCGGTTGATCCGAGGCAGAATGTTCAAACAGAGATAACTCTCAAACCGTAAGTCGGATTTATCCCCGTAAAGTCTCAAACTGTCAAGAACACAATAATATATAACTTTTATTCAGCGCAAACTTTCATATTCATTACCGAATTGTACAGTTTTTACGTTATACATTCTGCCCTTCCAGACTTCGGTTGATCCGAGGCAGAATGTTCAAACAGCGATAACTCTTAAACCGTAAGTCGGATTTATCCCCGTAAAGTCTCAAACTGACCGTAACAGAAAGATGTATAACTCTGTAAAATTTCATCCAATTCTAACAAGTATAGCCCAGTATAACAGACTACAATTTCACAATCCAACTAGTTATTAAACAATCATAAATTTCATGCTCATTCTTTCAATAACCGGATTATATTCTAACATGTATTGTAACTTAAAAATACAGGATTTTACTAAGAACTTTGAGTGAGAAAAACTCACCTTTGCTGCCTCGTAATTGCGAACAAAACTTCAACTTCAATCAAACCTTTTGGGACTCCTTAATTGCTCTCTTTAATCTTTTTTCTTCTCTTTGTTTTGTTTCTGATTTTTGCTGTCTTTCTTTTGTATATCCCTTTCTGATGTGTGTGTGAATAGTTATATAAATGTGCATGTTACATGAATTTTGGGAAGTGAGGGAGTGGAAGGAGGGGATGAGGGAGAGAGGGGTTGGTTTAGGGGGACGTGAGGGAGTGGGTTGTGCACAATTTTTTTTTTTTTTTTTTTTTGGGACTTTACATTCTCCCCTCCTTAAACAACATTCGTCCTCGAATGTGAGTAAGGTCGTAATCTATGCACATAGACATGCAAGCTGCACACACATGAAACACAACAACATTCGTCCTCGAATGTGAGTAAGGTCGTAACCCATGCACATAGACATGCAAGCTGCACACACATGAAACACAACTTCCAAGACTTTACATTCTCCCCTCCTTAAACAACATTCGGCCTCGAATGTGAATAAGGTCGTAACACATGCACATAGACACACAAACTGCACACACATGAAACATAACTAAACACATTTTATTACCTTACTCAAACAGGAAAGGATATTTGATTTTCATCGCGTCTTCGGCTTCCCAGGTTGCTTCTTTTGTGGAGTGATTTCCCCATAGGACCTTCACAGACACAATATCTTTATTCCTAAGACGTTTAATCTGTCTATCCGATTTCTACCGGCATTTCCTCATATTGAAGCTCTTCATTCAGGACTATTTCTTGGGGTTGGATGACGTGACTTGGATCATGCAAGTATTTTCGTAACATTGACACATGAAACACGGATGCACCGCTTCTAATTCTTGTGGAAGGGCTAGTTCAGAAGCCACATTTCCCACTCTTCGTAAAGATCTCATATGGTCCAATAAACCTTGGGCTCAATTTTCCTTTCTTGCCAAATCGCATCACTCCTTCATTGGAGAGACTTTTAAAAACACTTTCTCCCCTTCTTGGAATTCGAGATCTCTTTATGGCGATGATCCGCATAAGACTTATGGCGGCTATGAGCTGCCTTGATCCGCCTCGGATCATCTGAACTTTATCGCTTGTTTCTTGAATGACTTCGGTCCGAACAAGAGTGTTTCGCCCACTTCAACCACCCGAGTGGAGATCTACATTTTCGCCCATACAATGCTTCAACGGAGCCATATGTATACTAGCATGAAAACTGCTTGTTGTAGGCGTAACTCAATTAGACATAAATGGTCCAACCAGCTTGCCCTGGAAGTCCAACACACAAGACCGCAAAGATGTCCTCCAATGTTTGAATTGTTCGCTTCGCTTGTCCGTCGGTTTATGCGGATGGAAAGCCGTCAGATCAACTTGACCTTTGTCCCGAGGCCCGCCGAAACTTTGCCAAAAGTGTGAGGTGAATCGGGAACCCCTATCGGAAATAATTTGCAATGGAATCCCATGCAACCTCACTATTTCTTTTAAATAAATTTGTGCATCATGCGTCGATATGTAGTCTTGACTGGTAGGAAATGGGCTGACTTTGTAAGTCGATCTACAATCACCCATATAGAATCATAACCTTCTCGTGTTTTTGGTACACCGGTCACAAAATCCATATGAATCGCCTCCCATTTCCACATGGGACGCCAATGTCCTGAAGTAGGCCGCCAGGTTTTTGATGTTTGGCTTTCACCTGTTGACACGTAAGACATTTTCCGACAAACTCTGCAACATCTCTCTTCATTCCTTTCCACCAGTAATTTGCCTTGAGATCATGATACATTTTCGTTGATCCTGGATGAATGGAATACATGGTATTGTGACCTTCATCTAAGATCCTTCTTCTTAGATCCCTTACCTTAGGAACACATAACCTACCCTTATACCGAAGGGTACCATCATTTCCTCCTAATGTAAATTGTGAAGGTTTTCCTTGTTGAATCCTCTCCCGAAACCTAACAAATTCCATATCCTCAAACTGACTCTCTTTTATTTCGGTTAAGGCATCGCGAGGTATCACGTACCACCACCCTACCTTCACCGACCTCGCTTAAACTAATCCCGAGGTTCCCAATTTTTGTCTCGCACGAACAATACCTCTCTTTTGTATCGCCAAGTGGGCCAAATCGCCCATTGATCTCTCGAGTGCATCACCACCACGTTAGCTTTTCCAGGATGGTAAAGAATGCTAAGGTCATAATCCTTAAGTAACTCTAACCATCTTCTTTGTCGGAGATTCAAATCCTTTTGCGTGGTTATGTACTGCAAACTCTTATGATCTGTAAATATATCTACATGCACCCCATACAAATAGTGTCTCCATATTCGTAAGGCAAACACTACCATGCCAATTCCAAGTCATGAGTTGGATAATTCTTCTCATGTATCTTCAATTGTCGAGATGCATACGCAATAACTTTTCCAAATTGTATCAAGACGCATCCTAACCCAACCCTAGAGGCATCACAATAGACTGTGAACCCTTCTTGTTCTGGTGGTAAGGTTAGGACAGGTGCAGTAGTCAACAACTCCTTCGGCCAAAACTTGTTTCACATGCATCGACCACTTTGGTACTTAATCGCTTTACGAGTCAATCGGGTCAAGGGAGCAAAGAAGACTAGAAAAGCCTTCTACAAATCTTCTATAATACCTAGCCAAACCCAAGAAACTCCTAACTTCTGTCGGAGTGGTAGGTTTTGGCCAGTTCTTCACTGCCTCTATCTTTTGGGGGTCTACCATAATTCCATCCCTTGACACAACATGGCCCAAGAAGGCTACTTTTTCCAACCAAAATTTCACACTTTGAAAATTTAGCGTACAGTCTCTCTTGTTTCAAGGTTTGAAGCACTACCCTCAGATGTTCTTCATGTTCTTCAACACTCTTGCTGTAAATTAGGATATCGTCTATGAATACAATCACGAACAAATCTAAGAATGGTTTGAAGATTCTGTTCATGAGATCTATAAAAGCTGCTAGAGCATTGGTTAACCCAAAAGACATGACCAAGAACTCATAATGACCATATCGGGTTCTAAACGCTGTTTTGGATATATCATCCGGATTTATTTTCAGCTGGTGATACCCTGAACGAAGATCAATCTTGGAAAAATAACTGGCTCCTTGAAGTTGGTCAAAAAGATCATCGATTCTTGGTAATGGGTATCGGTTCTTGATCGTGACCTTATTGAGTTGTCGATAATCAATGCACATTTGGAGCGATCCATCTTTCTTCTTCACAAAAAGGACTAGTGCACCCCAGGGGGAAACACTGCCTTATAAAACTTTTTATCCGTAAGATCCTTCAACTGTTTTTTAACTCTCTCAATTCACTGGGCCATTCGATATGGAGGAATAGAAATAGGTCTTGTACCCTAATTAACTCTATAGCTTAACTCCACTTCTCTAACCTGAGGAAGGCCCGGAAGATCTTCAGAAAAACCTCAGGAAATTTCGAACAATAGGGACATCTTGCACCGGGATTCTTTTTGGGTATCTACTATATTAGCCAGGATATCGTGCTCCACTTTGTGACTTCTTAATAACTTTTGAGCCCTAAGATAGGAAATAAGTCGACGTGAGGATATTCCAATCTTACCCTTTATAACAACTGTTCCCAGGAAAGATAGTTTCACTATCTTTCGTCGGCAATCTAACATGGCATAACATGCTGACAACCAATCCATACCCAAAATGATGTCAAAATCTATCATATCAAGTAGTACTAGATTTACTATTGTTCCTCTGCCATTCACTTCTAAGGAGAAAGTTTTAACTACTCGAGAGTCCCAAATCGAGAACCCTTACTGGGTCATAACATCAAAAGGTTCACTTAAACAGGAAGGTTCTACATGTAAATTCTTAGCAAAACTCATTGACACATATGAAAATGTAGAGCAGGGATCGTACAATACAAATGCAGAATACTCGAGACCAAAGAAAATACATGACCACCGCATTAGATGCCTCGCCTCATTCCTCCGGGGCAAAGCGTAGAGCCGATTAGAATTGTTGGACTGTTGACCTCCTGACCCGGTGACCGGGTTTCGATTTCCCTTGTAGGCGGCTATGGTTGCTTCTGACCTCCCATGAGAAAATTGAGTTTGGACTCTCCTCTTGCAATCCCTGGCATGGTGGCCTGGTTCTCCACAGGTGTAACATCCTTTTGGTGAGAACCAACATTCTCCAATATGTTTCTTTTGACAAACCTTACAAACCGAGTTGTCACCTCCTGTGTTAGGGCTAGTGGCCTTAACCTTGCCACCTTGATGATTGACCCATCTATGCCCATGAGGCCTGAAATGAGACTGGCCTACTGACTGGTTCGGTTTTGACGAACCCCTACTACTCTCTTGCCTCAAGTTCTGATTCTGATTAAAGGATCCTAACGATCGAAGCCTCTTCTGCGAATACTCCCTTTTTGCTTTAGCAAAACTTTCTACCTTCATAGCCATGTCGACGATACCAAGGTGGCGCGCACACCGTCGCAATAAGTAATCGTTCAAACACCCAACTCAAACAAAGTTCTTAAGATCTCTTAACCTGGTTTAGCTCTGATACCAACTTGTCACGCCCCGACTTTTCTCAAGTCTTTCTTTAGGACGTGATGGCACCTGGACAACTATCCCTTTCCAGGCGAACCACTTACTTCATTTTCTTCCTAAATTAGACAAGTTTTTGCGGAAATAATATATATAAAAAATCAATTTGAAGTTTACGAAGAACAATCTCATGTGGGACATTCCCCGAGATAATAAAACTTAATTCTTTAAACAAACTTAGTCTAGAGAAATTTTCACCAACTCCGAAACAATGGATTGGTGGTACGATGAGGTCGCGGACGATCGCTAGCCTTCTTATGAGCTTTTCCTCGATCGCGCTTCAAATATGTTAAATAAAAGAGTCAGCCTACCATCCGGTCGAGTGGGAATCTCACCATACCCAAAGTAACCTCACAATATTTTTAATTACAATCACATTATAAGAAAATAATAAGCATGTTGAAATAAATGATTTCAACCCTTTTATATTAAATAAATCAATAAATATTCACGTGCAAAATTTCCTCCCGATCGTCTAAAAAAACAACTACTTAGTTTAATCAAAGATTCCTTCTTTTTCCCATATAACATATTATACATTTGTTATGCACGTGCAACCCGATCCAAAGGTGCATTTATATATTTGTAACCCGATCCAAAGGTATTTATATATTTGTTATGCGTGCAACCCGATCAGTGCATTTATATATTTGTTGCGGCATGCAACCCGATCCAATGCATTTATATATATATATATGTTGCGGTCCGTGCAACCCGATCCAATGCATTTATGTATTTGTTATGTCCGTGCAACCCGACCCAATGCACTTATTTGTTGCACGCGTGCAACCCGATCCAATGCACTTATTTGTTGCGGTGCACGCAACCCGATCCAATGCACTTATTTGTTGCGGTACGTGCAACCCGATCCAATGCACTTATTTGTTGTTTAAATATGTCATATGTTCAAAAGGCTCAAATAATATTTTCTTCCTTCAATATTTTGCTCTTTCCACTTGTAAGGGTTACAACTCTTAAACCGTAAGTCGGATTTATCCCCGTAAAGTCTCAAACTGTCAAGGACACAATAATCCATAACTTTTATTCAGCACAAACTTTCATATTCATTACCGATTTATACAGTTTTTATGTTATACATTCTGCCCTTCCAGACTTCGGTTGATCCGAGGCAGAATGTTCAAACAGAGATAACTCTCAAACCGTAAGTCGGATTTATCCCCGTAAAGTCTCAAACTGTCAAGAACACAATAATCTATAACTTTTATTCAGCACAAACTTTCATATTCATTACCGATTTGTACAGGTTTTACCTTATACATTCTGCCCTTCCAGACTTCGGTTGATCCGAGGCAGAATGTTCAAACAGAGATAACTCTCAAACCGTAAGTCGGATTTATCCCCGTAAAGTCTCAAACTGTCAAGAACACAATAATCTATAACTTTTATTCAGCGCAAACTTTCATATTCATTACCGAATTGTACAGTTTTTACGTTATACATTCTGCCCTTCCAGACTTCGGTTGATCCGAGGCAGAATGTTCAAACAGCGATAACTATTAAACCGTAAGTCGGATTTATCCCCGTAAAGTCTCAAACTGACCGTAACAGAAAGATGTATAACTATGTAAAATTTCATCCAATTCTAACAAGTATAGCCCAGTATAACAGACTACAATTTCACAATCCAACTAGTTATTAAACAATCATAAATTTCATGCTCATTCTTTCAATAACCGGATTATATTCTAACATGTATTGTAACTTAAAAATAAAGGATTTTACTAAGAACTTTGAGTGAGAAAACTCACTTTTGCTGCTTCGTAATTGCGAACAAAACCTCAACTTCAATCAAACCTTTTTGGAACTTCTTAATTGCTCTCTTTAATCTTTTTTTTTCTCTTTGTTTTGTTTCTGATTTTTTGCTGTTTTTCTTTTGTATATCCCTTTCTGATGTGTGTGTGAATAGTTATATAAATGTGCATGTTACATGAATTTTGGGAAGTGAGGGAGTGGAAGGAGGGGTTGAGGGAGAGAGGGGTTGGTTTAGGGGGGACGTGAGGGAGTGGGTTGTGCACAATTTTTTTTTTTTTTTTTTTTTGGGACTTTACAGATATGGTTTAGGTTGACAAGTTAAACTGGACTTTGGGATTGAAAATCTCGTATTGGGCACGGGTTTCCATACGATGGGTGGGGGTAGGGGTATTTTCGGTGTTAGGTGGCGGACGTTGGATTTGGAGGGTGACCGACTGGGTGTGATGTTTGGGGGAACTACATCTGACAGCGGGGGGTGGTGTTGGGTTTGTTGTTGTTGGATCTGTCGGTGGTGGGTTGGGGATGGTTGTCAGTGGTGTTGTTGTGAGGGTATCGATCCGAGTTCCTGGGTTGGTCCATGATGTAGGAAAATCGATGTGGTGTTGGTTAGGTAATGTTGGATAAGGCATCGGGGGTGGGGTGGGGCCTAATCGGTGTTTTAGTGGTATAGGGGTGATGGTCCAGATGTCGGTGGTGGTCGGGTTCGGGTTATCAGTGACTAGGGAGGAGTCGGAGGGAGGGTGGTGTACTGGGAGGTCGGCGATAGTATTTTCTGGTGGCGGAGACATAGTGGTGTGATAGGGAATTCGATTATCGGTTGTGTGGACAGAGATGACGCGCCGGTTACCAGGAGTGATAGCAGTCGACGACTGTTGTGACCGAGACAGTGACGGTGATGGCGGGGAAACAGTGGGGATGATCCGGTTGCCGATGGTGGTGGCAACCAGAGATAGTTGTGATGTAGAGTGGTGTACTAGCATACTGCCGGAGGTGGCAGTGCCCTGACTGGGGTTTGACGGAGCAGTAGTGGTGGCAGATTGGACTGGAGGGGATGGGGAGCTGACGACCGGACTGCCGGTGGTGGCAGTTTATGCGCATGTCGCCGCCTGAACAGTGGTAGTCTGACTGAATGCTTGTTGGACAAGCGGTGATGGGTCCGGAACTTTGAGAAATTGGTAATGAGTGACTCAAATTTTTTTAATATTACCAAATGGGAAAACATACTCAACAAAAGTGTCTTGGCGAGAAATTATGATTTTGTCGGTGGAGAGCTTATAGCACAGGTATCCCCTATGGTTTGACGGGAAACCGAGGAAGGCGCACGAAGTAGATATGGGTGCCAATATGTGGGGGGCCGTGGTTATCAGATTAGGATAACACAGACAACCGAAAATTCTAAGATGGTCATAGGTAGGGATCCAACGGTAGAGAATTTTGATGGGTGTCCTATTTTGAATCGCACGGGTAGGTAAAATGTTGAGAATGTGTTCTACCATTTTTAGTGCATATACCCAAAAAGTAGTAGGGAGAGACGCATGAAAAATGAGGGTACAAATCATATTATTAATCGTTTGGAGAATTCTTTCGGCTTTACCATTTTGAGGGGAAGTATATGGGCACGAGAAACGAAGAACTGTGCTGTTATTCGCATAGAATTTATGAAATAAGAAATTATTAAACTCACGACCATTATCACATTGGAACGATTTTATGTCTTTTCAAATTGCGTTTTGACCATTGTACGAAACTCAACAAATTTGGAGAACACTTGAGATTTGAGTTTGAGTAGGTATACCCAAAGAAAGTGAGAGAAATCATCCAAAAATACCAGATAATATTTGTGGCCTAAGTTGCTAGTTATGGGAGATGTCCATAAATCAGCATGAATAATATCAAAGTGAGAAAAAGTAGTACTCATATAAGTCGTAAATGGTAGTCTAACGTGTTTCCCTAACTGACAAGAGGAGCAACTATGTGAAAGATTCCCTTTGTTACATTGGATCAAAATTCGGTTTCTAAGAGAATAAAAAATGTGAGAACCCGGATAACCAAGTCTACTATGCCAGGTTGGGGGATATATGGTTGTTAGAACGGTGGGAGAAGTGACACTAGCAGCTGATGTGGGTAGGAAAAGATATAGGTCCCCTTTACTATTGCATCTCGTAAGGAGTTTTTCGATACGGATGTCCGTTACATAAAATCCAAACGGATCAAAGTTAATTGAGACAAAATTATTTGTGGCAAATTTTCTAACGAAAATTAGATTTTTGATGATGTTTGGGGCATAAAAGACATTTTTAAAAGAGAAGTGGGGATGCGGTGGTGGGATAAGGGTGTGGCAAAATCCTTGAATTGGAATGTGATGGCCATCACCGACCATAATAGACTACGGAGTATTTAAATTTCGCAGTCGAGTAAGATTATCAGAATTATTTGTGAGATGAGATGTGACGCATGTATCCATATACCACGCATTATTGGACTTCCGAGGAGTCAATGTGCTGAAAGTCTGGCCCAAATTGGATTGGGAAATTCTCGGAGTGGATTGTTGGGCCCCAGAATATTAGGTCGGATAAAGGTGCCCTGTCTGCAGATTAAAGTGGGCCGCAACTGCTAGGCTTAAGTTGGAGGCCCAATTCGAAGGCTAGTCCCATCTGCCATTCCTGCGCGGCTGGTTATTGTTGCTTCCGGTGCTGTTTTCGGCCATGAAGGCTGTCGGAGAATGGGAAAAAAATTAGGGGAGGGGTTCGAGACCTAGGCGCAATGTATATGGGCAGAAACAATCATATATGGGGTATATAACGGCTTAGGGAGGTTGTATGCAGGTGGTATACATTGGCATTGAGGGTATATCAGTCGTATATAAAGTGTATTTCGGCGTGTATATGCTATATACGAGGGGTATACAGCTTGGTTGAGAGATAGGAAAATAAATGAGGTTGTATATCAGTAGTATTCCCGCAGTATATAGTGCTTTTAGTACAATTTGAGGGCTGGACAGCTGTATATCAACGTATATCGGAGGTATACAGGTGGTATACGGTCGATCCGGCGCCGAAAACGAACAGAGGTGAGCAGCCGAAACTAGGTTTTAGGTTGGGAAGGATTTTTGGCTTCTAATACCATATATAATTATATTAATCTCCCTTGGGGAGCCTTTCTCATTAATACAAAATATATATAGGTGTACAATGTTGAATCCTTCTATAATAAGGATCCCAATTCTACCATAATTATACAACACAAAATATGGTAAATATGTGCATTGTTACACGTGCCAATACTAAGAACTTCATCCTAGCTATTTATTACCTATATTTCTCCAACTCTTGATTAATACCTGAAAATTAAACGATCGGAAACAATATCTCATAGACATGTTTGTAGAAGGGAGAGGAAGAGGACGAACGTGTTGCACAGTATGGTATATATTAGGTTAAATACAAGTGGCGTATTAATTACTCCAAAAGCAAAATTATAGAATATTACCATATCTTGTATATTACCATTGATAGAATATTACAATATTTTGTATATCTTTTATATTAGGTAAATTTATATTCCAATTATAATTAGGAAGATTTAGTTACCTAGTTTGTAATTATGTAACACTATATATATTGTACACAATAATCAATGAAATGCAAGGAATATATTCCTACATGGTATCAGAAGCCAAACTCTAACTTCTTTTTCTCCCTAAGTCGCCACCCTTCGGCAGCCCTTTCCCTTCTTTCTTTGACTTTCCTCCCTTCCTCTCCAATTTTCAATGGCTGAACAACCTAAATTTCATCATGCTATTGCAGTTAACAACATCAAGAATTTCATTCCCATAACTCTTGAAATGGAAAAGGTTTGGTATTCATCTTGGGCGGAATTATTTAAGATTCATTGTCGTGTATACAAAGTCATCGACCATATCATCCCTCCAAAATCAAAGCCCCTAGAAAGACCTAATGATTCTGACGATGAACTTTGGTCCCGCTTAGATGTGGTTGTTCTACAATGGATCTATGGCATGATCTCGAATGATATATTGCATACAATCATTGAAACTGATGCCGCTGCATGACAAATGTGGGAGCACTTGGAAAGTATTTTTCATGACAACAAGACACAATGTACCTTGTATCTGAAAAATCAACTCCATGCCATTCAGCAGGATGATCTTCCTAATTACAAATCGAATATAAATTTACCTAATAAAAAAGATATACAAAATATGATAATATTCTATCAATGGTAATATACAAGATATGGTAACCATTGGATTTCTTTTTATGTAAAAAAATCCACATAAAATGAATAATATTAGCATCAGGATGACGAGGTACTAGATCTCACGTCTTATTTTCAATAAGAGCATTATATTCGTCAATCATTGCACTTTCCAATTAGGATCGGACATGGCATCTTTCAGATTATGAGGAACATGGGAAGGGGCAACCAAAGTGGACAAGTTAAATAGTCGTTTGGGTTTGGAAATGTCGTGCATAGCACAGGTTTTCATTGTCCGTGGGTGTGCCGCGGGAGGTTGGATAGGATTGGGATGGGGTGGCCGAAAAGTGGAGGTGGGACTAGGTAGACTGACATGAGTAGGGGTGGGCCGAGAAGGGGCAGTGGCATCGGGGAGAGGGGGGATGGTCAAGAAATAGTCGAGACGGAAAGCCGTGATGGGCTGTTCTGAGGCTCTCGTTGCGGGGCTGGATGGACTGCCCGCCTCGGGACGGCAGTGGTGGGTATGACTGCCGATGTCGGTGACGATTGATTTTGCAAGTGATGAATTAGAAGGGAATTTAGGCCATCATTTAGGAATTCATAGGAATTTGGGGATGGAGAATTGAGTTTGGCAAAGGGGAATTGGGACTCATCGAATATGACATGCCGAGAAATAATTATTTTTCGGCTTGACAAGTCGTAACAATTATAACCTCGATGATTGGTGGGTATCCAAGAAAGACGCACGGGGATGACCGAGGTTGCAACTTGTTGATTTGTGTGGATGAATGGAGGGGGTAGCACAGACATTCGAAAGTTCGTAAATGCTTATAGGAAGGATTCTGAAGATAGAGAACTTGAGTGGGAGACTTGTGTTTGAGAGACTTGTTTGGGAGAATGTTCAAGAGATAGGTTGCCATTGATAGAGCGTAATGCCAAAAATGGGGGGGGAGGGGATAGAGGCGTGAGCAAGGAGGGCACACACTAAGTTGTTTATGGTTCTAATTCTTCATTCGACTTTGTCATTTTGTGGAGAGGTGTGCGGAGAGAAAAAATGAAAAACAAGGCCGTGTTTGGCGCAAAAAAGTTTGAATTGATTATTATCGAATTCCCTTCCATTGGAAATATTTAATATTCTTTTCAAATTGTGTCTTAATGAAAGTGCTGAATGACGAAAAAATAGAATAGACTTGTGACTTATTACCAATGGGAAACGTCCATAGGAAGTTTGAATAATCATCTAAAAATAATTAAACAACATATAGTATCGATGCCCAGCCGTGTTTAAGATAGGAGAAAGAATAAAATGGCAACTTGACATATTTTTCAAAAACACAAGATTCACAAATAGGAGGAGAAGGGACATGTTTGTAAGAGATAAATTTATTTTTGCTAAGGGGGTTTAAAACAGAATCTCCCGGATGTCCTAATCTATTATGTCATAAAAGAGACGAAATCACTGCAAAGGTTGATGGAGAGGAGGTTGGGTGGCTGACGGAGGTGGTGATAGGATAAAGGTCCCCGGTGCTATCACATCTCAGTATTCACATCCTTGTCATAAGGTCATTCACATAAAAACCAAAAGGATCAAATTCAAGAGAAACATTATTGTCGGTTGCGAAATAACGCACAAAGATTAGATTTTTGATAAGTTTCGGGGCATGTATAACATTTTTAAGGCTAACAGTGGGTGTGGTGGGGAAAGAGATGATTTTCCATAACCTCGAATGGAAATGCCTTGTCCACTACCAACAATAATATTACGATTTAAATTGCTCATATTGAAATAAGATAAGAGGGTACCTTGGGATGCCGTCATATGAGATGTGGCGCCAGTGTCCATGTACCAACTATTGTTAGGAACGTTGAGAGACATGCAGATGGGTTATTTCTTTGTCAAAGGAAGTACGCCGAAAAGATCCTTGACCGAGCAGACATGACGTCCTGCAAACCGGCCCACACACCAGTGGACACTAATTCCAAACTCAATTCCTCTTCGGGTTCTCTGTATGCCGACCCAACTCACTATCGCAGTTTAGCAGGAGCATTGCAGTATCTTACTTTCACGAGACCAGATATATCCTATGTCCTGCAATAAATATGCTTACATATGCACATCCCAACGGATGAACATATGAATGCCCTCAAACATATTTTGTGATATGTACAAGGTACTCTTCATTTCGGCTTACACTTGTACAAGTCTTCACTCTCTGGTCTCACATCTTATTCTGATGTTGACTAGGGTGGATGTCCCGACACTCGTCGATCCACATCGGGTTACTGTGTGTTCCTCAGAGATAACTTGCTTTCTTGGTCTTCCAAAAGACAACCTACTATGTCTCGATCCAGTGCCGAAGCTGAGTACAGAGGTGTAGCAAATGTTATTTCTGAGTCTTGTTGGTTACGCAACCTTCTAGTTGAGCTTCACTGCCCACTCCATGAGGCTACAATTGTTTACTGTGATAATGTAAGTGGGATATATCTTTCCGGCAATTCCGTTCAACATCAGCGCACTAAACACATTGAAATGGATATTCACTTTGTACTTGAGAAAGTTGCTCGTGGACAAGTTCGTGTTCTTCATGTTCCTTCCCGATATCTGATTGCTGACATATTCACTAAAAGACTTCTGCGCATACTCTTTGATGACTTCCGAGCCAGTCTCAGCATACGAGAACCTCCCGCTTCAACTGCGGGAGTGTGATAGAATATTATTATATCTTGTATATTACCATTGATTGAATATAATCATATTTTATATATCTTTTATATTAGGTAAATTTATATTTCAATTATAATTAGAAAAATTTAATTACTTTGTTTGTAATTATATTATACACCATAATTCATGAAAGATATATTCCTACCCAAAGGAAGGAAGATAGACGTAATAAAAAGGTCTAATTACAATTTACAACTAGGGTTTTTGGGAGATTTCAGGTAAAGTTCGTTAAAGTAATTATAAGAATCTACAGCAAAATGCAAATCGAGGATTCATCACATAAGATATTTTTTGTTCACGTGTCAAACAAACATGACTCAGATTAATAAGAGGAGTAACAAAGAATTTAAAGTTCACGAGCTCGAAAGTTGATGAGTTGTTGGATTCTAGGTACTAATAATTTTTATTCCCTCCTTCTCAAAATATTTGTTGGGGTTATTATAATTGTCTCAAATTATTTGTTATTTTAAAAGTTTAAGGTATTAATTTTTTTTCATTTTATTCTTAGTGAAATTTTATAATTAATGGAGATAACACATAAATAAAGTAAATAGTTAATGAAGAAAGATTATAATTTAGATATAAATAAGGATACAGTAGGTTAATTATCCCGTCTAATTAATATTTCTTAAGGAGTATATATAAAATACAAAAAAAATATCAAATAATTTGAGACGAAAAAAAATACATATTAAATAATTTTTTTACAATAAATACAAAGTTTAATTATATAAAAATAATTAGATTCTATCGAACTCGTATTTCCAATTGTAAATCCGCTCCTTGAATAGTGAAATAGTGAATCATTTTATTGTGTGTGAGCATCCGTGCCATGTGAGAGGAGGGAGAGTGAGGAGCGGCACAGGTTTCTGTGTAAATTTGCACGCAAAGAACTTCCAATCTAGAGGGAGCTAGTGAGGCTACTTACATGTAACTTAGGGCAAGTTTGTTGGCAGGGCCAAAGTAGTTTTTTTTAAAGAGTTTGGGCAATAATTTTTAGTTATAAAGTGGGAGGGTTTCCATTTGAATTAATGCTAATTAATTGAAGATAAGTTAATGGGGTATCAAAACAAACCCCAAGTTTTAAAAATATATTTTTGTCCAACGATTTAATAAAAATAAAAAATAATAAAATAAATTATAACTATTTCAAGCTTTCAACTCAGCCCTCAAGTTTTAAAAAATACACTGTGATCCAAAGTAAGAAATAATAAAATAAGCCAAAATAAAAATCTAAAATATATCTTTTACCTTATAAAAAAATATAAAATTATATTTCCCTCTTTCAATTCATTCCCAGATAATAAAACAAATCAAAATAAAAATTTAAAAATATATCTTTTACCTTATAAAAAAGAAATATAAAATTATATTTCTCTCTCTCAATTCATTCCCACGTTTTTATTGCTACATCTGAAATATGTTCCATTGACAGCCATTGTTAGAGCTTGAGCTTAAAGCTTGAAAAATGAATTTTCGAAAGAGTAATTCATTTTAAGTGAGTATTATTGAATTTTGTTAGAGATCTTTTAATGAGTTTAAATCTCAAATTTTAGAGAATTTCGAGAAGATTTGAGGTGATTTGGATTAAATTTCGGATTTGAGCTTGAGTATAGCCATTATTAAAGCTTGAGCTTCAAACTTGAAAAATAAATTTTATAAATGAGTGATTTATTTCAAGTGGGTGTTATTGTGTTTTGTTGGTGAGGAGTCTAAATCTCAAATTTAAGGGAGTTTGGAGAAGATTTAAGGTGATTTTGCATAAAATTTCATATTTGAGCTTAAAGTACAAGGTGAACATTTTAGATTTGAGCTTGAGGTTGAAGATGAAAATGAGGAGAAACGTTGTTGAAAAATGGGGAAAAACGCACTGATAACTAAAAGTTTCGCGCATAGATACTAGACCTTATTTTATATTCTACTAAGTGTTGTTAAAAAAATGGGGAAAACACACTAATAACAAAAAGTTTCGCACATAGATACTAGACCTTGTTTTATATTCTACTAAGCTTTGTTGAAAAATGGGGAAAAAAACATTGATAACTTAAAGTTTCGCGCATAGACACTAGACCTTATTTTATCTTCTACTAAGCGTTGTTGAAAAATAGAGAAAAATGCACTGATGACTTAAAGTTTTGCGCATAGACACTAGACCTTATCTTATCTTCTACTAAGAGTTGTTGAAAAATGAAAATATACGCATTAATTCTTGAAAATTATATTGGTTGGCATTTAAAAGGGTAATTAACGAATATATAACGTCATATTAATATAAACACCAATATTAATGGAAAAAGGGATTATTATGCACTATTAACGACCACACATAGACACTAGATAGAATTGTATCTTCTACTAAACGTGTTTGAAGTTGTTACATCAAATGGGGTAAATTATAGTTATGTCACCAATTTAAAGTTGTTATATATTATCATCACAACCAATATCAATGAAAATATCAGTATCAAATGTCATATTAATATAAACACCAATATCAATAAAAATATATATGATATTCACATCTAGTTATGTCACCAATTTGTAGTTGTTACATATGATCATCATAAAAATAGGAAAAATATGCACATTAAATGGGTAAATTATAGTTATGTCACCAATTTAAAGTTGTATATATGATCATCACAACCAATATCAATATCAAACGTCATATTAATATAAACATCAATATCAATGAAAATATATATGATGTTCACATATAGTTATGCCACCGATTTATAGTTGTTACATATGATCATCACAACCAAAGACTTTCACTAGCATATTATTAACATTACTCTATTAGTGTCATTGTTTAGATCATTATAATGTTGCTTCACTGATTGCATGATGACTACATATTGTTTAGTAAAAAATATAAGTTTAAAATTTTAGAATTAGTTCAATTCTTATTTAATAAATATTTTTTGGTTGAAAAACATGTGTCACATTGTATATTCTACTAATATTTTATAGGTGAATTATAAACAAACGTTCAGAACTCACAAAACACGTGTCATGTTGTATATTCTACTAATATTTTGTAGGTGAATTATAAACTAAACGTTCAGAACTCACAAAATATGTGTCACATTGTATATTCTACTAATCTTTTGTAGGATAATTATAAACTACTCGTTCAGAACCCGCAAAACATGTATCATGTTGTATATTCTACTAATCTTTTGTAGGTGAATTGTAAACTAAACGTTCAGAACTCGCACATAGCTCCAACGGTAACTTTTTTCAAACCCAACATCCAAATAACGATTTAGTTTAATTTATAATTCACCTACAAGAGAATAGTAGAATATACAATGTGACACATGTTATGCAAGTTCTGAACATTTACATGAAATGCAAACAAAATAACAAAACAACATCATGTTCACGTGCCATGCAAAAATAAAAATAAAGACAAAGGAGAAGTATGAACCACAACTACTTGGGGTTGTTGGGGGGAGCTTGAGGGAAATGTGGTGGTGAAGGAGGGGGTGAAGTAGAGCCAATGCAAAAACTCAGTAAAAACTATAGGATGCTAATAAACCTATTTTCGACCTGAATAAAGATTTTACTAGACTATTTTTGGCGATGTAGTGTTTTTTTTTTGGACGAACAACTGTTATATTTGATTCAAAATCATGTCAAATCTTAACCAAACTTATTTAAACTCATATATGAGCTCCCCTACATGTTCTGGTTTTTTGAGATATCACCCACATGAAATAGAGCTCAATTGTGGTAATCCAAAATTTGAACAATCATCTTCTTCAACCTTGGGAGTTGCTATAAATTTGATCCAAAATTATGTCAAATCTCAACGAAATTGCTTCAAATTTCATATATGAATTCTCCTCGACGTTTTAATTTTTTTGAGCCAGCGCAAGTTTAACTTATTTCAAATCTCAAATCTTTAATC
The DNA here is from genome assembly GCA_029783415.1 of Anisodus acutangulus. NCBI lineage: Eukaryota > Viridiplantae > Streptophyta > Magnoliopsida > Solanales > Solanaceae > Anisodus > Anisodus acutangulus. Next base: position 42,913,455 of record CM056501.1, on the reverse strand, counting down.
TGTCTCCAACTACACCAAAAAGAAAATTTTAACTTATTTCACATAGAAGAGTTAGACTTTTAGTTTGGAGCAGCAATTATGATGTATTAATTCAATTAAGGATGATGCTAAATGGACATAATTTTATGGGCAGAAAATGGACAGAAAAGAGAAAAATATCTATATTGTCCTTCTTTACTTTTGGCTCCAAAAGTACTATTTTATTTTCCCTTCAATGAATTTCCCTCCAAAAAAGTAATAATTACTATTTTTGAGCATGCTCATCTTTTTATCTTCCCAATATATTGAACATTTAAATTAAATTTATAACTATAAATACTTTAGTATTGAATTTGAATAAATATTAAATTTAATTAAAAATTCTTGCTTATAAGAGTTTATAATTAAATGTTTAAATTTTAATTTTAATTAATTTAATTAAATAACTATTGTATTGAAATTGAACTACTATCGAATTATTTTTAATTTTTTTTTACTAATTCAAATTATGATATTTCTACTCCTTCGCATTTACATTATTTATATATTTTACCAATAAACAATTAATTGACTCACATTTTTTCATACACGTTTTTGTATATTTTAAAATTTAAAAATTGACTCTCTTGCATTACAAATATATGATGCTATAATTTAAGAGTAAATAATTAACACTCTTATATACATCCTTTAAAAACTGAATGATTAATCATCTCATATTTGAAGTTTTGTTTTCTTATATCAAGAGTTATATATATATGAGATGATTAATCATTCCGTTTTTAAATATATAAGGATGTATATTAAGAGTTAATTATTTACTCTTAAATTATATCATCATGTTATTTTTTTCTATCTTTAATAGTCAAATGCACTGATATATATAATTTTACTAGTATATTCTTTTATGTTACCAAACTTATTATTACATTATCCTTTTTATTGAATTGTGCAAGTTTTATTTTGAATTAATTAAAAATACAATCTTTGTGAGATTTTTATAAATTATTGAAATTCAATTATGAAAAATTATTGTACATAAAGGTGAAAATTCACTCGACATATATAAGACACGGTTAAGTTATGAAGAAATGATTTAAATAAATCGATAATATACAATAACATAGGACCCTTGGATGATTCACACAAGTGTATGAAAAATTAATGATCTGATTAAATCCATTGTAACTAAAGTATTGCATAAGACATTAACTACTATATGACAATAAGTTCGTGTCTAAGCTTTGGCTACATAAATGAGTAATATGTGTAAGACTGAATTTCTTGTTATAATTCAACCAAAATAATGTAATTATACAATTATCAAATGTATTATTTTGTGTCATCGTTCTATCACAAAAAAGTTAATATTATAGTATTAATTCTTTAATTTTTTATTTCTATTGTTGCCTTAGTTGGCCATCAAATGATTGCATTCGACGGATCAACTAAGTTAAATTTCTGATTAGCATTCAACAAAAAATAATATAACTATACAAATATTCAAATATATTTTCTTATTTATACTATCTAAGAATAATATGTTTTATCACAAAATGATGGTATTTCTTCAATTTTCTAAGGAAGAACCAAAATTTAATACAATTGTTAGTTAATGAAATGTGACAAAAAAGATAAAAGAACTATTAGTTCCACATTTTTAGACGAATTTATTTGATTTTAAATTAAATATATTTAAAATCTTAGTTACAAATTTTTTTAACCCGTTATATTATCCTATGATGGTATATGTTCAAATTGGAAAAATATTGTGATGCGAACAAACTCGAACCCGTGAACTGGCGCTCACAAGGTTGGACTTGTTACCGTTGTGCTACAATAGCTTCATCTATCGAGTGGTGTTAATCAAATTATATTTATCCACTTGAATAATTAGAGGGACAAACTAACAGAGTTAAGTTTATAAAGAAATGATTTAATCAACCCATAATATACCACAACAACATATGACATTGAAGATTTACACAAGTATATATGAAAAATTAATATTTTGATTAAATATATTGTAACTACATTAAAGCACGAGACATTAGCTATTATACGACAACAAATTTGTGTGTAGAAGTTAGATACGTACGAGATTAAATATGGGTAAATGGTGAAGTTGTTATAATTCAACCAAAATAATGTAATTATACATGTTATCATATGTATTATCTTATGTCGTAATTTTAATACAAAAAATAAGTATTATAGTCTTAATTCTTTAATTTTCTCTATTTCATATAGTTGACTTAGTTGACCATCAAATGACTACATTCGACATATCTTTCAAGTTAAATTTTTTGTTAGCATTCAGCAAAAACAATATAATTATATATGTATTCAAATATACTACTCTAAGATTATAGTTCTGTCACAAAATTATGTTTTACATATATAACTCTTGTTTTAGTGTACAGGCAATAACCCGTAACTTATTTCTTCCATTTTTTAAGGAAGAATCAAAATTTAATATAAGTATTAATTAATGAAATGTGAGAAAAATGTATACAAAAAAAAAATTAGCCACATTATTTAGAAGAATTTATCCAATTTTGAAACACATGTTTAAAGTTGTGGTTACAAAAAATATATATTAACCCAATATATTATTCTTCATGATGTATGTTCAAATTGAAAAAAAAAATTATAACGCGGACAAGACTCGAACCAGCAATCACAAGATTGGGCTGATTATTGCTGAGCTGTAATAACTTTATCTATTAAGTGGAGTTAATCAAAACATATTTATCCGCTTGAATAAATAGAGGAACAACCTAACAAAAATAAGTCTAAAAAGAAATAGTTTAAATCAATCAATAGCATACAACAATATAGGACATTAGATGATTTACACAAGTGTATATGAAAATATTAATGATTTGATTAAATATATAGTAACTATATTATCCCATGAGACATTAACTACTATAAGTTCATTTGTAGGAGTTAGCTATGTAAGTGAGTAATTATGGGTAATTAGTGAACTTGGTGTTATAATTGAACAAAAAAAAATAGAATTGTACATGTTATCAAATATATTATTTTGTGTCGTAGTTCTATCACAAAAAAGTTAGTTATAATCTTAATTCTTTTAGCTTTTTCTAATTCCTATAGTTGACTTAATTGACCATCAGATGACTGCATTCGACAGATCAGCCAAGTTAAATTTTTTATTAGCATTCAACAAAAAAATATAATTATAGAAGTAATCAAATATAGCTTTTTGTGCTATATTTATATAACAAAATTATTTTCTACATATTGAAGCCACACATCTATAACTCTTATTATAGTATATGTAGTAAACAAAATCTTATTTCTTCTATACATAAGAAAAAATTTTTAAAAATATTAATTAATAGAATGTGAGGAAAATATAATCTGATTAATTCCACAATTCTTAGATGAATTTACCTGATTTTAAAAATTAAATATGCTTAAATTTTTAGTTACAAATTTAATTTAATTCATTATATTATCCTTTAATGATGTATGTTTAACTAAGTCAAATTTATTGTTAGCATTCAACAAAAAACAATGTAACTTACAAGTAATCAAATGTACTATCCTATGCTATAGTTTTATCACAACTTTTTTTTTACATATACATACACTCTTGTTATGGTGTAGGCATTAAACCAAATCTTATTTCTTCCATTTTTTTTTAGAAAATTCATAGTTTAATATAATTATTAATTCATGAAATGTGAGTAAACATAAGAAATTTAAGTTCACAAATTTAGACAAGTATACCCTATTTATAAATTAAATATGTTTAAAGGTACATCATTAAAAGATAATATAATGGATTAAATTAAATCTATAAAATATATTTAAACGTGTAATTAAGATAGCTTTTCATTTTTTTCCTTCATTTACAATTCTTTGGATACAATGCTAATAAGGTGTATGTGCTTTATCACATTTTTTGTTCTACACCAAGTAAAATTTATTTTCTAGATTTAATACAAGTAATCAAGCTAACATTTCATTAATTTTTTTCCTTTCAAAAGAAACTTATAAGATTGTCAATAGTTTTAGACTTTTAGTTAATCAATTTTAAATTGTAGATATGAATAAGAAAGGAAAAATAAGTTGGTGGAGTATTTAAAATCTTGAAAAACTACAACTCATTAAATGTGTGTCAGAATAGAGAGAAACTTTTTGCCTTTCTTTGTGCATTGAAAACATAAATCTATCATTACTTTAATTAATATAAAGAGTAAAATTCAATTGTTTCATCCTACCTTTCCATTGAGGGCATACGATATGAGGCATTAAAAAAATATGAAATGTCCATAACACCCTATTCTGCCCACAAACTTTTGCCCAAAAAATATTTTTCTTCAATTAATGTGTTCTTACTTGAGAAGAAAATTAAAACTCCACCTGAAACTGAGTAATTTGAGTTAGTGAAATGGGGAGACGACAATATAAAAGGCTGCACTATGATTTGTCTGTTGAAATCGGATAGCCATTGGTTAAGGCCGTGAACACTCTTTTTATGATCAAACCAATGAGATTCGCCTCATTGGAAACAATAATACAAGTTAAACCCAACTTAGTTCAAATTAAACTCGGGTTAAGGAGAGAGACTCCATTAATCATATATAAGTATACACTTGGAAATTCCATCCAATTTATGCACCCAATGACTAATACGACAGGTGTCAATCATCAGCAAATGATAGAGTTCAAAGACCAAGAAGAAAGGTATTCTTAGATTCAACCCTTTTCACTTTCATTAAAAAAATGTGCACTTGCTATCTGGCTCACCAAACCCATACATGGAACATTGTGTATTGTGCATTATAGAATTCAACGCATCTTCACAGATCAAGAACTAGGAGTGGCCAAAGGGGCCGGGCTGGAAGATGCGGGCCGGAGTCCTGGCGGAGGCTCTGGGTCCTGGCGGGCTCAAGTGGCTCGGTCCGGCGATCGGAGCAGTCCGTCTCGATCCCGATCCCGTCGGACTTCGGGCGTGAGCTCCGGGCTGGCTCTGGATACGGCGGGATTTCATTTTTTTTTAAATAACATATGTATAAAAACTCAATAAACAAAACAAGATAGTGTAATAAAAGCATCCCAAGTTTTTGTGCCTCTTATATTATTTAATAGACATGATTTTGTAATACAAATACAATTGTCTAAAATCTAAATTGCAACTTTGTGGTGTTGTCCAAAAGTTACAAATTACATAATAAAATTACAATTAAAAAAATTACATTCTCAAAAAACCTGGTTTCTAATTGTGATGATTTCATGTGGTTCTTGATTTGGAATTGGTATTTGTTGGTCAAATTGATCCACGCTGCTTCCACTACCTTCGGTTAAGCAGATTTACTTGTAGTTTTCATCATCTTCTTCGTTGATCTCAGGTTGACCGCACCTTCTCCGCTCCGCTCGTATCCAATCTACGAATAATACCGCAATTTTTGCCGCCTCTCCTAAGAATGAGTGTACGTGGTCCTCTATTTGATATCTGCAGAAAAGCGCCAGAGCAGCTTTGACGACGCTTGAATGTTCAAAACATCTCGAGCCATCATTGAAAGTGTCGGAAGGTCTTCTCATTCCCTCCAAAGATTTCAGCAAGTCTTCATGTCCATTCTTCATTTGATAACTTCTTGATACGAGAAACCTGAAAAACAAAAATATCCAACTCGCTAATTTGGTTAGTAGTAGAGTCACGACATCTATTTCTCGAGGCTTTCAATACTAGCTATAAAGCAAAGATGTCTTTATGAGAGTTGTATTGAAGATGAAGAAGATGGTATGGAAGCTGGTAAGTTACTAGCATTTTCTTGTTGATAAAATCTATATATATTTTGCATTGGTGTTCTTGCTAGACAATACTTCTTCTTTTTAGTTTGTTCAATAGGTGGTGGGTGATTTAGATTTTGGGACTTGGAGGTGGTAGTACTTCTATACAATGGTAAATAGTTTCAATTAGTGATTTAGTACCGTCATTTTAATAGTAGGATTTATCTGAGAACCAATAATATAAATAGAGGGAATAGAATAAAAATATTTTTTATTTTGAGAAACATTTTTTAATAGTCCTTATAATTTGGTTTTTCCATGTATTCACTAAGTAATAAAAATATTAGAGTTATATAAAATAACATAGTTGAAATAGTAGGATAATATATAGAAAAATTCTTTTGTTGCTTGAAAAAATTTCTCTAAAAATACAATAAGTTCGGAAATTTTTTCCCAATCACTATCTAAAATCATATCATTTAGCTTTTATTATGAGAGTTAAAAAATAAAGTTATAGGTAATTTATAGTCATAAGCAACAAGTAGTTGCTCGTATAAAGAATTCCACCTAGTGGATACTTCTTGTGAAATTTTTCTAAAAGGTAGTCCACAATCATGACAAATTTTTTATATTCTTTCTCGTTGTACTTTATTACTTTTAAAAATAAAGTTTATAGCAAATTGTATTTTATTAAGAATGTCTTCAAAGATAGACCATCCTTTACAATTAAGTTATATATATGGCACGCACATTTTATATGAAAATGGTCCGGAAAAAGACTGAGTTAAACTATTTTTAAAATTGTAATTACGTAATTGTTATTAGAAGCGTTATCTAATGTAATAGTCATAATTTTATCGGTAACCTGTGAATAATCGCACACTTGATAAATATTTTCTTGCAATAAAGTAAGTGGTGCTCTATCATCTATATATCTATACGCTAAAAATACGTTTTTGCATAGACCATTTATAATCTATCCAATGACAAGTTACAGGTTAAATAATCATGGCCAGTACTACTTACCTATATCGAGCGTGATGGATACTTTTGCCATTAAAATGATATAATGAAAACGTAATATTGTTGATATTCACGCTAATTAAATACATCTCTCTTAACGCTTGATCTAGGAAACCAAGTTAAAAGCGGATTATATATATCTCTAATGTAATGAATAAAGCGGGAGATGAAGGAAATGAAAAAGGCAAACCCTCCACAAAGAACTAATTTTGATATTGCTTCCCTATCTCTATGTTTATTGTATTTAGGGCTCTACAATTCCGTCGTAGGGTTAATTTGACCTTGTACTTGGTCCGGACAATATTAGTATGTGAACCTTGTCTCGATGGAAGGCGGGCGTTTGCGACCGGTTTTGAAGCTTGGTATTATGGGCATACCTAATGGATGAGCACTTACTCGTGTCTAATTAAACCCCGTCCCACAGTGACCTTTTCCAGCTTTTAAATTTTAAAACATTTTTACAAATTTTACATATGGCTACTTGATTCTCTTCACGTCCCTATCAAAAAATGTCCATGCATCCGATTTTAATGGTCGTTTCTTTGGACCTCGCTCATCTTAGGGGAATATGAGGTATTCAGTTGAAGGTGCCTTTGGGGTGTGTTGTCATCAACATTAGTGGGTATATCATCTAGATCATCGTCAAATTAAAGTCTTCTTGAGTTCGAAAATAGCTCTGGTCTAAATCTAATGGTATTGTAGGAAAATGTTGAGTATCAACAAAATCATCATGTAGGAATAAGATGACTAGAAGAAGTACCTTTGCCCTGGTTGCCCCTACTAGAAGAAGCATTACCCTTACCCTTAAAACATACCTTTTAATCCTTCCATTTTAATTATGATAATAAATAAATAAATAAATAATTAAAGACAATAAAATTAAGTGATCTAAACTAAATAAACAGACAATAATAATGTAATGAAGGAACGAATGTACCAAACACCGACGTAACGTCGACGTGTAATCGAGAGGTTGAAAATTGAAACTTTGCTCGATGGAAGATCCTGCCGAAGCTTAGTTGCCAACTTCACTACCAATTCCCAAATGAATAAATAAAATTGAATATTTAGCAAACAATGTAGACTTGTAGAGAGATATATTGAGAAATTAGAGAGATTGTAGGAAGATTTGTGAGAAAGATGAAGAGAAAATGAGTTATTTATAGTTGAAAAATTGGGTTAAAGTGTAAATATAATAACTTATGGGTTAAAAATAAATATTAAGGGTAGGGGTCAGGAGTGGGGGCTAAAATGGCCAAGTTGCAATAACCGGCCATAATCTAAAAATGGCGTTGGTGCAGCGACCATTTTTGCAAAAGCGGGGTCGGGGTGGGCGGGCTCGGGGGCTCTGGCGCGGCCCTGGGTGGCTCGGGTCTCTCGGGCGACATCGTCCCGTCTCGAGTTCGAGTCCCGCCCGCATTTTTATTTTTGGCCAGGTCAGGCGGGCTCTGACGGGCTCGGTCGGTCGGTCATTCCTTACCCACGCCAAAATATTATCAAGAACTACGAAATCACCCCTTTCATTATGGGGTGACGGAGGAATCGTACCATTCGAACCGTTTTTTTGTCATGCTTTTCCCGGAGGTCTGGAGAAAGCTGCAATCAATAGGATTTCCCTAATCCTCCCTTCCCGAAAGGAAGAGCGTGAAATTATTTTTCCTTTCCGCAGGGACCAAGAGATTGGATCTAGCCCTAAGAAGAATGCTTGGTATAAATAACTCACTTCTTGGTCTTCGACCCCCTCAGTCACTACGAACGCCCCCGATCAGTGCAATGGGATGTGTTTTTGACATTTATCTCATAATGTATTAACCTTATATAAAATATATAATAGTGAAATAAATGATACTTCACATATATTTTTGACCTTTATGTTATAATATATTACCTTATATAAAGTGTAAATAGTGAAATATGAGCTAAATCTGATAACAAACTCAAAATATACACTACATACCTAAATATTTTCAAAAACAGACATAGGAACGTAATTTTCCCAAACTTTTTTCTTTTCATTTTTCTTTCCCTCAATACAGCTTAACTCCGTCAAGCCTGTACGAGTAGTGAAGAAGTATAGAGCACTTTGGTTGCTTGTTGACCAACGGAAAGCATGGGAGAGAAAAAGATGGACGAAGACAACATGACAATAAATCAAAATATTATTTCTGCCGATTCTCTCGCAGCAATAGATGAGATTCAATCAGACAGAAGGTTCACCCCCCACCTAGTCTCCCCCAGTCCGAAAATAGCGTAGAAAGCTTTGATAGACCGGGCTATTTCGCTCTTGCTGCTATAGTTGAAGTAGCATTCCCCGAGGAATTTTTTCGAGTGCTGTCTTCATTACAGGATTGCGGGGATACAGATCGGCCAGACCAGCTCCGTCTAACTGCTCCTCTAGAAATTCTAGAATTTCAGGCCTTATACGTCGTTCCCTAAAAGGGGATTCACGTATAATAGGAAGAAATTCGTTGTCCGGTTCCGTGAGAAAGAGATTAAAAAGCGCATCCTGCAGCTGCGCTTTTAACTCTAAAACTTGGATATCGAAGAGCTCATTAGTTACCACCGATAGAAATTCCATCGGAGTGCGGGTCTCATTTAAAAAGCCCCGCACTAACTCTTCATACCCCAGCGTTAAGTTGAGGAGGTAATCGCTCGATCTGTAGTGCCTCTAAGAGACGAATTCGAGCATAGAGGTCTATCTCTAGATCCTCAAGAGCTGGTAACTCATGATTCCAAATAATTGCTATGATTGAAGAGATGAGAATCTTTATTTATAAGAACAAGCAAAGAGAGTCTTTTTCATTATTTCAAAAATATATTACTAATAGTATTAAGAGTCGCTTAAGTTATATAATATTAGAATCTTTTGCATCATCAAGTCATTTTTATCATTTATAGGTAATTTGTATTGTTTTCAAGATCAAAAAGTCCACATTTAAAAAAAAAAAAACTTACCTCTAAATATTTTTGATGACTTAATAGCACAAAAACAATTTATACTAACCTCTCCTTTAAAGCTACCTGCATTAGTTATTCTCATTCTAGCAGGGTTTATTCCTTCAACACCAGCTAGGGCATAATTAATTTCTTGTACTTATAGAATTATAGAATTACTAGCTAGAAGTAGTTTGTGATGTATAGTGGAACGAGGCACATAAAAAATGTATCTCAGGTGTAAAAAGATATGTTTTTTTCTGGAACTGGAACTCACATGTTATCCAAATTTGTTTTTAGTTCCACTGCTTCTGTTCCATGATGTCATTTAGGTAGGCTTATCGAGATCAGGAGATAATGACAGTTTAGGAAAAATTTAAAAGTTCAAGTGGTTTATCATATAATTCGCAATATTCTTCCATTTCAATTTGATCAATAAACAATTAATATAGCATTACTTTCCTCATTAATTATAGATACAACTCCACTACTTTTAACCCCACTCTATATGGTCCCTCCGAGGCTCCAAAATTAATTAACCTCATGAGTGTGTTGTATAAAGTTATCGGCTATACTTAAGTTCTTTTAATTAAGTTGATATTTTCTTTTCATTAGTTGCGAAAAGATATATGATTGACTAGTAAAACAAAACAAAAAATTGTCTTGTGAAGATAGTGGAGAATTTTTTTTCACTAAGAACAGTTAAAATATATAAAAAAAAAAACACACGAAGAAGCTAAAAAAATTTAACATATATATAAATTTACTTATCTATACGGTATAATTTTTTAGCGAAAATGTGTCAAAGATTTGGCTCCGTCACTGTATGCATAGAGTGGACTGCCCAGTAATAATGACGTTCATCATAAGCCAACTTTCTTTTGTAACTCTAATTTAATTAATGAATACTAACATATTCTGACTACTTGGGTCAATTTCTTCATTGTGGGATCTTTTGATCATCATTAATTAGTGTCTAATCTATTTAAATTAGTATTGTTGTACTTAATTTAATTTGTTTGTATTCGCAGGTGCTCCTTGTTAGCCTCTTGGGTCACAAATGGTCATTCATAGAGAAGAGTAATTTATGCTCCTTTTAATATTGTTATAGGCTTATAGCTAGCTAATATTAACTTAAGATGGTACGTACTGTACGTATTGATGGTATCAAACCCATGGTTTTAGAATTCTCAAAGTTCGGATCTTACAATTAAAAATAATAAAACTAGTTTGAATCTTATTCATAAGGGGATTGACCTATTTTGCATTCACTATTCGTGTTTGAAATCATAAAGTGTACTATTGATATTCATATGTACTGCAAAGTTGATATTCATTTGCTTAAAGTGTTAAAGAGTCTCACGTCAAAAATGTAAATGAGAACATGCACTCCTTATATGAATTTTACAAGCTAGCTTTTGGGGTTGAGTTAGGCCTATGACCCATTCTTTACATGGTATCAGAGCCAAATTCATTCCAATTCTTTATTCGTCGATGTTGGGCCCCCAAATTATACTGTTCACGCTCTAGTTAACAAGGTCTGGACATGCGAGGGAGTGTTAAGAGTCCCACATCGGAAATGAAATGGGAACATGGACTCCTTATATGAACTTGGGCAATCCTCACTCTCTACAAGCTAGCTTTTGAGGTTGAGTTATCCTCACTATACAAGCTAACTTTTGGAGTTGAGTTAGACCCATGATTCATTCTTTACCTAAAGATCAAAACCAAGAGTGGCTGAAAGAATAACAAAGAGAATAACAAAAATGACCACTTATGTTGGGGGGGGGGGTAGCTTCAAAATAACCCCTTAAATATATTGTTGAGTAGTTTTGAATTTGTGCTTTTCAGTAGTGAATATATTTGGTCTCCGTCAAATATTTTTTTAAAAAGGATAGTCCGGTACATTAAGTTCTCGCTATGCGCGGGGTCTCATCAAATATTTAATGAACTTTATTTGTTAATTAGAGTTGAGTACAATAATTGTGAGGGAAGAAAAGAATTTTGGGGGAACTCAAATTTGAAAGTGTAGCTTTTGCTATTTTTTATTTATTTTCTAGAATTTGGACAATTGCTGCAATTTTTAATCTAATTTTGATGTCTAGTTGCAACATTTTGTGTTTGCGGTTTCTAAAGTTTCATGAGACTTTTCTAAGATTTGGTAAGATGTTTCTAGTATTGTTTGTTAAAAAAATTTTCTCGATTTCTCTTCAAATCTAACTGACATAATTTGTTGAAATATATGATGGAACCAAAAGTGCTTACTTTTTACTACTGACATAAAAGATTGAAACAGTTCAAGAGTATATTAAAGGGGTTACTTTGCCATTTTATCAAGAATAACATAAGTAAACAAACTATTGAGTCCACATCAAGTCATATTATTGCTTTTCGAAGCTACTGCAGCCATTTTGATTTTCGACCAATTTATCCTACTTAAGAAAGTAATTTGTGTGTCTAATTTCTCTCTAGTGTGACATATACTTAGACCATATATTTTCGAAATTTCTAATTGCTATCAAAGGGCTGGCCTTAAGAAGATCTAATTCATGTTACAAGTGCATTTATTTGATCACAACTAAAAAAAAAAAAAACCGGTGCACTAAGCTCCCGCTATGCGCGGGGTCCGGAGTAGGGCCGGACCACAAGGGTCTATTGTACGCAGCCTTACCTCACATTTCTGCAAGTGGTTGTTTCTACGGCTTAAACCCATGACTTTCTACTTCCTAGTCACATGGCAGGAGGTCATTTGATCACAACTATTTTCATAATTTAAAGACTACTGGTTCTGTTCCTTAAAGACTTTTTCATCTCATATTTTGGACCTAGACCCAGTAATTTGTATACTCAATTGGGCTGGCCCATATTCCAGATGGGCTACCTGGGCTCTTACAAGTAGTCCCGTGGGCATTACTATTTAAATTTTGTTTTCTAAATTCAGAATTATTATTTTTTCTCTTATATTCAGAATTAGAAATACGAAAAGAAAAAGGATGAAAGGCTTATTCTTTATTTCTGGAAATGATTGGAAACCAAAATTTCTGAGATCTGAAAGGGTTTAAAGGTATTTGATGCAATAATACACATAGAATAGGAATTATTGTGTATACTTTCCATAGTTGCCTCAGTCATCACTTATGAAGGGAAAATGCAGTTGAACTGTAATATAAAATGGTCCAATCAAATTGTAAACGTGGTCAAAGAAGTTGCAAAATTTTTAGGGGTTGAGACTACTTTTTCATAGAGGAACAAATTTTTAATACACTCAGAATAAAGTGGTAATATCTGCATTTTGAAGATTCTATTCAAATGCAAAATAGACCATTAACTAATTAAATGATGTTAAGATATAATAATGATCCATTTCGAATAAATCATCAGTTCAAAAATCACGCTTCCTTTTTGAGCCTCTTCTTTTACAAAGATATAATTAAACCTTTATTTCTCAAGTAAAAACACTGGAATGTGCTTTGATTTGCCACCATTCCCACGTTACTATTCTTGCATATGCTTTGATTTTTAGCACATCTTAGGCTTGAGCTTCTGTTATTTAGGCTTGTTCCCACAATCCACACGTGCAGAGATGGATTCTAGGTATTCAGTGGGTTCAACTAAAAGGGAAGCCCACTCCCGCTATGTGTGGGGTCTGGGGAAGGGCCAGACCACAAGGGTCTATGAACTCGTGGCCTCCTAATTACATGGTAATAAATTCATTAGTTGCGCCAAAGCTTCCTTTATTGAGTTCAACTAAACACACTAGTTTCAATTGTAACTATGAATATGTATGCACAAAAATTAATAGAATATACATACAATTGATGACAACCAAACTCAATTTCTCAAAATTTTGGATTTACCTCTGTTGTCTACACGTGTGCCCTAGAAGAAATAAAATATAAGGGAAGATCGAAAAGACTGACGAAGGCAGCAAGGATGTTATCATTGTAACCGTTTGAGTTACATAATGAGTTGATGCATATACACATCTTTATTAACGTAACTATATATAATATTCATTACAATGGCACGTGCTTGAGAGGACAAAATAAAGTTATTATAGGCTTGATGAAACCACAATTAACAAAGACACAGGAAAGTGATTCAATGGGAATGAATTTTGAAGTGTAAGGACTTGGTCAGCCAAGCCTTCCAGCCCCTTTTTCCATTCTGAGTAATCCCATGTGCCCTTCCTTCTGTCATCAGTAGCTGTTTTTGCTTCTTACAAAGGATGAAATTTCTCACTCCTACTGATCCTATCAAGTCTGATGGTCCCAGAGCTGAAAATCAGTTCAGAAAAGGGGTTGTCAAATGACTAGAAAGCATTTATTTGTTTAAGTGATCATCTCATCTAAAAATTATGCTTTTATAATATTTTTAAAATGTCCACATAAGATCGTTCATTTTTATGTGTCAAGCATGTGTTTAGGACCTCTGAATCTTCTCCAATACCAGATTAAATTATGATCTAAATACTTAAACTTTTAGAGCAAATAGACTTTTATTTTATTAATTACTCCTATCTTCAACATGAACACCTGCACTATATATAGACCGGTAGATTGAGGTGGTGGATGAAGCCTTTGTGTTGTGGATTCAACTGAATCAATTTCGATACCGTCATACATTTACATGTAAAACCCACTAAATTTTAACAAATTTTAAGTTTTCAACTCATAATTCCGAAAGTAAGTACTAAGAACTTTAACAATTGAACGCACCCATTAATTTTAAATCCTGAATCTGCATCACAATATTAAAAAGTCGAGTTATGTGGATACCAAGTAAGAACTATTGTCAATCCTATTGGGTTAAAAGAGAAAAAAAAAAAGATTAAGAGGATGTAAGATATGTTGTGTACGTACCATCAACTCCAGCACTGGCTGAGTAAAGAAAGAAATCGTTGATGTCGGAACTTAGAACCGGAAGTCTGCCCTCTCGACCATATTTTTTCAGAACAGTGGCAACGACCCTAGCAACTTTATCATTCTCGCTCACAACAAACCTTAATGGTCCAGCACTTCCCAATACATTCACCGTGATCAACAACCTACGACTATTCTCCGAGTATGATTTCATCAATTTTCTCTCCATCTATTTATCGATCATTTCTTTTTATTTTATTTTATTTTAAACGATCTGAGCCAATTCTCAAGGGTCGAGGCCGATGCAGCAATAGTATCAGGCAGAGCCAAAAGAGAGAAAAAGAAGAGTAAGCATCAAAATTTTGATGGGATGAACCATTCAAGGCGAGAGGTGCTCTTGGCTCTTGCAAAGGCTTCTGTAAATGAAGAAAAAGAGGCGTAGAGGTGTGAAATTGGGAAAAGTTAACTTCCAATTACGCAACTTTTGGAAAGAAGAACAAAAGGAAAGGCTGTGCTTCTTGAAATGTGACATTGGATTCTTGCTCTGTTTTGGGGGCAAATGCAAAGTCTCTTCTAATTAGGAGTATATATATATATATATAATACTTCAAAGTTTGCATATATAGTATCTGGATTTAAGTTATATACCTTGCTAATAGTATATTCTTTTAATTAATATTAATACTACTCCTTCATGTTTAAAATAAGTGTCTATTTAGCCTTTAACATATTCTTAAAAAATTAATTGCTAAAAAAATAATAGTAGGAATTTTGACTAAACTATTCTTAGTTAAATACTACCTAATTCATATAGTTTTTTATTACATAATAACTTATTTATTTACTTAAGGGTAAATTTAAAAGAAAATAATTAATTTCTTCTTGATTAGGTATGTGGACACTTATTTTGAATCAAAATAAAAATGATGGACTGAACACAAGGGTATCATTTAACTTGTTATAGCATATTACTAAATATTTCTTCTAGGTTAACAATTAATGCTAGTATTAAATAGAACTTGCAACTACTTTTTAAGTAATATTATTGTGTAAATAATTTTTGTAACATCGATACATAGAATTAATCTCAAACTTATGTGTATTGATGGTGTAAATTGTAAAATAATATTTACTGATTCGATCACTTCTTAGGTAAACATAGCAACTTACCAGCTATTGCATGTTAAAATTACATTGATAGTCTAAATGAATCTTTACACTATTATATATTACTTAAAACATATTTTTATATCAACATGTTAAGTTCCCTGCAAATCTGCCATACCAAGTACTTCTTATAACATACATGAACTAATAATCTGAAAATAAAGTAAATAACTTACAATAATAAGTTAAATTACCCTGACGATATCAAAATTTTTTCTAACAGTGTATATTTGGCTAAACCCATTATATAAATACTAACAGACAGCATATGATAAGTTCATGTATTCCAACCAAATTGATGTTTACAACAGAAGAATAAAGAGAAAAAGTATTACTAGCGAACACACAGAATAAAGATACGGAGAGATCAGGATTAGGACTGTTAATTACGCGTCGCCTAAATTTATGAGAGGCAAATGACAAACAGATAAAATAATATTAAGATAGGTGCAAGAATAAGAACTATAAAATGACTTTTTCAATGGAACAAAGATATGTAAACTTACTGAATTATTCTATACAAACATAAAACAATTTTACCAATTTGACAAATATTCCAGACATTACCAACAACAATATACCCTAATTCTACGAATGGGGTCTGAGGAGGGTAGAGTATACACAGATTTTATCCCTACCTTGAGAGGTAGGGAGGCTGTTTCCGAAAGACTTCCGGCTCAAGAGAACGCATGATAAAGATCGTGTCCTCGATAATGTGCAAAATATTCCAGACATTAAAGAATTATATAAAATTTTAACAATTATCAGGCATGAAGTAAGTAATAGTATCCATGATGAGTAATGCTCTTTCGATTGCTGTTTAGGACGATTCACACCTTCGCCTTTGCAATCGTAATAGAGCTACTATAAGATTAGGGAGGTTGACGTTTATTTTAAAGTTTTTTTTAAAAAAAATAAAATTAAACTCGTGGCCTTAATTTGATTCTTCGATACTCATAGTTTAATTCTTTGGCAGAAAAGATAAATAAACAGTGGAAAACAAAATAACGATTTGTTTAGATTTATCTTCCATAATGGATTCAATCAAATTAAGTTACATAAGCCACGTGATTTCTTTTTAAATTTTAGTATAATTCTAAGAACGCATATGTAAGTAAATTTTTTACACATGAGAAATGAGAAATCAATACCTTTAAAGATAATATTGTTTTTCAGTGTGTCTAACCTATTATACAAGAGAAGAGCCCTAAACTTTAGTTTACTTGACAATGTCAATCCAAATTTGCTTGATATTTTCGAACTTTTTATTGAAAAATTATTGTAAAACTCTTTGACAAACAAAGACGTGTTTATTTAGAGAAACCTATTTTGACTTTTGTCTCCAAAAAGAAAAAAAATAGTCTAAAGCGTCTCCAAAAGTCAAAACAAGCACCATGGTTAAATATGGTAAGCTTTATAAGTACTTTTAACTTCAATTCTAAACTATAGTACTATAATCTTTTATATTTTCTACAGAGAAAAGAAAACAAAATACCAAAAACTGTCATTTACCTAAAAATCTCAGTTACAGTCAGTCCTTCAATTCTTGAAAGCTATCGGTATAAATAAGACGTTAGCCAATAGAATACTCTAAACAATCCTCCATTATCTCTCTTTCTTTGTCTTAATTCATTATCTTACACCAACCTTTCTCAGCTTCATGCAAGTTTCAATGGAGAATTTATTGGGTCTTCTGAGAATTCGTATCCACAGAGGTATTAATTTGGCTATTAGAGATGTCACTACCAGCGATCCTTACGTTGTTGTTAGGATGGCCAAGCAGGTACTGTCTTTCTTCTTTTCATTTTCTTTCATATTTTTTCTGCTGAACAGCTGTTACTTTTGTTTGGTGCTACTTTTGTTTTGTTTTCCTAATATTGGTCTTTTTCAGTGGTTCATGGATTTTGTGTTCTTGATCTTCCTGGAAAATGAAATTTATTTGTCCTTTGTTCTGAGACTCAGGAAAAATTTGGAGTCTTTGTACATTTTGGGTTTTATACTTGCTGAAAGTTTTCTAGTGTAGACCTCCAAATTAAAGCCGATGGTCATCAATCAGCACCCTTTTGCAGTAATATTCTTGTAGAAATTTTCATAATTTTTGTACACGGTGGCGGATCCAGAATTTTTACTCAGTTCGGAAAAAACAGCAAAAACTAAATATAAAAAATAATGTTATCTTGAGAATCGAACCTGGATACTAGAAACAATTTTGAACATCTTGACCACTTGAACTAACCTTTTGTATTTGTTTCAGGGTGTTCAAAAATTAATATATGTACATAAACACATAAGATCTACCATATATATACACTATATTTTTTTGACGAACACCCTGGCCCCACTAAATCCGCCCCTGCCTGTACAAATTTATGCAAGTATATCAGGATATACAGAAACCACACCCTGTGTTCATCTTAAACCTCTTTTTTCGTAGTGGTGGTTTTTGGGTCACCTTGTGCGCTCATCTACTATTCCACCGGTCCCTACTACCTGTCACCGATATGGTTAAGATAATTTTGTCTACCAAAACTTAGGCGGATGGAACATTTTTTTGATGCATGTTCATGTTTTTGATATAGATATATACCATCTTGTTATGTTAATCATTTTTTATTTCTGGGGCAGAAACTGAAAACTCGAGTGGTGAAGAAGAATGTCAATCCTGAATGGAATGAAGACTTAACATTATCTATTACTGAACCAATTCTCCCAATCAATCTGGTAATTACCTTCATTTACTGTATTCTTGTTTCATCAAAATTAATCAGCATATTACCTTGTCATCTTAGGAACTATAAAGAAACTAATGCTGTAGTTGTAGACTTGTACTTAGTAAGTACTAGTTTGCTTTGAGCTTTTCCAAAAGAAACTTGAGGAAATAAGGAATATGACATATTAGACAAAGGAACTTACCTTAGCTGAAAATGTGATATATATCTTCTATACCAATTTAGCAGAAGAATGTCAATCCTAAGAGTGATACTGATTGTAGTTTTCTTTCTGCCATTGCAGCAAGTTTATGACAAGAATATATTTTCTCTCGACGATAAGATGGGCAATGCAGAACTCGACATATTTCCATTTATAGATGCCGTGAGAAAGCGCTTCAAGAACATCCCCAGTGGAACCATAATCAGACAAATAAAGCCAAGCAGGCAAAATTGCCTCTCTGAAGAAAGTTCCATTGTGTGGGAAAATGATCAGGTTGTTCAAAATGTGTTTATTAGATTGCGAAATGTTGAGCGTGGTGAAATAGAGCTTCAATTGCAGTGGATAGACATTCCTGGTTCCAAGGGTCTGTAGGCTACTTGTAAAACCCTCTTATTCTATCTGTCATGTACAGTGAGTATGCTTTCTAAGTGTCTAGTTAGCTTCATGTTTTATGAGTCTCCCTTCTTTAATCTATAAAGTTTTGGCGAGATGTTTGTGGTCTTTTTGGTTAGTTCTGTTTGAAGTTACCTAATGAACAGTTTATTGTCATTGATCTTCACATTGTGATACTATTTTGTCTAAGATAGCTTCTTTTGACTCGCTGATTTCTATGATGTTCAACCCAAAGCTTGGCAAAGATGGAGACTGGCTGATTTATCTCCAGTATTCCCTGCAATTTTTGCATGAGCTTTGTCTATCATCAGTTAAACCGTGATGAACACAATTCACAATTATGACAGTAAAAATGGTACTTGTCACAATGCTAGTATGAATTGGTGTTATAGCTGAATGTGTCCTCTAACTTGCCATGAAAGCTCCTGATAGCTCGTAAAAATAGTCTGCTTGGGGATGAACATCAGTCGTGGAGCCAGGATTTTTAGTAAGAGGGTTAAAAAATATAAAGAAGTAAACATACGAGGAAGTCAAGGGGTTCAACATCTACTATATATAGGGGTGAGCACGGGTACAGGGTACCCAGATACCCGACCGGAACCGATACTATCGGGTAGGTTCCGGGTAGGTATATTATAATAACGGGTAGGTTCCGGGTATTAAAATTAGGAACCGATCAATATCGGGTCAGTTCGGTTCAGGTAAATAAGCCAATACCGGACTAACCGAACCCTAGGACCCTATGAACCTACCCCCATTTAAATTATTTAGTTTTGGGCTTTGGGGCGTTTAAATTTTTGGCCCAGACCGGTTATTTGGCCCAGTCCGATTAAAAGGTCATATACGGATATAGTATACACTACGCGATCGCCGCAAGGTCGCCTAATTTACTTTCTCTTACTTTCCAAATTTTTCATTTTCCAGTATGACTCGCAGGTTCGCTCGCCATCGCATCGCGCCGATCACCATTACATAGCTCGCGCCTCCTTTTCGCTTTCGCCTGACTCGCCTCTCTCTTGTTGTCAACTGTTTCTCACTCCGAAGCTTGACAAAGGTTGCGATATTGTGCTCGAATTCCTCTCGGTTTTGTTAAAGGTAATGAATAACCCTTAAAATTGTTGCATAGTGAAGAACATTAGATTTTGCATGTATTGGCTTAATCAAAGCTCAATGAGATAGAACATTAAATAGTTGATTTACGATGATTCAATAGAGAATATTACGAATTAGTTTGGGTTGATTTTTGTTAGTTTAGATTGAATTAGTTTGGGTTGATTTACATATTATAATATTCTTTGTTTTTATTGTTTGTTATTAGTATTTGGGTTTATTTACATTAGAAAAGCTAGTATTTGGGTTGATATTTCCCTTTTATTGTTTGTTGTTAACTTGTTATGCTCAATTTATTGGAGTTCCGCTTTGTTCTCTCCTCTCATAATATTTTGATATTTAGAAAATTGAAAAAGCTAGTATTTGAGTTGATTTTGTTAGAAAAAGCTAGTATTTGGGTTGATATTTCCCTTTTATTGTTTGTTGTTATGCTCAATTTATTGGAGTTCTTTGTTTTGTTCTCATTACATAATATTGGGTTGATTTACGCCGATGTGCTTGCATTTGAGTTTTAGTATATTTCCTAATCCTTGAGCGTAAAACTTGACCTCCTGCTGACCTCTGGAAAATGATTCTTCGATAAAAAGGATGATATCGATTGAGAATGTGGAAAACCATGCGGAATCAACGTTGCAGTCCACTTGATGACAAGCGATGCTACATCTTGAGGAACTGCTTCATTGATTTCCTTTGAAGAAAGAAAGCCCTCGATCAGAAATCATTAGACAACCTTCTCCTCCACCCGTTCTTGCTTGAGGTACAAGATTTGATACCAACCGCCATGACGATGGTCGAAATGAGTTGGAATGTGGGATTGGTTAAATCATCGTCGTGATGGTCTAATACGTTACGAAGATCCCACTGCCGAATTGCACATTGTAAGATTTTTCTACATTTTCCTATCCAATATTTTGGTTGTCCTTTTCTTATTGCTTTTTACGGTCTTACATTATAAAATGCTTTCACTTGTTCTCTTGATCCAGCAAGAACACAAGTTACGAGTTCATATTTATCACGGCTTTGCGATTTTGGGCCACATTTGCAAATCAGTTTGGTCTTGACATGCTCGAGACAACCTTGGTCAGCGCTCAAGATATTACCTTGGAGAAAATATTTGATGATCATGGAAAGAAGAACCTGCACTTGAAGTTCCCACGATAATCTGCACAGGTTGGTACTCCTTTTATGAGGAAAAAGATTGAATGTAGCAAGGAAGTAATTGGGTGGTATTGTAGATGTGATTATAGTGAAGCTTATTTGGACCATAGTAGTGGCGATCGATTATCATTTGAAATAAAATCAATTCTTAAAAAGTTAGCAAATCTCACTAGATAAAATATGCTTAATTACCTAATAAATTGTTTAGTGAAGGGGAGCCTTGGCGCGACAATAAGAGTTGTGTTGTGTGTGACAGGATGGTCTAACTGTCATTCTGAAGATCCCCTCGCAATTGCACATTGTAAGATTTTCTACATTTTTCTATCCAATATTTTGGTTGTCCTTTTCTTATTGCTTTTCTCGGGTCTTACATTATAAAATGCTTTCACTTGTTCTCTTTTTGTAGTGGCATCATTGATGGATACTTTCATGAAGTTAGCCAAGTCCAATACTAACAAAAATCTTGAAACTTGTGGTGTTCTTCTTTGGATCACTTGTATGTCCCATTAACTCTTATCATTGTGTTTGATTACAATCACTTTGTATTTGTATCATCATCGACACTATTGCTTGTTTGAAAAAACCGAAGATTTTATGTCACAACTTTGATCATTCCCGGCAGGAATCGAGCATCGATTAGTAAGTAAGAATCCTTTATGCTCATTATTAAAAAAAAAGCCTCCGTATTGTTCTTTGGATGTGTTTCTGGATAGTATTTGAAGTTCAAGATAGCAGATCCATTGTTTCCTCTCGGGTGGATTCATGTAAGTCTATTTCTGAGGATCAGTCATTGATAAATTATTCACGGATTATGACGTCATGTTACGTTACCTTCTCAAAATGACGCATACATGTTAAGTATAAACTATTGTACCAAATTCTGAGTTCGATTTACGTGATACTGGTGAAGTTCACTATGCTTACGTAAAAATATGTAGGAAGAACTATCAAGTAGCTATTAGAACACCTAGAATCTGATTGTAATTTATTGAGTCGTAACACGAAATGTATGTTGAAATGTTATCTGTGGGTACTTCTACGTGTTATTTTACAGCATCCGTTCCAGTAACTTTAATATGGTATTTTATCTTAAAAAAACCTTGAAGAGTTTTTAGTCTGTGAGACAATCAAAGTCAAGTAAATGACTCTTTTACTTTGCATTCTTTTGCATTACATCCAACTTGATCATGTTTCATGTCATCCATTGATGTGCACATCAGCGCAATCATGTTTCATGTCATCCATTGATGTTTCATGTTTCATGTCATCCATTTTTGTCTTGGAATCTCACAATAGTTTCATTTTTATTTTTGTAGAGCTTACTTGTGTCACGGAAGACATAATGGTGGATTAGTATGCAAGTGGGCGTGACATTTATGGCGTTTCTTTAGAAGATGTATTTTTGTTTATGTTTATTTGAGTTTTGTAATGTATTCTTCATTTAGTGATTGTGTTGTATCCGTTCCTCCATTTAGTCCATGATTTCGATCACGGGAGACCCATTTGATTTTCGATCAACGATTTCTCAATTTTAGGCTCAAAGCGATCTGCCAATTTGATGGTTTTGCAATGTTTTCATTTTATTCACCGGAATCTTGGATTATGCAGAATCTGAAATCGATCGATATTTCGTTAAATGTCAGCTGGATTACGATGTAATTTTGCAATGTTTTCTTCATTTAGTCATTGTGATTGTGTTGTAGTCATTTGATTTTAAATCACCATGATTTCCTCAATTTTAGGCTCAAGCGAGATCTGCAATTTCATTAGTTTTACAATGTTTTCTTCATTTATTCAACTGAATCTTTGGATTATCTTTGGATTTAAAATCGATGGTGATATTTACATTTAAATATCCTTTGGATTACGCGGTGTAGTTTTGGAATGTTTTTCTTCGTTTAGTGAGTGTGTTGTAGTCATTTGATTTTCGTCCACCGATTTCCTCCATTTTAGATTTAGTCATTGTGTTGTAGTCATTTCGGTTTTGCAATGTTTACGAGTACCCAGGGAACCCATTTCACGGTTTCTGATTTTTCGTCCGCGTCACTACTTCCTCCATTTCAAATTCGACCGATTATGAGTATTTATGACAAATGTTTCATTAGGTGCCAGGAACCTACGGAACCGCGGTCGGGTAGGTTCAGTAATGATTGCTATGGGTAGGTTCGGGTATGATTTGAACCGATCGTTTCTTGGGTAGGGTCCGGGTAGTTTAAAAGTTAGAATGCAGGACCGCCACCCCTATCTATATATACATAAAAAAAAAATTAACTTTGTATATACAGTGTAAATAGTTCGAATGAACCCCCTTGGCCCTTACTGGCTCTGCTCCTAATGAACATGACTGAGGAGAGCTAACTTATCTGCGACCTTGTTAGCTTCTCTATAACAATGTTGCACTACCACTCATCACAACTTGTAGCATTCTTCATGGTGTAATGGCTTCCTCATTCACACAAGAAGTTAGGAGCCTAGCATTAGCTTCGGCTATTATCTTGTTTAGGCCCTTCATCACGCATTGTTGGAGCCCAAATAACATAGCCTGACTTTCAGCCCCATTGTTGGTACCAGGCCCAAGAAACAAAGAATAAGCTAAAGATGAATTTGCCATTATTGTCTCTAATAAGACCCTTAGCACTGCAGTTACGCTTCTCGACAACTTTTATCGTTGTTAAACTTAAAAGAAAAATAGTGGTGATTTGCTCCATTTGACCACCCTAAAGGATTTATGCACCATGATTAATGATGGTTTGCTGCTGGTCCAGGTCATCTGCAGCTTCAACTTGTCAGATTTTTGGCTAATCATATCTGCTATGGGCAAGGAAATTAGTTTTTTTTTTTTTATATCTAGCTTCCCGACTTATGTCAGACTATTCCTGAAGATAGTAGTCCTGGTCCATCAGCACTACTAATACCGCTAAATCGTGGTATGTGCCTGAATGACCAGGGTTTGAGAACAGAGCAACTGATATCACCTACAAGGTCCTACCAAGAAGAGAGCAAATTGCTCCCATCGGGGTTCGAACCCACGCGGCAGGCCTCCACCATCCTTTGCCATCCAGCTAATTTGACAATGAAAGGGTATCCTTCCCATACCTATGCGCACCTTGACCTCCAGAGGTCTCAAACAATCACTATAACTAGGACTTAGGTCATGAAAGAAGAGACCACAAAAGCTTGCTGAATTACAAGTCTTTCGTTAGGATACAAAAAGGACCAGCCAACTTTGACCAAATTGATTGAGCAAATCTAACTTGATGCATCAAAAAATAATATTTCAATGGCACGATTGATGATAAATATAATCAAGTTTCGAAATACATTGACCAATGAACTATAAGCACCAAACTTGACTTCAAATGGACGTATTAACCTTCCTGGAATTGTGAATTGTTAAAAGTATTTGGTTTGGGTATCTTAAGAAAAAAATATTTTAGTTAATACTAGCAAGTTAATATATTAATTGTTGCTAAATTTGTTCAAGCAAAACACGTATTTCAAATTATTAATCTCAAATTTCAATTGATCAAAGATTAAAATTGCCATTCACTGTGAATCAGTAATAACTTTATACACTTCTAGTAATTTTATTCGATGTTTCAGGAAAAAAAATGTATGCAGAAATGATTTTATTAAAAAAAATGTCATACAACAACAACATAGCCAGTGAAATCCCATAACGTGGGTCTGGAGAGGGTAGAGTGTACGCAGACCTTAACTCTACCTTGGTAGGTGGAACGATTGTTTCCGAGAGACCATTGGCTCAAGACAGAGCATAAACAAAAGCAAAAGCAAAATCAAAGCAAAGCAAGAGAAAAACAATCAGACCCGGTCAAAAAAATTTAAAGCAATATGAAAATACTGGTATCAAAAGCGAATAAGTCATGATAGCGCATTCTGAAAAAGTAAGCAGTAACTAGCGCAGGTAAATAAGCTAAACAAAATACACTAAAGGACACATAGCAACAGAAATCAAACTACAGGGGACTATAAAGCAATATTGCGCCTGTTAGTATAATAGGCTAAGCAGGCCTACAATAATAACACTACAACTACCAGTTTGCAAGTGTAAGTAGGACTACGTTCGACTACCTACTATCTTTCTACCCTAATTTGTGTCATCTACAACCCCATATATAAGGTCATGTCATCAGTAAGTTGCACATGCGTCATATCTCGTCTAATCACCTCTCCCAATACTTCTTCGGCCTACCTCTACCCCTCCTAAACCTGTCCATAGCCAACCTCTCGCACTTCCGCACTGGGTGAAAGAAATAATATGCCAAGCCTTTGGTAGGAAGTATGTTAATGAGATAAGTAGCCATTTGTAGAGCATGATGCCAAAAGGAATAGGGTACGGAATCATGGACCAATAAAGTGCAGAAAATATTATTAATTGTACGAATTTTGCGTTTGGCTTTCCCATTTTGTGAGGACGTATGAGGACAAGAGAAACAAAAGTTTATGCCATTAGTATCACAAAAATCTCGAAACAACCCATTATCATATTCTTTGTCATTATCACATTGAATATTTTTTATTTCTCATTCGAATTGGGTAACGGATGAATGCTCAAAATTTTAAGAAGTTTGAAAAATTTTGTGATTTTTTCTCTAACGAAAAGGTCCATAAAAATTAGAATAATCATCCAAAAATATAACATAATAACGATGACCCACAGAACTGAGAACGAGAGAAGTCCATAAATTGCTATGAATAATATCAAATGGCATCAAAGTACGAGACGTAAAGGCTACAAATAGTAATCTAACATGTTTTCCTAAAGGACATGAATGACAACTTGAAGTACTATGCATACCCTTACAAGAAATAAAATTGTGTGTATGTAAAGAAGAAACAATAGACGACCCATGATGACCCAAACGTGCATGCCATAAGGAATGAGCTAGAGCTGCAAAGGTCGATGGCATGGCTGGACTCGAGAAACTTGAGGTGGGCGTGAGTGGATAAAGATCTCCCCTACTATTGCATCTAGGGATGACAACAGATCAGATCTGGACAAGATCCTACTAGATCCAGATCCATCGGGTCCATAAAAATCAGATCCGGATCCATCGGGTCCATAAAAATAAGATTCAAATCCGGATCCACGGATCAGATCTGGATCTACATGTAAATTTTTTTGGCTTGGATAATATTCCCACATGTTGAAACTTTTATGACAAAATGAAACGCAATCTGATTGAAAAAAATAATTGAGTTCATTCAATCAACCTACACAAACATGATACCATTCTTCCAAAATACTGAACATAGTTTTAGCATCACAAGAAAATAAAGACAATTGACTTCATTAGTGATGCTGAACAGGTTGCAACTTTGAGCTAATTTTTGGAGGCTTTAGTGATGCTCCACTTGTAGTTCTACTGATTGACTTCATTAAACAATAAAAAATAATGTCAGTCATATATCAAAAGTCTCAATTTTTTTTTTGCTGATCAAACAAATGAGAGAAAGATACTTAAAGCTTACGACTAGCAGATTCAAGAAAGGAAAATTTAGAGAAGAGTGATAATTTTTTCTTTTTATAGAAATGAAAATATGGGAAACTGTAGAGATCATATAGGTAAAAGAAATGAAACTTCAAAGACAAACTACGTGACGGTGTGACTTGTGCCTTATCCTGGTTCAACTATTTACCCAATACATAAATTATGAAAAAAAATTAAGAAAATACTTATAAAATTACATTCTAGGTTATAGATATATTTAATAAAAAATGGATCCACGGATCGGATCTGGACTGGATACGGATCTCAAATACAAGATCCAAATCCAAATCTGATCCGTCATAAATGGATCCGGGTCCGATCCGAATTCGTCGGGTCCAAATTTTAAAGATCTATATCCTATAAAACGGACCTGGATCCACCGGGTCCAAGATCCATTGCCATCTCTAATTGCATCTCATGAGAGGTATCCCCATTTTGAAATCCTTCAGAGAAAACCCAAAAGGATCAAAATTAACAGAAATCCAATTATCAATGGTGAATTCATGGACAGACGCCAAATTTTTAATTAAGTTTGGGGCATGATGGGTATTTTTTAAGACAAAAGGTGGATGTGGGGGAGACAAAATTGTATTACCGTAATCACGAATTGGAATAGTATTGTCATTACCAACAATAATGCCACGATTTTTGCTCAAATTGGAATAAGATGAGAGAGTACCTTGGTCAGATGTCATGTGAGAGGTGGCGCCGGTGTCCATGTACCGATTCGGGTCTTGAGGATTCAATCCAAGTGTATGCATTGCGGCCTCAATATCTGTCGGAGTTGGGGTGGGGCCCATTGCATTGAAGGACTGTTGGGGCCGAGGCCCAAATACACTAGACTGCTGACCCAAGAGATTAGGCCTGTGAGGAGGCCGGACCGAGGCCCAAGGCTGCTGAAAATAGGGGGGAGGGCAGAAGGCGGGACTGGGCCACTGGTCCAGGCCCACTGCCAGGGAGCCCAAGGCTGTGACCAGGCCGGTTGGGGCTAGAACCCCGAGGCCCACCCCGCTGTTGTTACTGTTCCCGCCGGCAGTGCCACTGTTCCGGCCGCCACCATTGTTGCCGCCGCAATTCTTGCTATTATTTTTACGGTTTTGACCCTTCTTGTCGCCACCGTTGTTGCGATTTTGGCCTGAATTGTCAGCAAACCCGTTAGAGTTATCGGATGAAGTCATCATCGCCACGGAACTGGAGCCGGTAGCCGCCTTTTTTGTCAAACCGACTTCTTCTAACGTGAGCATTAAGCGGGCTTGATAAAAAGGGGGAAGCGGATTACTTTGACGGAGGAGAGTTCTAATGCCATTATAGACCTCAAACAGACCGGTAACCATTTGTAGAACAAGACGATTATTGGTAACAGGTGCCCCAACGTTATGGGAACCAACTCTTGAGACGTTTACAATAAGCTAAAACATTCGAAAAATCTTCCATGCTGACTTGGAAAAATTCCTGCTCAAGGGTGACAATGCGGGAATGTTGGTTATCCTGGAATATATCACGCAATCTATTCCATGTAGCCATAGCCATAGTGTCCGGCTCAATAATCCTCTGTAAAAGGTCGGTAGAGATAGTGGAATAAAGTCACTGAAGGACGGTAGCATCAAGAGTAATCCATAACTGAGGATCCTCCGCGGGAGTAAGGGTAGCGGAAGTAATGATGTGATGGAGAACTTGATGTGAGATGACGCGAATTTTGAACAACTCCGCCCACATCGCGTATTGGACGTTTTCCATCTTAAGAACAATAGGGATGTGGTTCTTGATGTTGGAAATAGTAAGGGCGGGATGAAATATGTTCTTTGACATAGACATAACAAAGAACAATAGGTGATTTGAGGGATTTGGAAGAAATTTTGGGAAGAGATGAGGAAGAACTCTGCACGGAAATCGAGGAAGGGCTCAGAACTCGAGAAAATCGAGACAAGCGGAAGCTTTTGGAGAAGAAGGTATGTGAAACCTAGACTTCTGATACCATGAAAGAAATAATCCCTTGATTATTTTCATTAATGAATGAGTATGTATACAATTTACAATTTTCATAATATGAAAAATCCTATTCCTATTCTACTCCCAAAACTCTATTCTATTTGTATAATAATTATACAATTATGGTAAGTGTACAATGCTAATTATATACAAAAATCTATTACCAAAATTAGCTCAAAATCGTGATATACTAGGCAAGTATATCACGGACGAATATTGTCCAAATTGCTTTGTGTTTCCGTGATATACACGGTATACACAAGACATTATATATGCCGTGTATACCGTGTATATCACGATATACTTTTACTGGGACATTTGTGTCTCTACTCTGCACATGCCCAAACCATCTCAACCTCGCTTCCCGCATCTTATCCTCCACTGAGGCCACTCCCACTCTGTCCCGGATATCATCATTTCTAATCTTATCCCTCCTTGTATGCCCGCACATCCATCTCAGCATCCTCATCTCCACAACTTTCATCTTTTTGATGTGCGAAGTCTTGACTGGCCAACACTCCGCCTCATACAACATAATCGGTCTAAAAACGCCATTCAATTGACTTAAAATAATAAAAGTATTAAAAAATATTAATTTTTTTTAAAGATAAAAAATTAAATACATCTAAGCTTTTGATTTGTAGTTTTAATAATTATAGTTGATATTCTTAGTTACAAACCCCATTCATTTTACGAAGCTAAACACTTAACTCTCAAAATAAAATAAACTATGACAATTTCAGAGACCTTCTCAGATTTTGTTTTGTTACAAAGACTAATCTTAATTTATGATATTACATTTAGCTTTTTTCTTGATGGATGAATATTAGTCATGATGTTGGTGTTGGTGACATGATGTGTATTCTGTAAATAAAATTATAGCTTTAAAATTTTAATTCAAAATAAAGGACAAATTAATTAAATTACATTTTTATATTAACAAATAGATCACAAAAGAGAGTAGTATTAGAAAATAAAATTGGAGGGAGATCTCTAAAATTATGTCAATAAACTATTATTCAATTTCAAATCAATATATGTGTAGGATAGAGGGTGCCGTATTGTTGGAATTGGAACTTATAAAGTTGGGGAGGCTGCAAATCCAATCAAACATTCGAACTGTTTATCGACCAAAGACACTGCAGAAACGGCGAAGGAGAGAGAGCATCGGAGCACGTAACCCATCAATTCAATTCAAAATTCCAGAATATAATCTTCCAAAAGTTCATCAATGAAGGATCTCTCCCAATTAGTTAATCGTTGATCTTACAAATTCAATCACGGCTCTTCTTGGATCTTTCGTTTATATTCTTACAATTCATCATCAAGGCAAAGTGTTGACAAATAATCCATCTCTTCTGGTGGACGACAAGCAGCGGATCCCTTCCCCTCACGGCGGTAGGGGTGCCTCACCCTCTGAAGGCGGTTGCCCCTCCGATCTCCTCTTCCTCGCCGGCGGCGGTCCCCTTTTCCCTCTCTCCTAACTTTTCTTGTAAAGTGCACATATAGACGTTCGTAGATAACATACGTATAAATATATTATTGATTATCCATCCAAAGAACAGGAGGGATGTTGACTATAAAGAGGGTGCCGACACTTGTTTCCAACTACCAAGAGGATGTTCCTGAAGGTGGTAACGTCGTGGGTTGTGGCCGTAAATGTCTTGGAAAATGCTGCATGCCTGGTTTGTCTTCCATTCTTAAAATCTCTATCTTTGGGTATAAATGTTTTGCTGTGAATCATATTTTAGGTGCTCAGATCGTATAAATTTCGCGGAAAGTATTTTTCCTCTAAGCTGGGAATGAAACAGAAGCTGGAGGCCTGTTTCTATATGTCTAATTTTGTTCTCCTGGTATTTGATTTAAGTAGTTACTTTTATGGGTGTTATGAGTAATTGTTAACAAACTATTGTAGCACCAAGTTAGAGTTGAGCAGACAATCTAAGGAAAGATTTACAGTGGTAACTATACTGTAAATTCAGCTTTTGCCAGTTTTATGTGTGTTAAAACTGCACCCAAGGGTGTGGCCTAGTGGTGAATGAGGTGGGTTGAGCACCATGAGGTCTCAGGTTTAATTACCAACAGAGACAATACACTAGGTGATTTCTTCCCATCTAGCCTTGGTGGACGGAGTAACCGGGTACATGATGTTGGTGGGAGGTGGCAGGTATCCTGTGGAATTAGTCGAGGTGCGCGCAAGCTGACCCGGACACTACAATTATAAAAAAAAGGTTTGGTAAAACCTATATGCAAAGCGTGATGGTGAATATAACCTATAGGTGAATGTACACTCTGTGAGTCCCATACTGTTAGCTTTTTAAAACGGCCAACTGTACTATTTGTGGCTTTAGTCTTGCTTAGTGTTGATATAAACTCGTGGTGTATCTTAGATGTGTTAACAGTATGAGGCAAAAATATCCACTTTGCATGTTTCTTTAAGCATAATTAAGCAAATTGCATGTATTTTCTGCTACGTTGCTCAGACTCTCCAAAAATGTTGCCGCACCCGTATCGGATACTCCAAAAATGCACTACGTTTAGAGTATCCGACAAGCACCCATCAACATTTTTGAAGAGTCCGAGTAGCATAGATTTTCTGAGGAAGCTAAAAGTGTGTTGTCTGCCTGTGATGATTTTGTTCATTTAGTAGATATATCTGCCTTTTGTTTCATAGTAAGTCAGAATTGTTAAAAATGAGTCCTGGACTGTAGTTACCTGCATTTTTGTTTTTGTTCATTATTTCCTTGATTGATTTCAGTTTCCAGGCTTCCTCTATATGCATTCAAGAATGATGACAATGAGCCAATCGAAAATGATATTCATACCTTGCCTGAGGAGGAGTGTCAGATGTCTTTCTTGAACAATTTGATGTTAGGCCTCTGGGAGGAGCAGATGAGCCAGGGACTATTTCGATATGATGTGACAGCCTGTGAGACGAAGGTCATTCCTGGGAGATATGGTTTTATTGCACAGCTGAATGAGGGGCACCACCTAAAAAAGCGCCCAACAGAGTTTCACATTGATAAGGTTCTTCAGCCTTTTGACGAGAACAAATTCAATTTTACCAAAGTGAGCCAGGAAGAAGTGCTTTTCAGGTTTGAACTAAGCACTGACCACAAATCCCATTACTTTTCGGGCATGGGAGTTGATGCTGGTATTTCACCTAGTATTGTTGCTATCAACGTAAGGAAATTGTGCTTTGGTGCTCTTCTTATAGTTATTATCAGAAGCATTATGGCTTATGAATCTTGTTTTTTAGGTGAGCCCAATTGAGTATGGACATGTGCTTTTGATACCTCGAGTTCTTGATTGTTTACCTCAGAGAATTGATCATGATAGTTTCACAATTGCTCTCCTTTTCGCCAGAGAACTGGCGGATCTCTTCTTTAGGGTTGGTTATAACAGTTTGGGCGCCTTTGCCACCATAAACCACCTCCACTTCCAGGTAATGCATTAAGCAAATAATTTCTAATTATTTGTTTTGCATGATCTAACTGTCTCTATGATGTTCTCTTACTGCCTTTGGTGACAGGCATATTACTTGGCGGTGCCGTTTCCAGCTGAGAAAGCACCAATGCGGAAGATACTGGCAGGGAAGGGGCTGGGTGGCGCTGGAGTGATTGTTTCTAAGTTATTAAATTACCCCGTACGAGGTTTTGCCTTTGAGGGTGGAAAGGGAAGTACACTCCACAATTTGTCTGATGCTGTTGTCAATTCCTGCATCTCCCTTCAGAACAAAAACATCCCATTCAACATTCTCATTGCTCAGTGTGGAAAGAAGATTTTTCTGTTCCCTCAGGTAAATAAATCTCCCTTGTCTAAATTCTTGTATTGTTGCTACATCACTTCTAGAATGTTTTCTCTTAGGTTCACCAGTACAGTCATGGAACTTGTCATACTCTGCTGTTGAGAAGCTTTGATGAATACTTGTTAGGTTCTTTGGGAAATGCCTAAATATCAGTTAAGATGCAACTGGAGAATCCATAAGTGATCAGCTAATACCTGCTGATTGCAAAATCTGTGCACATCTGTAGGAAGTAAATTTACATGATGGATTTTTATGGGCTAGGGTTTGGAATAGGATAAAGTTGGAAAACAATACTAAAGAAATTATAATGAACGTTGGAAGGAGTTAGAATGAGGGAGATTGTTAGTGATACCTGACAGGGTTATGAACAATGAGTCACATTTGCTACCCGATTCCTTCAAGAAAGTGCGTCTAGACAAATCCAGATTAAACCCTGGGGTTTTCCTCTGTTGTTGCTTTCTAGTTGGCAAATACAGAACCCGGATGAGATTTTTTCAAGAACTTGGTTTATCTGAGTTAGACCTTGTTAGATTCACGTTGACTTAATCAACCTGCAATCGAATCATAGAGAGATGATAGATAGAGGGTTTGCAGACTAGGGCTTGCTGATTAGTTTGCTCTTTTCTTTTATTGTAACTAAGCAAACAATCCAGATAGCTTAAGATGACTAAATTACCCCTCATCAGTAAGAAATTTCAAGTGGAAAAAAAAAAGACGAAAAAACTCCCAAAAGCCACACATCTAGAAGCACAGGAAGGCAAAAGCCTCAGCTAAAAGTGCAAAGACAAGCTCCTTAGGAAACAAGGTGTACACATTGTTGGACATTGCCAAACCTGGTTGGGCAAAGAGCCAAGCATTGCCTCAAGGCACACCACTCGCAATATGATGGATGTTTCCATTAGAATCTGCAATTTTATCAGATGCATGTAGAAATCTTTATATCCTTCACGCATATGACATTATTTTCCCCATGATTGCTCAGTGTCTGTCAACAACTACAAGGAAGGCTCATCACCTATATCATAGCTGGAAAATAAAAGCAATTAGTTCACCTTTTGATCTCTTAGCGTTTGTTGTCAATTTAGTAGCTGGGGAACCTCGAGACATTCAACTTTTAAACTTTTTTTAGAACCGAGTTTATGTTATAGCAGAATAGCAGGGTATGTGTGCATGATCACGTGATTTTTTTTCTTGAAAATATAATATTTTAGGACTTGTTCTTACAAATGTCTCCGATGCTGAAGAAGCTTACATCATCCTTTTCTGGGATTATTGTTTAGTGTTATGTAGAGAAGCAAGCACTTGGAGTTGTAGACCAAGAGCTCCTCGACACTCAGGTGAATCCCGCTGTGTGGGAAATTAGTGGACACATGGTGCTTAAGCGAACAAAGGATTACAATGATGCATCAGAGGAATATGCATGGAAACTTCTTTCTGAGGTTTCTTTATCGGAGGAGAGATTTGAAGAAGTGAAGGGTTATATTTCTGAAGCAGCTAATTTGCAAGAAACAGAGGAGGACAAAAGCATCAATCCAGAGAAGGAAATTCCAGATTCTCCTGGTCCGCGAGTGGCCTCACATATGCCTCAAGATTGTTTGGTGTAACACTGAAGAATTTGTGGCTTGCTCTTGCAGGATTTAATAAAGGTTGAAGTATCTAGTGTATGGTTGATATTTTGTGTTCTACTTTTGCAGCATCTTGTTCTATGCATATTGTATTAGTTCGAGTTGTTAATCCCAAGTAGTGTTTTGTACATGTGCCTTGTTTTTAATGGCTGTGAGCTCATGGCCTTTTGCAGGATTGTTTAATAAATGAGTATTGCAGTACCTTTTCTGTTGGTGATTAGCTGGTCACATTAGCAAATGTTCCTAATAACACCAGTGAAAACTTGGCCCAGTTCTTGGAAGTTTTTGTAATGATTAAATTATTTTCTTAGTGGGTAAACTATGCTTCTGCCTGCCTCATCTACATTCCTCGAAATGAAGTCAATGGGATTTATTTTCTTCCAGGAGTGACTAGTCCCTTCTTCAGCTCGTCAAGTGTTTGGCCCAGTGGCCAATACATTAGGGTATTGCTGTCTGAGGTTCCGTGTTCGAGTCCTCTGATCAGCGAGAGTGGAACTGTGTTCCTCAAAAAAATCCCTCCATACGCGTAGGGCCAAGCGGTGTATACTAATATGTAGGGCCAGGCCGGAGGTGGGGTTTTCTGGGGTATGGGGCCGTAATGCGGTGGGACCAGTCACTTTAAAAAAGTTTACCCTACCTTAGTTTACCCGTAAGGGTAACCAAGTTGGTGTAGCAGTAGAGCGCGGGACCGCAAGATCACGGGTTCGATCCCCTGCATAAACCTTCTTGGTTGAGCCTGTCACACATGGCTTGTCAAGTGTGGTTAATCGGCTGACGTGGTTTGCAGGCTATTGCGTCAGTCCGTCAGTCCGGGGTTTACCCTGTGCGCACTCGAGAGAGTAGCGACGGCGGGTTCCTTCGTCAACAACAAACCTGATTTAGTCACCATGATTTAATCATGATTTACCTCCTTCACAGACCTGTCGGACCGGGGTGTGGGGGCTCCTGGGGTGGGAGATTCCACCTTTTGGAGCAACAACAAAAAAAAAGAACTCAATATAATTTCCAGAAGTAATATTTCCTTTTATTCTTACAGTTCTCCCCTGCTTTTCCATAAACATTCTGCTCTATTGTTACATATGGGAACGGAACAAGAAATTAAACTTTGTGCTAATCACAGTACATACGTTTCTAAAATAAGGTGATTCATATCAGATCAAATCATCCAAACCAAACTGATCATTCTACCTATCCGAAAGTTTTATACTGCTTCAACCAAGAATGTCAAACAATGCTTGATTGGCTGAAAACGCACCGTAAACTTACAAAGGAAAAAGGATAATAACTATGTTAAAGAGAGCTAAAAGTTTAAGCTTCATTACATCACTTCCTTCCAGATCAAAGAAAATGTCTTTTCTTGCATAACCAGTTACCAAGTGGTGCATTCGTTTTCATTAGTCTAAAAGTTCTCGTAAACGTTCTAATAAAACCTTCCTAAGAATACGATAACATTATGAAATCGGTTTCTCTTTTTCAAGTAATTATCTATCGTATCATGGATGAATAACTTTCATAACATAAATCGATGTGAAGATTTTGTATAGCAGACATTTGCAATATGAAGAAAAACAATAATGAAGAGAAAAATCGACTTAAACTAATTCATGATCTCTTAAATAAGAAGAACCCTTGAATTGTAGAGACATAGAAATTTGGTTAATTGCTACCTTCTATGGTCAATATGATCCAAACATTACATCAGAGATCTTGTAATCTCCGAAATGTCAAACTTTGCAACGGAAGAAAGGCTAATAAAAATGGTGATATTGTACTTATTCGGGTCATTAGGTCACGACTTCACCACTCAATGCAGTTTGATCCAAAAAAGAAAAAAGGACATTAGCGAGAAACAAGACCAAATGATACTTTTTATGTTTCAATTTGTGTGATGTAACTTAATTGAGTCGGATTCTAATAAAAGAGAAAATTTTCACCATAAACTAAATATATACAAGAGTAATAAAAGTACTCTCGTATTAAACAACTTGTCTTTGTGTTTAATAGACTTACAACAATAAAGAGGTATCATCTTTGTTCACTTTTACTTGTCCATTATGTTAAAAGTAGATTTTTATTTTTATTTGTCATTTTTAGCATATCAAGAGAATGACAGTTAGGTAAGAATTTGATGTAATTGAGAGACTGTAATTACAATCTCCAATTCTCAAGGGGTTGAGAACTGAGTGTTATTAAACCCTATAATTATAGGGTTACATTTTAGTTTCTTTCTTTTTTATTTTCTTTTTAAATTTATTTTTATTTCTATTATTTTAATTTCTTTTTAATTTTTACTTTTAAATTATTTTTATTTTTTAAAATATATTTTTCTTTTTATATTATTTATCTTTCATTTTCTTTCTTCTCATTTTCAACCTTTACTTTTTGTGGTTTCATGTAATTTTTCGTATTTTTAAAATTTTATTCATTTAGCATAACCGTGTTATTATTCTAATTTTTAAAACTACACCTCTTAATATTAGAAATAATGAGTCATTAAAAAACTTGACATATAATGAGTAACGTTATTAAAGTAGAATTTCGTTGTGGATGAGGTTATAGACTTATATTTTCCCTTTCTTTTGAATTATTTACTTAAGTTGCGTTGGAAGAGTATTATGTTAAACTTTTTCTTTTGAATTTTGAATTTAGGTTATATTTTCAATTTTAATTTATTTGCTTTAGTACTATTGACTTGTTATTTTACATTGCATGTTGTTTATTTTTCACTTACAGTGATATATTTTTTTGTCAAATATTTGAATAATATTTATAAATATTATTTTTTAGTCAAATATCCAATCCATGATGTTCTCACAAAAAGTCTGTTTTTAAGTTCAATAATTAATTAAAATTTAAAATTCTTAATATATATATATATATATATATATATCAAATATTTTTTACAATATTAGTTATAAATATATGATTATTAATTAATATATTTTGAAGAAATAACGTGTTATTAAATAACTAATTTAATATCATTTATAAAGGCACATATTTTTTAAATATTAAATTAATTGTATATTAAAAAAAATTAAATTAACTGTATAATTACACTTGTGCAACAAAACAACACGCTTATAATTACAATATAATTACCTTATGACAAAAAAATAAATTATCATAATTACTATACTATGTATTTACTAAGGTGTATAATTACTAACCTACTAATTACATCAATTTCAATTAATAGGTCATCTAATTTTTTCTTTGAAACGGACTATGAAAATGATAAAAAGTGTCAAAGCAGGTGGAACTTGGAAGTAGTATTAAATGCCAGCCGCCTTTAATAAATGGAAAACGGCGTTTCGGAAGGGGAAAAAACTGACTTAGGAGGCGGAATACATATTACCAGTAGCAATACGAAACGAAACGAAACCCACAAACGCGTTGCCTTATTAACACGATTCCGATTCCGATTCCGTGTGGTCTTTGGCACTATCAGCCACTTTGAAAATCTGTAAGCCACAAATTTCTTCAGCAGCACTCCAAAGTATCAACCAATCACAATAAAGCATTAAAAAAAACAAAGAGGCAATGAGCAGTAAGAGAGATGGATTAATGCGCGTGACTCTATTGTAAACGTCACAAGTACATAATAGGAAGTACGAATTCATTTTTGGAGTAATATATTATTCTTTCCTTTTTTGAATTATTGTAATTAAATTAGATCTTAACTGACAATTTCAGCAAATATATTACTGATGGCACAAAATCATAAAAGTTTTTGCTGCTTCGGAATTTCTTCTGAACTAACTACAGTTAGAGTGGATGATTGACAGAAAAAACGCACAGCTGAAATCTGTCAAACAAAGAGAAATAGAAGCAGGCAGAGTATCTACAAAGTTCCGAGATCGGATCCGATTAAAACCTACCGTTGATTGAACAAGTTATAATCTGAAAAGTCAAATCCTACTCATCATCTTCTTAAACTCCTCGAAGTTAACACATCCGTCGCCGTCAACGTCTACGTTGCTGATCATACGACGGCAATCCTTGAGCGAGCACTTCTCTCCAAGGTTCTTCATAACAGAATGCAACTCCGCCGCCGTGATCTTACCGTTTTTGTCCTTATCGTACAAGTCAAAAGCCTCCCGAAGCTCCTTGCTATCACTGTCCGCTCCTCCAGGACAGTAAAAAGCAGAGAACTCTTTCAAGTCAATGAAACCATCTCCATCAGTATCAACTTCCAACATTATTCGCTTTACCTCATCCGACGATGTCGTACTGCCTAGCGCATTGAGAATGACGCCAAGCTCCGATAGAGAGATTTTTCCGTCGCCATTGGCGTCGAACTTCCGGAACACCTTCTCGACTTCGTCCATCTCCGCCGGCGAAGCTGTCGGCTTTTTGGAATCGCTCGGAGTTTTGGCCATTGCGGGGCCAGGACAGTCTTGAAGGGAAGGAAGAGGAAAGGAAAGGGGGAGGGCAAGAGATTTTTTCAGTTGTGGGGTATTTATATGGGAGGATCACGTGGTTTAAGTTTTAACGCGCAAGAGTAGGATATAAATTATCTGTCACGCGGGATTTCGCGTCAAGTGTAGGCCGCTTTTATTTGGTGAGGCAGGATCCACTACGAACACTCGTATGGGTCGTTAAATGAGGACTTCCAAATTATAGCAAAAAAATCTATTCTTTCTTAGATGTTAGATTGGAATGAAACAAATATTTCCGAATTAATAGAATTTTTGTTTAAAAAACGGCCGCATAAAAAGCAATTAGTAATTAAATTTTTATTTAGTTATACTTATGGCTCAATTATCCTCTCCGTTTAAGTGTCTTAGTTTGATTGACACAGAGTAAGAAGACTTTTCAATTTTATTATTTTAAATTAAAGATCTGTATAATATACTAAATTGTCCTTTCAATTTTACAGTTTTAAACTCGTCATATATGATGTTTGAATTGTCAATATACTAAATATAGAAATATTTCTTTTATGATAAATGAAAAAAAGTGAGACACTTAAATTAAAAAAAATATATCATATATTAGTTAGACTTGACGATATGAATCTTTTGTAATCATTCTATTTTTGTAGTGTCTATATCATGCAAAAAATTAGTACTAAACTACTAATTCTTGTATCAAGTTGAAGGAAAACCCCATAAATTGTCCATTTTCTTAACTTGTTAATACAAGTTCGAATTTAATGACCTGTAGCCCACTATTTTTTTATAATTAGGCTTTCATTAATCACTAAAGTAAGAATTACAAAACTTAACCAGACACCACATCTGATTTTATCAAAACTGCTAAAGGCCATGCCTTCTAACTTACCTACTCTAGCATAGCATGTATATATTCAGTATTTACCAATTTCATGATTTTTGCAGCCTGACTCTTGCCTTTAGTTTGAGTAGCCAACCACTGCTGGTGTTGCCCCCATATCTGCCCAGTTGGTTGCTGCACTTGAAGCCATTGCAATAGTCTGCTCCACACCTTGCTCGAGAAAGGGCATGTAATAAAGAGATGATCTCTAGTTTTCTCCTCAGTTTTACACAACACACATCTTATTTACTTGTATATTCCACTTCAATAACCTATATGCAGCAAGTATTCGAGCATGTAGCTGCAATAAAGTGAAAATGGCCTTAGGAGTGGCCATATTCTTATATATCAACCCTTTGCAGCTTACCTTTTGAAGCATTGGCACCATCTGCAAATAGCATTGTCTAATAACACTATGTTTGCCACCACTCTATTCAGAACCACCAGCTCCACCCCCGCCCTACCCTACCACCACCCACCCCACCCACCACCACACTCTCCCCCACCACCCACCCCGTATCACCCCACCACTACCAACCCCTACTGTTAAACAAAGCAATATATCCGTGATATACACCCAATACACAACAGTGTATATCACGGGCAATGCGCTTTGTATTTCGGCAGTGGGCTTTCCAGCAGCCCAGCACGGTAACAACAGCCAGTAATAGACAATGTAAGAATATTGTATATTAGGAAAATATATGTGTAGTATATTGTAATGTATTTGTTACCTAAAGTAAGATTATACACTTACCATAATTGTAGAGTTAGAATTATGGTAGAATAAGATTTTAGGAATAGAATATGAATATGATTCTCCTATTTTGTAACTTGTATATATATCTTTTCAATTAATGAAAATAATCAAGGGAATTATTTCTTTCACATATCCCTCACCACAACTCCCTCCCTCCTTTCTCCACACTACCCCCACCACACACCCGCCTCCACTAATCATCTCTGCTATCACAATCATCATCATTGTCAATTCAACCACCATCACCATTTTCTTTGCTGCCAAATGAAATAGTACCCATAGATGACGACGAGTTCTCAGAGCATAATCTGCTGAAAGAACCCCAATCTACATCGTCGCTCCCTCCCTGAGCCTCACTGCCATCAAGTTTTTTTGCCAAGAAGCCACTGGCACCCTCCTCCCAGACTTTCCCATGTCGCCTGCCCATAATAAAGCCAGTGGCCAAAGTCAGAAAACACAACTTGTTGTACCTGAGTTAGTAACTGGAATATGATAGGTGCCACCTCCACTAGCCATATCTGTCATCACAACTAACACTGACACTCACCACCGCTGATAACTACTATCAATCACTACCACGCCTACCACCTTCATCATTATAATTATATCAATAGCCAGTGCCATCACCACAATCACTAACGCCGCCGTAACACAAACCAACTCCACCATAACAACTATCACCACCACCATTACTAGCCATTGGCATCAATCATCACCACTACATAGCATCTCCACCATCACTAGCAAAATAATTTTATTTTATTAAAATTATATTTATTTTTAATATTTAGTTATTTTTTATTTGAATTATATACGTATTATGTTTAAGTAAATACATTATACATATTCAGATATTGAAAAATAAGCAGTCTTAATTATTCAGTATTTAGATCTAGAGATAATATCTTAATCATTCATATGTGCATAAAAATTCAGATATTTTAATCTTAATGAAAACAAATGAGGTATGAGACCAGTATGCCTGCACCCCAAATATTATTAACTAGGTAAAAATAAAATTCAAAAGCTGTAAAAAGTCAGCCACAAACGAGAATATATAAATCAATTGCGCCATATGTCTAGCGGAAATTGTCTTGAAGCTGTCTTATGGACATAAAAGTGTAAAATATATATATAAATGATCCATTTTTAAGAAACTCCCTTCCGCTTGACGAATGTATAATTGACACGATGAAGGTGTAAAAGAAAATGAGCAACGGTGGATAATAGCCTGCATCCCTCTTTTGTTTTGCGGATTGGAAGACCTTTGTTTATTGCATGTGAATAAATTTGAAGTCTTAAAGGAAAGGAAAGGAGAAGTGCAAGTTAAGATAAGCGTATATTTACAATCAAGAATTATGGCAAGATAGATGAAGTCTAATATTCAAATTCTACAAATACAAAATTGTTAGTCACAAACACTTTATTTCGTTTAATAAGCATAGTCGGTGCAAGTTTCAGTTAGTCGAGTCAATGAATTTGGGAGGTGAGAGTATATTTGTGTTAAAATATCTCTTGTCGGTGGTTTAAGGGATGGCTGGATTCCTTTTATATATATATATATATATATATATATATATTTGAATTTGATCAATTCTGTCCTCACAAGCTAGCTTTTGAGGTTGAGTTAGGCCCAAGATCAATTCTTTACATTGTATCTGTTAAATTTGAGGCGACAAATTTAGAGAGAAGAAAAATATTGGGAGAATTATTTCTTGCTTTCATTCCTTAAAATGGCCTCTTCATATAGAGGCAAAAGTCATACTTTCTCTAGTCTAACATGGAAACCATATCTAGTAAACTACTATAATTACAATTTATCAAATATACTTATAATGAAATTTTATCATAAACTATTAGAGTTAAACTAGGAAACAAATCGGGTCCGTCCGTGGTCGGTGTTGATGTCAGTCTCAATACCCCCCTCAAGTTGGAGCATAAGAGTCTCAAATGCCCAATTCACCAAACAGATATTGATGTTGTGATTTTTCAAGGTTTGTGATACTTCTTTCTTTTCAACTAAAAGAAAAATCCATACGGCTCGCGATCGATTATCCACAATAGTCAAGAAATACGAAGCACCACAAGAATAAGGTGTTCTATATGGCTCCCATAAATCACAATGAATCATATTAAAAATATCGGAAGTTATATTATCACTTGAAGGAAAAACACTTCTTGTTTGTTTTTCCCTTTGGCATACATTACATTCTTTATCTAAACTAAAACTACTTTCTTTTAACCTAACGCAGTAATAGACTTTGTCACTTGTGCAAAAAGATGACCAACCATTTATGCCAAAGATTAAACCAATCAACTGCCTCCGCCTTCATAACTAGTATCCGCGACACATTTTGAAAAAAATAAAGTCCACCTCATCGCTCACCCATTCCAATCCGCTTCCTCGTGGTGGGGTCCTGTATAGTACACATAAACTTGTTAAAATTTACATTACAATTTAAATGATCAACAAGTTGTGACACAAAAACTAAATTGCAAGTTAAGTCCGAAACAAAAAGGACATCCTTCAACTAAATCCTATTATTTAGCCTGATATTTCCTTCTTTCGTGGCCACCGAGTTACTTCCATCTGGAAGCCCAACTGGATATTCAGGAATGTCCCGCTGATCGCTCAGTTTCTCTGGATCACCCGTCACATGATTGGTAGCTCCGGAGTCAATAATCCAGGATGAGTTTTCGGTCTTACCATCCATCTTGCCATTTGAATTTATTCCTTGTGAATTCAATAGGTAAATCACCATTTTTTCGAATTTCCTTGCTCATATTGTGAGATCATATTCTACATGTGTTCATTCGGTCTATCTCCGCTTATGTATCCTTGAAAGCAATGTCGTTAGCCTGGTAGTTTCCTCTTCCGCGATCGAATCCCGAGCCTCCCCTATGCTGTTGTTATTGTTCCGAATTTTTCATCTCCTTTTTCCATTCCAGATACCCAATAAGTTGAAAACATTCTTCCACAATGTGTCCGGATTTCTTGCAATGTGTACAAAACGCACCACCATTCTTCCCTTCGCCTTGATCACGGTATGAATTTCTTCCATGTACGGCAAAGGCCATGGTTTCACTCCATTCCTTCATTTTCCGTGTGAGTCCTCTCACACGCTCTTCTTGTATTAGCTTTGTATAGACTTTGTTTAATGATGACAATGATTCCTGGGCCAGTATGTTCGATCTTACCGTTTCATACATT
This sequence comes from Anisodus acutangulus, assembly GCA_029783415.1. Lineage (NCBI taxonomy): Eukaryota > Viridiplantae > Streptophyta > Magnoliopsida > Solanales > Solanaceae > Anisodus > Anisodus acutangulus. The sequence continues at coordinate 42,869,949 of CM056501.1, read as the reverse complement.
GGCTCATCCAATTATATGAGGAAAAAATGCACTTTTTCTTCCTCCCTTTTGATTTCAAATATCATCCCCAGATTACATGTGCATTTTTCGCACTTGCAAGTAGGAATCTGTTTGTAGTTTGTCAATTTTCCCCATAATTTGGTTAGTTTTACATAGTAATCCACTATAGTCCTTCCCTTTTGCTTGGACTCCGCAAGTTCTGCTTTCTGTTGTTGCTTTCGAGGTCCGTTAATAACAGCGAACCTCTCCCGAATGGTCGTCCATAATTCTTCCGCTTCCTCTTTATGTGAGATCGTTGAGCGAAGCATTGGTTCGATGGTGTTACAGATCCATGATACCAACAAAGAGTTTATAGTCCACCAGTCTTCTAAGTTCGGTGATTCTTCATTCGGCTTCTTGATCGTACCATCAACGAAGCCGAATTTTTTTCTAGCTCTTAGGGTCATCCTCATGGATCGAGCCCATTCTTCGTAATTTTCTCCCTTCAATTGGACTTGTGTCACCATAATTTCGGGACTATCGTTTGATGTAATGTCATACATGGAGATTGTTTTTCTTTGGATTTTGGTCTCTTCACCGGAGATTTTTTTGTTATTAACACCGGTTTCTCCGTCACCCGTCATTATTTAGAGTTTTTGTGTTCTTTTAACGTGACTCTGATACCATGTTAAATTTGAGAAGCGGCGAAAATTTAGAGAGAAGAAAAATATTGGGAAAATTCTTTCTTGCTTTAATTCTTTATAATGGCCTCTTTATATAGAGGCAAAAGTCATCATTTTCCTAGTCCAACAAAAAAATCATATTCTACTAAACTACAATAATTACAATTTATCAAATATACTTAGACTAAAATTTTATTATAAACTATTAGAGTAAATTAGGAAACAAATCGGGTCCGTCCATGGTCGGTGCTGATGTCAGTCTCAATAGTATCATAGCAGGATTCATCCCAATAGTGGGCCCCATATTAAAATTATTCACGCACCAGATGTCCAGCCCTGAGCGTGATGTAGGGTATTAAAAAAAATTCCAAATCGGAAGCTACCTTTTGAGTTTGAGTTGAGCCAAAAATCCATTCTTTACCATTTGGATGGAAGGTTAGCCTGGTCACGCATGATTAATGATTCAATCAGTTAGGAGAGCATCTTATAGTAAATAAATTCTTGGACGAGGACACGTACCTGTCACGGCGTGGGTTCAGTTAACTTAAAAGTGACGAGCCTAATTCGAAACTAGAAAAAAAAAAGGAAGCAGTGAGTTAGCTTCATCTCAATAATGGTACATCACATGCTGACGGATAATGATCAGGAAAACGAAGGATCCTTATCTTTCACTTCACGTTAGAAAATTCGGCATTCAGGTTCAGTTCAGTTTTGTCTGATTATATATCCAAGTCAAACTGGATTTGGAGGTGTTCGTTCCTATTTCTGTTCGTCTGATTACATCTAACTATCTAAGTCAAGTTGAATTTATAAATTCCATATTTGTGGAATATTTGACACCATCATAACGCGTTTGTATTATTTAATTCAGTTTCTTGTTCCAATCCGGTATTTAACTTCCTTTTTCTGTTAACTACTTACAACTTTGGAATGGGATGGATGACGGTACATGACATGGCATTATATATGATATATTTTTTTAAAAAATTCAAGGTGGAGAATAAAGAGGATTCCTAGATAGTGGGATTATAAAAAGAAAAAAAATGAGAAGACTTCTAATGAATTTTGAACCTGTACCAATGTGGTCAACTAAGAAGCAAGGTAGAAGTTAAAAAAAGAATTTCAAATATTTTGTATTCATTTTTGCCTTTGTTGTTATTTATGTACAATCATCTTATCTAAAATCATAAATTATTAGTGAGATTATATTTTTATTTACTGCATTCAACACGCCGCATTATATGTGGGCTTGATATTTTTGAATGAGTAAATCACGTGAATAATTTTTTATTTTAATGAGTGATGGTAACTCGACCCTAGGACTATAAGTCAATTTGGATGGACTTATGACTTTTGACTTATAAGCTAAAAGTCAAAAGTCATGAGTTAGAAATTCTAGCTTATAATTGACTTATTTTTGTTATTTTGGGCTTAAAAATAAGTTCTTAAAATTATTTTTTTAATTTTATCTAAACGCTATAAAAATACTTAAAAGTTATTTTGACTTAAAAGTACTTAAAAATAAGTCAATCCAAACATGCTCTGTGTTTCCTCTGTTTCTATATATTTATATGATTAATTGTGTGACAATCTCATCTAATATTTTAAGCTATTAAAGAGAGAATAACTTTATTATCATTTGCTTTTGGTATAATTCTTATCGAACACCATATCATGACCTCCCCCAAAATAGAAAATAATAACATGCTTGACTTACCCGGAAGTGCCGAAATGCATGCCAAACAATGATGGTGAAATTTCTTGGCTTGTAAGCTCAAAATAGTAAAAGCGTGAGTGAACTTCTAGTAAATTCATTTATCAAAAGAACAAGTCAAAACTTTGATCTTTTAACAAAAGAAATGAACGTCTCTCTTTTATTTGGAAAAAAAAGTATGAGGGATTTTATCGTTGCTAGTTTCTCACTATATATATAGATCTATTCGTTTCTTTAATATGTCAGTTATATAAACATATATTGATAACGTAAGAAAGTAGCAATTTGTTAAGATTGCTTAAGTTAACTAATTCTTGTATTTGTATTTAGTAAGCAGTTAGTTAGAAGATGAGCTGGCAGTGTATCCAACTGTCACTAGTAGTTAGTTGAGTTTGTTATGGTAGTTTGAAGATATTTCAAATTCAAAACCCTAAATTGCAGATTCATTTGTTCGTTCTACTGGTTTTGTTCTTTAATACGATAAACTCACAATTCAAATTAGTTCAATTGTTTCAATTGGCACTCAATTTCATCTATATAATCATTTTCTATAGGATAATTACTTGTTCTTCAGTCGATTTTGTTGACGGTCGATTCGTGACCTAGTTGATTGCAAAATTTGCAAAATTTGCAAAATCTGCTAAAATTTCTGAAACCTGTAAATTTTCTGATCTATGGCACCAAACACGGATGCAAACTTGAATCAAACACAAGAGTCGGTGGACTCAACCAATCCTTTGAATATGCATCCATCAAAAAATACTGAATCGGCGATAATTCCGGTCATTTTCGATGGCATAGGTTATCGATCTTGGAAAAGAGGTGTCCTTAGGGTACTCTCTGTTAAGAATAAGATAGAATTTATCAATGGAAAAACTAAGAAACCAGATGCAAAGTCGAACACCTTTACACAGTGGGAGAGGTGCGATGACATGGTAACTTCTTGAATTTTGAACTCACTTTAAAAAGATCTAACTGATAGTCTACAGTATGTGAATAATACCAAAGAACTTTGGGATGAATTAGAATACAGGTACGACCAAGCTAATGGTTCAAAGCTATATCAACTTCAATAGGAGATCAATGACCTTGAGCAAGGAAATATGGATATCACTGGTTACTACACCAAAATCAGAATATTGTAGGAAGAACTTAATACTTTGGATAGCAACTCACAATGCACATGTTTGTGTACTTGTGGTGGAAAGATAAAGATGCTCAAGGCTGAGCAAGACAGAAAGCTTATCCAATTTTAATGGAGTTAAATGAGATTTATACAGTTGTCAGGGGTAGCATCTTGATGTTGAACCCAATGGCTCAGGCTTTCTCTATTTTGGTGCAAGAGGAGAAACAAAGGGAGGTGAAACCTCACAATAGGATGAATCTAGCATCTACATCCCCAAGTGCAAGTGCCAATGCTGCTCACAGTCATAACATTTTTAAAACTAATTATTCTCAAAGCCAAACTCAGAATAAGAACCCTGGAGAAAGTAATGTGTATAGAAATGCATCTGGATATCAGTCAAACACAAACCAAAACAATCAAAACAGGTCCACATACTCCTTTCCAAATATAAACAAGGCAAATATGTTATGTAATTATTGTAAAAGCCTGGTCACGCAGAGATAAGTGCTATATGTTGCATGGTTTTCCTTAAAACTTCAAGTTTACCAATGGTAGAAACACAGGATCAGCAGCAAATGTCCTAGGATCCGGAGAAATCATGATGAATGGAAACAATAAGTATAATTTGCAAGCTGGTGGAGCCACTGGGAATAGAGGATACAACTTGTCAAAAGAGCAGTATGATCATTTGGTTGGCTTACTTGAGAATGCTCATATTCAAGGAGGAACTGGAGATCCCAGAGAAACAACAGACATTATTATGAGTGGAGCTGTCAACCTTACAGGTATCTTAGCCTGCTACTCCTCTATAACTGAAATTGGTAATCTTTCATGTAGTTGTTTCAAATTTTCTGCTGACTCCTAGATCATAGATTTCGGAGCCAAATCACATGACCTACAACAAAAACCTGTTATCCAATATTAAAATATTACCTTATCCTTTCCTAATAACCCTTCCAAATGGCTACAAGATAAAAGTAACAGAAATTGGTGATGCATGCCTAAGTTTAACACTGACTTTATGCAAAGTATTATTTGTGCCTAGTTTTAAATTCAACTTAATTTCTGTTTATTGTTTAACCTTACAACTCAAAGGTGAAGTAAAATTCAATGAGACTTCTTGTATCATGAAGGGCCTTTCAATGAAGAGCCCTCTGGTGATTGGTAGAGCAAGGAATGACTTGTACTTCCTATGCTCGACTACTCATAGTGGGCTAATTCATGAATTGAATCAAATGGGGCCTTTTAATTTCACAAATTTGAACAAGCTCTGTACTCGTCTACTACACAACCTTCCTCTATTTCATCTGTAAAAATTCCTTCACTAGAAATAAAAGGGCTTGTGATGATGTCTCTAATTCTAGTTTGAGTAAACCAGTTCTATCCTCATTTTCTTTCTCATCACCTGTAAAAAGTGATCATTCAAGCAATAATAAAACTGATTGTGATATTGTTTCTTCTTGTGTTAATCATTTTCATTCCTTTAATGCTGTTACATCATGCATATCTCAGGATAATAATGTGGACTACTTGTGGCATAATACACTAGGTCATGTTTCTTTTGTGAAAATGAGAGGTATCACGACCATACCTGTTAAATTCTCACCCAAACAATCATTTTTGTGCATTGTCTGTGCTATGGCCAGACATGCAAGGCTCCATTTTCCTTCCAAATTAACACCCTCTTCAACAAAAATATTTGACCTTTTACATGTGGATCTGTGGGGGCCATATCACATACCTACACATGAAAACCAAAAATACTTTGTGACCATTATTGATGACTTTAGCAGATCCACATGAATTCAACTACTCGGTTGCAAGAGCAACACAAAGGCTTTGCATCTCTTATAGAAAACCAGTTCCAAGTCAATGTCAAAAGCATAAGAACTGACAATGAGTTAGACTTTGTCAACAAAGAAACCACAACATTCTTACAAGAAAAAGGAATTATACACCAAAGAACATGTTCATACACACCACAATAAAATGGCGTGATGGAGAAGAAGCACAAACACCTACTGGAAATTGCAAGCGCTTTATTATACCAATCAAAATTGCCCATGAGATATTGAGGAGAATGCATTTTGACATAAACTATTTGACAAATAGACTACCATCCACCATTATCCAAAATAAAATTCCTTTTGACTTGTTGTACCAAAAATTACCAACATATTCACACATCAGATCCTTTGGGTGTCTTTGTTTTTCTACCATACTAAAAACTCAGAGACAAGTTTGAACCTAGATCATCACCACATATATTCATTGGATATCCTTTCAACACAAAATGCTACAAGGTACTAGATCTAAGCGTCAAGAGGATACATATTTCTAGAGATATGAACTTTCATGAGAATATTTTTTCTTTTGTGCTTTCTTTTTCTGATACTAATTTCAACTCTGTGTTAAACAAATTGAATGGTAATTTTGTTAGTTTAAGACTTCCTAATAATATCATGCATAATACTCATGTGTTAAATGAAGACACCATCAATGATATTGCTCTTATCACTACTAACCCAACCAACCCTCAACCTAACAATGATGCATCCTCACCTCAACATGACACAATCATCCCTTAACCCCTTGACTCATCTGAACCCACTACCACATCCTCAACTCTAACATGACACAATCATCCCTTTTTCATTTGACACATCTAAACCTGGATAGTCCACCTCAGTTGAAACCCATACTACACCAGCCCAACCTACACCTAGAAGAACTACTAGGATTCACACCAGACCTGCATATCTTAGTGATTATAACTACAACCTACCCAACTTACAATCCACCTCATCTAGTACTACTCACCACATCTTATCCAATCTCCTATCTAATACTAATCACCATGTCTCACTAGCCAATTTTAATCCTGAGAGTCAGCATCTAGTGAGAAACATCACTCATGACAGTGAACCAACTTCTTATGAGGAAGTAGTGTTAACTGTTAAGCCCTGCTTGGCAGTCAGCAATGACAATTGAATTCAATGCTTTGTATGCTAATAAAATTTGGGAGTTAGTACACTTCCCTGCATGAATAAGAATATTAGGATGCAAATGGGTATATAAAATAAAGCATAAGGCAGATAAAATAGTGGAAAGATTTAAAGTCAAGTTTGTGGTAAAGGGCTACACACAACAGGCTGTCATTGACTATAATGAGACCTTCTCACCCGTGGTCAATATGACCACTGTAAAAACTCTCATAAGCTTAGCAGTCAAGAAGGGGTGGGATTTGTACCAACTGGATGTCAATAATATATTCTTGCATGGTGATCTCCATGAATAAGTGTACATGGACATCCCATAAAGACTAAATGTAGAAGATAAGGGGCTAGTTTGCAGGTTGAAGAAGCCTTTGTATGGCTTGAAGCAGGACAATAGGAAGTGGTATGAGAAGTTGACAAAAGCACTGTGCTCAAGAGGCTACTCACATTCTACCGTGATTACTCTTTGTTTTACAAGAAGCATGGACTGCATGCAGTATTTATAACAGTCTATGTTGATGATGTGATATTGACTGGGACAGACCTAAAGAAAATCACCGCCTTAAAGTCCTTTTTGCATGATCAATTTAAGATCAAGGATCTAGGGGAACTCCACTACTTCTTAGGCTTGGAAATTCTCTACAAAACAGATGGGGTGTTGATATCTCAGAGGAAATTTGATGCAGGCTTGATCAAGGAATTTGATTGCCTCAACTACACTACAAAAACTTCTTCACTTGACTTTGTGATTAAATTGAAATCTGATGATGGAATTGCATTAGCTGATCCCACATATTACATAAGACTGGTGGAAAAGTTGAATTTTCTCACTAATACTAGGTTGGACATTGCTTACAGTGTACAACACCTTAGTCAATTCCTTCAAGCACCAAGAGAACCTCACCTCAAGGCTACTCTACATGTACTTAGATAATTGAAGAATGATCCTACTCTGGGGGTTTACATAAGCAAGAGATCAGACTATACTAGCACTGCATATTGTGACTCAGACTGGGCAGTCTGCCTTGATTCAAGGAGATCAATGCCTGGGTACATTGTACTTATGAGAGATAGTCCTATTAGCTATAAGTCCAAGAAGCAAACAACTGTGTCCCTCTCATCAGCAGAAGCAGAATATAGAGTAGTGGGGAAAGTGGTTGGAGAGTTGGTTTGGCTAGAAAGATTATTGCATGAACTGGGTGAAATGCCATCTTTGCCTATATTAGTCTTTTGTGACAGTCAAGCAGCAGTCCACATTGCTAAAAATCTTGTGTTTCATGAGAGAACCAAACACATAGAGGTGGACTGCCACCTTGTTCGAGATAAACTTCTAGAAGGATTGATTATTCTTCATCATATATCCACTCATGAGCAGTTGGAAAATGTCCTCACCAAAGCACTCAGTGGTCCTAAGCATTCAACCATTTTAGGCAAGTTGTCTGGAAGTATCTCCCCTCCAACTTGAGGGGGGTGTTAAATTGCTTAAGTTAACTAATTCTTGTATTTGTATTTAGTTAGCAGTTAGTTAGAAGATGAGCTGGCAATCTGTCCAGCTGTCACTAGTAGTTAGGAGTTAGTTGAGTTTGTTATGGTAATTAGAAGATATTTTAGCTAGGATTAGATATTTTGATTAGTTACAATTTGTAGGTGTATATAACCTGATCTAATCATTGAAATGAAGTAAGTTTTTCATTTCCCAAATCATTTGCCAAGTTTTGTGCTTATCTCTTCTCTCTCTGCTCAACACTCACGTCTTCACGAACCTCCATTATTGGAGTTCTAAGCTCGAGCTCTAAGTTCAAACACAATTGATATGTCGTTTAATTACAACGTAGAAAATATGTCAAGGAAAGGAGCTACTTCTCTTGCTCAAGCCTAACAACTTCATATATTGCTCTCTATATATCTAACAAGGGTCATTTGAATATGTGAAGTAGGTACTTGTTACTTTCCCTTAGAGATCACTCTATTTCATATAGTATGTGATGGTAAAAAGTACCACGTAAGTACTTGATATGAATTGTGGTTGCTTTTCCACACTGGGCCTTTACGCACATCAACAGGACTTTGAGATGCTCCATGATTATCCAATTTATTCATTTACTATGCAATGCAAATAATTGTAACATGAAAAATATAATGGATCTTCGACCTAATTCAATTTCAAAAGATAATTCGTGAATCATGAGGTGATGATTGCGGATCATATAAGGGGACCAATATCTCATCCATAGCCGATGTATGTAGAAAATCTAACACCCTCCCCCTTCCCCCACAACGCCTAGGATTGAAATCTGGAAAAATATAATACCAAATATCGAGTTAACCAAGATTTGAGAGGAGTCTAGCTCTGATAACATGACAAAAAAATGAACTTTGGATCTAATTCAATCTTAAAAATTAGTTTATAAGGTGAAAATTATTCAAAATCATATAAAGAGACCGAACATTCCATTCATAACCGATGTGGTAAATTTAACAAATTGGCAAAAATATTTTCCAATGGCATGAATTATTAAGGCTTAACAAGCTAATTAATATGACATGAAAGAAATTTGCCTTAGCCAATTAGTGCTGAGACCACAAGTGATTGTAAAACACGAGGGAAGGAATAAGCTGTGCAGGTGTTATTCCTTTATTCTAGTTGAATGCACCACTGAATAATTTGACTGCAAACTCTGTTGGCGCTTGTCATTTGCTCGATTCCTTTTTAGTTTTCAAATTATGAATGAAGGAACCATTTGATTTGCTTTGTGAAGTACATTAAGATGTATAGCATATTTGAAATTCCACCACATCCGCTAGTTGACATCTCTTTTGGGCGGTGCTTGTTGTTGGTCCAGATGTCCCATAAAAGGGTATCAACAAATTCAATAAATTTGTGGTCGATCTTCCAGTTGGTTATGCTTCATCAAATAATTGATTCTCATCTGATTAATTGCTAGTAGTTTGCTACTGTTAACACTCGAAAATAGCTAAGTGTTTAGCCAAATTCAGTGAAACTATTCCGAAGCCGAATTTACTTCTAGCCCTCGACTATAAGAACTCCATCGGCTACCGAGGCATCTCAGCCGAGTTGTCAGTTAGAGGTACGACTGAGACCCACTCAGACACAGACGCCTCAACGATAAAGTCAAAAGGATTTTCAGACCCCCATATGCGATAACGGCCAACAACAACTAAAAGAAAGGGGCCATTATCCAAGCAAGAGGAGTAGAGGGCGAGAAAATCGGCACCACCTCCCCCATAGTCGGTCATTAAACTTGATGGCTGACATGGGGGCACGTTTGTACAGTTTTTTCCTCTTTTTGTACTATAAATAGAACGCATTTTTTTTTGTATATACAGTTATACACACAATCAATCAAACAGCTCAAATTTTATCTATCTTTATCTTGTATCCCTTACTTTTACTTTACTTAGTTGTATTCATGTTTCTTACCTCTTAGTTTACTCACACCACCGTCCTAACGCTTTCTGGAGTAGTTGGAGAACCCATTACTGTAAATTAGAGTTTCGTTTCCAGCCCAAATCACTTAAATTAAGGAATCAATTTGTCTCCCGATTTCATCAGCCAATAAAACGGCAGAAGACAGAATTCGGGGCGAGAACAACTACATTTTCATAGCAACAAGCAGTACATACATATATAAAAAAACGTGTACTTGATTTTACCATCTTGTGGCATAACTTTCAAATTATCATGACATACACAAAGGGAAATTGATTAGCGTGAGCTTATTGTAAGAAATATTAAATTCCGAATTTCAAACCTTTAATCTTTAATTGAAACAAAGCTTCAGCCGCTAAATATGTTTAGGGGTGCGATAGAGCACAGTGTGGGGCAGGATGGCTCTTAGTGGAGTGATAGGGTCGAGGTAAGTTGCAATCGAGTTAAAATGAAAATGAATGGAAAAGTATACAACTTAGCATAACATAAAGACTAATTTAACTTAATGGAATGATACAGAACAAACTGGTTGCAAATAGATAAAAGAAAAAAAGCGAATGACACATTCAAATTGTAGAAAAAGGCATTTTAATGGATTGAGGTTGGGCGAGTTGTAATGAGAAGGAAAATGAAGTAGAAGGGACGAGACAAAATATTTATTAATTATAATTGACATGGTGGTATATTGACCCTTTTTGGGGCAAAGGCCATACGATTTTTTCAGAATGGACTCACACAACTAAGAGTACTCCTACATATTACGTTTTTTTTTCTTCAATTTTTTCAATTATTAATGTAAGAAGATGTTAAACACTTTAACAATCTTTCCCTTGATTTAAATTTTGTGACTCATTACCATGATCCACGAGATATTCAAAATTCATTGTGTGCTAGCTACATGACGGAGCATGTATGCCATCGAAGCACAAAATTAGTTTCTTTTTGGAGTGCGTCATTTTCAAAGTTATCTTTGGTGTGGTAAAGTAATAAATTGAGTTTCACGCATCATTATGCCTTTTTCATATTCCTCTTATGGAACTATTGCTCTACAACAACAACAAAAAAACCCAGTGTGGTCCCACGGGTGAGGTTTGAGGAGGGTAAGATGTACGCAGAGATGTTTTTAGTAGACCCTCGACTTAGAAGAAAAGTACATGCGCAGAAATATACGAAAGAAGACAGTAAATAAAAAGATATAAAATAAATGTAAAAACATAGAGTAATGATCAACAAGAAAATAAATGTGGAACTATTGCTCTAATATAAGTTATTGGATTAATCTAACCCGAATATATTTTTAACAAGGTACGATATTATGATTTTTGAGCCAAACATGTACTATTATTTTCAACATACCGCACATTATTAAAAATATTCTTACACTTTAATATGTAGCTTCTCATAATTTTTAATTAACAATGTTAAACTTTATTGCATCTACAACGTATAAAACTTATATACATAGCATTAGTTGATTTGGTATTTGTGTTCCCTTATTATCATTCTTTAGGTGAGTTTCAACCAAATCATCATTAATTGAAAAAATAATTGTCATGTAATAAATCCATATATCACAATAAGAGAGTAGGTAAATCAGGATTTTTGCCTTGACAAAGGATAAAAAGTAGAGGTAGTTTTTGGGCCATCCAACAAGACACACTTGGCCAGCTGACAAACAGCAACCTTGTATTTTAGCCACTTTGCTTTCTCCGCTGCTACTATTTCCCCAACAGAAGAAGTGCTTCAATTCCAACGCTTCACCTCGTACTTTCCCTTTTAGTTGCTGAAATCTAACGCCTGATGTAACTGTATTAGGTCTCAATTCACTATCTCTACGAGTTTCTCAGATCAGTTCCTCTGTTTTTCTAGAAGCTCATAAATGGCTCTTCATGCTACTGCTTTCTGCTTCAGTGGAGTTTGCACTTCAAGTCAAGCTTCTAGAAGCTCTTTGCTCTCAGTTTTTCCTGCTTCTAGAAGATGCACAATGAAAGCAGCAGCTTTTCCTTCCCAGTATTCGCCCTTATTTCCAAGATGCAAACTTCAAGGTCTTCATCTTTTAGATTTTAGTACTTTGTAGTTATTTTCAACCATATAGTATCAGATTAATTTATGTATGTGTATAGAAAATTTAATGATTTTATTTTAAAAGTATATGTATATAGATTAACAGGTGCACTCACTATCTTTAATCCTGGATCCGCCTATGTTCAACTATAAATGCCCCTTCTTTCGGGGTTGGGTGTTGATAAATCTGATAATCATTGGAACACGTTAAACGATGAACTATAACAAGGCATGTTGCTTATGTTCATATGGATTTTTAAATATGCAATGCTGATAAATGATACTGTTTGAACTGTCTTTGATTATTTTATTGTGGACTGTGTCATTAGAAGAGTCACGATGTTATCATTTCTTTTGTGTAAAATTTGCTTCATACCTTTTTGTATTTATACTTTCTTCTTCAACTGTAATTTCTTAAGGAAGAGCATTGCCAAGTGACAATGGGCCATTGGAGAAGAATGAATCTTCCCTTGTTGTGTGCTTTGGAGAAATGCTCATTGATTTTGTTCCGACGACAAGTGGGTTGTCATTGGCTGAAGCACCTGCATTTAAAAAGGCTCCTGGTGGTGCACCAGCTAATGTTGCTGTTGGTATTTCCCGTCTTGGTGGTTCATCAGCTTTCATTGGGAAGGTATAATATTACATACTTTCCATGGGGTAATTATGTGACAAGTCAATTTCTGATTTTCTCTCAATAATTTCACGTTTACGGAATCATGCTTGGTGTGGCGTACACTAGAGCGATCAAGGATATGTATGATGGAGCCAAGACCAGGGTACGGACAGTAGGAGGAGACTCGGAGCACTTTCCTGTGATGATGGGGCTGCACCAGGATCAATTCTTAGCCCATTCTTATTTGCCTTTGTGTTAGATGGACTGATGCGACAAATCCAAGGGGAGGTGTCATGGTGTATGTTATTCGCAGACGATATAGTCCTGATTCATGAGACTCGCAGCGGAGTGAACGCTAAGCTGGAAGTTTGGAGACAAACTCTGGAGTCTAAAGGGTTCAGGCTGAGTAGGACCAAGATAGAATACTTGGAGTGCAAGTTCAGTAACGGGAGTCGCCTTGAGACATGCGTGGAGGTGAGGCTTGGTACTCAGATCATTCCAAAGAAAGAAAGCTTCAAGTACCTCGGGTCTATTATCCAAGGGGATGGAGAGATTGATGACGATGTTACACATCGTACTGGGGCAGGATGGATGAAATGGAGGCTAGCATCTGGAGTTTTATGCGACAAAAAGGTGCCACCAAAACTTAAAGGCAAGTTCTATAGGGCGGTGGTTAGACCGACTATGTTGTATGGGGCAGAGTGTTGGCCAGTCAAGACTTCGCACCTCCAAAAGATGAAAGTTGCGGAAATGAGGATGCTGAGATAGATGTGTGGGCATACAAGGAGGAATATGATTAGAAATGATGATATCCGGGACAGAGTGTGAGTGGCTTCGGTAGAGGATAAGATGCGGGAAGCGAGGTTGAGATGGTTTGGGCATGTGCAGAGGAGAGACACAAATGCCTCAGTGCGGAGGTGCGGAGGTGTTAGAGGTTGGCTATGGACGGGTTTAGGAGGGGTAGAGGTAGGCAGAAGAAGTATTGGGGAGAGGTGATTAGACGGGATATGGTGCATGTGCAACTTAATGAGGACATGACCTCAGATAGATGGTTGTGGAGGACACGAATTAGGGTAGAAGGGCAGTAGGTAGTCGAGCGCAGTTCTACTTACGCTTGCAAAATGGTAGTTGTAGTGTTATTATTGTATGCCCGCTTAGCCTATCATACTAATAGGCGCAGTATTGCTTTATAGTCCCCTGTAGTTTGATTTCTGCTACTGTGTGTCCTTTAGTGTACTTTGTTTAGCTTATTTACATGCGCTAGTTACTGCTTACTTTTTCAGAATGTGCTATCATGACTTATTCGCTTTTGATATCAGCATTTTCCCGGGTCTGACCGTTTCTCTTACTTTGCTTTTTTTTGTGCTTTGTCTTGAGCCGAGGTCTCTCGGAAACAACCGCTCTACCTACCAAGGTAGAGGTAAGGTCTGCATACACTCTACCCTTTCCAGACCTCACGTTGTGAATTTCACTGGGTATGTTGTTGTTATTGTTGTACAGTATTTTTTTTAACTTCCTTCTGAACTCAATGTGATAAGCGTAGGTTTGAATAACTATAGCATTAGATTGATTTACACAGCTCAACACGTGTATAGCAAATAGCTTTTCAATCAAGTATGTGTTGATCTTCAAGTTGGCCTACTTATCATTGACTATTAGCACCAATTCCAGGCAGTTGGAGGAGGCAACTGTTTGTTATTGTTTAGTTGCCTCTATTCAAAACATATGGTAGTCTTCTAGTTCCCGGAACTATTTCAAGTCACCAAGTTACTTTAGAAGCTCCAAGACTATTCACAATGTTGGAAGTATCAATCTTTATTGCATGGTTGAAATTTTGTTATATCTAAATAGAAATCTGCCTTACTTGCTGAGGAAACATTACAACAACAACATACCCGGTAAAATCCCACAATGTGGGGTTGCTGAGGAAACATTAATTGCTCCAAAATATCCCTTGTACCATGATGATCCGGCATCTAATGAGATGCACTTGTCAAATACCATTTTCTTTAGTATACTAATTTCAATGCTGATATCAAATACCTTATCTATAGAATTAACAAAGAACAGCCTTGCTCTCATCCGAGACTTACTATTCCAAACTAATGCATTCAAAATAGGAAACTCATCTTAATATGCAGCAGGGTCATCTTCCTTCTGCCCTGGAGGTTTTTGATAATTTGATTGACTGTTGAAGAATCACATTAACAGGCCTTTTCAAATATATTAAGCATTTTATGATATATACTTATAACTGGTAATCATGAGCAGGTTGGTGAAGATGAATTTGGGTACATGCTTGCTGATATTTTGAAAGAAAACAATGTCAACAATGATGGTATGCGCTTTGATCCAGGTGCTCGTACTGCTTTAGCATTTGTAACACTGAGAAAGGATGGAGAACGTGAATTTATGTTCTATCGTAACCCGAGTGCTGATATGTTGCTTCAAGAGGATGAACTTGATTTAGAGTTGATCAGGAAGGTACATGAGGTTCTTTAGTCCTCGAGATAGAAGTATTTCTGAGTTTCATTATAGCAAAAGAATAAAGATGGACGAGGAGAGTGAAATTAGGATCATAATATGAAACTGAAATTGGTTTTGGTTCTTACATGAGGTATCTCCAGTCATAAGACCTTGCGTATTCGTCCTCTTTTAGTGCTGTTAAGAGTAACATATCTTATTTAAATATGACAATCTAATATATTAAAAACCTTCTGCAGTTCATGATTTGGTTTTAAGAGTACCTTGCAATCCAGATCTTCAGATTTTTGAACACCATCTTATTTGAGAAATGTGTAAGCATTTCGTATGCTTTCTGAAAAGCATGTTACTCTACCAAGTCTGCCAAACTGTAACAATATTTTTATACAATGTTGCTTTCCTTATTGCAGCAGTTTAATCATGGGTACTTTACATTACTTCTGCTATTTCTAGTGGACTCGTACTAGCAAGTTATATTTAGATAGTCAACTTGATAGTGATACCCAATGATTCCTATACCTTATGACAGGCAAAAGTTTTTCATTACGGTTCCATAAGTCTGATTACAGAGCCATGCAAATCAGCCCATATTACAGCTACAAGAGCTGCGAAGGATGCTGGTGTGATCTTGTCCTATGATCCCAATTTGAGGCTTCCATTGTGGCCATCTGCAGGAAGTGCTAGAGAAGGAATCCTTAGCATATGGGATACTGCTGATATAATTAAGGTACTTGTTTCCAAGTGCCCAATGTGAAGTCTTGTTAATTCTTGCGAGAGAGTCGGACTGAAAAGTCTGAACTTTCATATGAAATGTTACCTCTGATGTTTCAGCTTCTTGTTATCACCAGATAAGTGAAGAAGAGATTTCATTTTTGACGCAAGGAGAAGATCCTTATGATGATAATGTTGTGCGGAAGTTGTACCATCCAAACCTCAAGTTACTCCTCGTCACAGAAGGCTCAGAAGGTTGCCGATATTACACCAAGGTGAGCTTCTAAGATGTGGTAAAACTTTTGTTATTTAAATAATTTAACTATATTGCATGCCTGTTTGTTCTTTTAGGAAAATTGCATGATTGCAACTGCATCCTACTCCACACAAATTAATGTGTGTAAGCAAATGATGCTTTAACCCTTTATCACGAAGTTAAGAATGTGTCTGTATTTGTTCCTTATATCTTAAGATGTAAAATCCATCTTGTTGTTTCATAACTTGAACTTATTACAACATTAGTAAATGTACAATCTGCTATTGGGTTATCGAGATTTGCACGCTAGATGCAGTGCCTTTTTAACCAGTCAATCCCTAGCTGAATAAGTATACAATTATCTATGCTAGTATTGATTTGCTTGTTGCTTGATAGATTAATCTGAAATCAATATAGATTCATCGCAGAGGGCCCTAATTAATTGCTCTGTTCTACTTTTCAAAACAATACTAATAATAATCCCTTGCACTCTGAAGTTTATTTCAGAAGATTCATTATTCTGCTTCCTTTCATGAATCATGATCAGGAAAAGTATGATTACCGTTTCTTCCATTTTCTTGAAAAAATCATTAGAGGTTGTCTGAGTCTTATCGTTCTCCTTCAAGCTGGTTCAAATTTGTCAGCTTGTTCCTGCTCAAGTAGCACATAAAATTTCATTGTAACAAGTTTAGAAATATTAATTTTGTGCATCTTTAGGTCAAACTTCTAGATCAGTCACCAAACTGATATGTGCATTCCCAGATTTGCCAGTTATCTACTATATATGAAAGGAAAATGGAAAAAGTTCTCTGAAGTTACTTGAATCGTGAAAAACAGGATTTCAGCGGACGAGTTAAGGGTTTAAAGGTGGATGCTGTGGACACCACGGGCGCTGGAGATGCTTTTGTTGCTGGAATATTGTCACAGCTAGCATCTGATGTCTCACTGCTTCAGGTATCGCTTTTTGCACTGAACCTAATTATGTTCTGCTGTTGTAATGTTCCATTAGTACTGTTTCTTGTTTGTGCACTAGGTGTGTGTCTACAGTATAAGTACATTAAAGGACCTATATGATTTACTTGTAGTGTGGACATTTTACTGTGTACTTGAAACCTGTTATAGTTAGTGACCTAAATAATTAACTCGCATATGCAATCCAGTGGTATAAGGCAGCTGTAAAATCTGTCTTTGGTAAGTAAGAACTTGCAGTTGATGAAGCTAAGGCCACTACTCAAAATATGTCACATCCTTGTTCTTGTTGTAGCTACTTCTGAAACAAAAACTGAAATTGCTGAACTAATTAATTTGAACTCTCAATCTTCAACCTGTCTTTCCATTTGGTGTTTTGCTTCCTTTTATACTTCAACTCAAAGAACATACCTCTTAATGCTAATTATGAATCTGAATTCTTTAGAATGAGGGAAAACTTCGAGATGCCCTTAGTTTTGCCAATGCTTGCGGTGCATTGACTGTGATGGAGAGAGGAGCAATTCCAGCTTTGCCAACAAGAGAAGTAGTGTTGAATGCCTTGCTCAAGTCAGTTGCATAATGTCATCCGATCTATTAATCAGTTGTCATTTAAATGTGCATGTGTTCTCTTGCATAAATTCTTTTAGGGCAAAAGAATATCATGTATGAGTCGATCTAGAAGAAAAGCGTTGGCACAAACCTGAAAACAGCTCCAAATAAGCGGTAATAATTTCTGATAATTATGTGTAAGTTCATAACCACGTGTATTTATTTAAGATCAATGTTCAATTCTTGATGCTAATGCATGAGTTGCTGATTCAGTTACATTCATTCTCAATTTGAAGTGTTTATGTCTGTCGACAGCATTTGATTAGCATTGACAGTTCGAATATGAATTGATTTGGCTTCCAATTCCAAGTACATCAGACAGATCTAAGGGGAGGAAATGGGTGAACATAGCCCTTTACAATTTGAATAAAAGAAAATGATCCTGCATAGATCTCGTGTTATTTTTAGATTTCTATTTGTAAAAGTAAACATCTCTTAGAAAAAAGACATAAAACTAAACATAAATTTGTAAAGGCTACAAAACCAGAGTAGAGATCCGTTACCTAATTCCTATTAGGATTGATAAGATACGGCCTAGTTCCCCTTGCTTGTACTTATTCCTATTGAGGATTTTTTATTTTTAATAAAAGAGGATTTTTTATTTTTAATAAAAGGCCGCTAGACACAGTGGTATAAATTCAAGAAAAGAAAAAAGAATTGCTGACCCAATCCGAGTTTTTACCCTCCATTTGCTGTTGTGTTTAGAAATGAGTGAACAAAGACTAGCTTATCATTAAAGAAAAGGAGTTTGTAAAACTACATGTTCCATTTTTACTACACAACGATAAAAGCTCTAATAATGAATTTTTATATCTTGTCCTGGTAAATCTTAAGACCTCAATGCTAAATTCCTCCCTTACAGAGGGGATAAGTAACAAGTTACTAAGAAAGTAATTTTGGTTTCAAATCATTAATAATGGACGTCAACAATTTATTTAATAATGAAAAATTTACTCGTTTTAATAATAAAGTAAATTAAACATTCCGAAAATAAAAATATTGTTGGTAGACGTTTGTTGTTATTTACTGCAGGTACAATAACACCTCTTACTACTATGAATCAAATAATATAATGTAATAACAATACACAGGATTCCATAAAATTGTTATCACAGGTAGGGATAAATTTCATATTTGGTAAAAAAAATTTGCATTTTCAAATATTTTTCCCTTTCTCGACTACGTAATTTTGAGGGGTCAAAATGTTGTCATCATCGGTTTTGGAAGTCACATTCATTTCCTTCCACAAAGAGTAAACAGATTGGTTGTTACAAAATTTTGTTAAGACCATCAAGTTTTTCACAAAGCCCGAGTCCTAAGGCTAAGGTTTGCCATACAAGCTAATATGAATAACTCTTTATAATCCAAATTCTAACTCATTTTGCGGATCTAATTAAGTTGACAAAAAACTAACTTTGCCTACCATCACAAATAAGGCAAAGAACAAACCAAAGAATGGCTGAAGATCCACAAGATGTAGCTGACCGCGAAAAAGTCTTCAAGCGTTTTGATTTAAATGGTGATGGAAAAATTTCTTCAGCAGAACTTGGAGAGGCCTTGAAGATGTTAGGCTCTGTAACCTCTGAAGAAGTCCAGTACATGATGGCTGAACTTGACACTGATGGGAATGGCTTCATTTCTTTTGAAGAATTCGAAGAATTTGCTCGATCCAATAGAGGTTTGATCAAGGATGTTGCTAAAATATTCTAGCTTTTTTGATGCGCACTCCTTACCATTAGAAGTGGATTTAGGGTTGGTTCTATGGGTTCAACTGAATTCATTATGTATGCACATGCAAAAAAGATTTAAAATATATACATATAATAAAATCATACTTATTCTGATTCTACTGACTCTAGATTCTGGATTCGCCTTTGCTTTTCATGTTTCAATATTCTTCCTCCATTTTGATATGTATCCCTTTCAAATATGTGTTGGTTTTTCCTTCTCTTGTTTTTATTTCGTTGCAAGAAAATCGTTAAACTTAGTTTAACTGTAACCTCTTGTTCCTTAAATCATTGTTGAGGTGGATAGTATGTACATCTTTTCTTTTCGTTATAAATTATTTGGTTGGTTCTAAGTTGTTTGGTTTAAATAAAATTTATCAATTTTGGCAACGTGGGTCAACAACATTGAACTACAAGTTTGTCTGCCTTGTATAATGAATAGACATTTTCATTATTTGGGGTCATATGTGAGTTTTAGCTGTCATTATCTCAGCAATCTCAAATAATGTCAAGGTGGCCTAATTTTTGTTTATTGTTAGTGGCAAAATGGTTGTATTTTCTGATCAATATATTTTCTTAAACCTAACCTGAAACAGATTGATTAACTTTAGTTTTATTAATAGAGGAGGTTAAACGTACCGTCAATAGGAAGAGAAATGGCACGAAGAGATATAAATTTAAAAAATCCAAAAAGAGTAGTATTCAACAAGAAAGTTTATCAAGGTCTTAGACCTTTTAACAAACAGAATTTACTACAAATAACTTTTAAATTTGGTTGCCTACTGTAGATTGTCATAAACTGCTCTCATTAATTTAGTGTTGTGAAATATGATTGACGGTTCTTTGTTAGTTACAAGAAAGAGAAAGGATTGATCAACTGTAGGTATTAATTTGGATTAAAAAAGTGAAAAATCTCAAAGCAAATGATACAACAAGGCCCCTTTGTTTACTCTTTCCTCGTCAAATTTCAAGCCAAAGCAAGCAACTTTAGCTTGGTTAAGGTAGATAAAACACAGCGTCCTATGCCCGTTGTGTTACGATTTTGCTTGAATTTTCTATCTTGTTTGAATTTTATCATAATTGTGTTTTACTTCAAAAAGATTTTCTTTGTGTAAAAAGGATTCTACCATATTAATCTTTTTTTCTTGGAGGAGAAGTTTTGGACTTCTATAAATAAGAGATCTTCTTCTCATAAACAACACAATATCATCTACAATGTAGTCGTTTAGAGAGTTCTGTTTAGGGGGAGATTTTTCTCTCAATATATTTTATGCTTTTTATATTAGTTTTCAGTATGTAGGTCACTTGACCAAATTATATTAATATTATGCTTCTTTTTAGTATAGCTTTTGTGTCGTCTGATTTATCGTCGTTCAAGATTTGCAATTATTAGCTTCCGCATGATGCCCTGATTTTTTCGATCCCAATACGTGGAAGATAAGAAGTATCAGGTGGAACAGTCGAGGTAATTGGCACGAACACTACCATTTTATCGCAAAAAAATAAAAGGTCTAAAACACACTGCATTTAGATAAAGAATTTAAAGTCATAACTTACCATCAAGGAAAAAAGTAAGATCATGCCAGAAAACAATTCACAAACTTCTTTATGTGATCTTACAAAACAGAACCTGCCATATTTTCCCCACCAAAATCGGGGACGAATATATACAAACAACCGTATTCTTCAATCAGACCACCACTTCTATATCTACAAGTTAAAGAGTTTATCAGTTGTCACCCTAAAATCTTAGAATGGAGTGAGGGAAAAAAGAACCAAGGCTCAAAGTCAGGTACCCCTAACATTGCCAAGGCTAAGTGACTCTTCATTTCACTTTTTGTCCGCTGCAATTGGGGATAACACTCAATCACACAATTATTACTGGAAATTGACTTCTTCCTGGTCAAGTATCGAACTTATGTGCATCTCAATATGACAATGATCTCATCCATATTGGACCTTCGAGACTCTTCACTGTGTATACATGCAGTTGCTGCTTGAGTCATCCGAGCTATTTGGTCTAGATTCTTTTGAGGGGATTTGAGTCTGGGATCAAGTAACTTTTCTAGAGTTCCTTGCTGCAGCAGTGGCTTTGCCTGAAAATAACAGCGAAGACCACTATAATTTCCAATTCTTGTAAAAAAGAACACTAGATTATCTAATTTGTAAAGCAGTCAATCATGGTAATAGGCAGCAGCAGAAGAATAGTAAAAAAAAATCTCAATAGTGAAACTTATAATTATGCAGCAGCTTTGGCAGAAGTCAAGCGGGATAATACGTATGAGTGCATTAACAATTACCAATCATTTTAGCCAGACTGATTTAAATATCACGAATAAAGAGAAATAAGAAAGCTTAGGCAGAAATTAAAGGAAGAACCTACCCACAATACCAAGTTCTCTTCTCGTGGTCCTCTTTTTGATTCAATTGGCTTCCTTCCGGTTAGCAGCTCCAGGAGGACAACTCCAAAGGCATAAACATCAGTTCTATCCGATATTTTACCGTGCTGAAAATATTCAGGAGCTAAATACCTGCAAATGCAACTCAAAGATCGTAAATACAAGGGTGTTCTTTACGGTCAAGCAACGTAAGGATCTTATTCAGAGTTATGCCTACGAGTTATCAAGAAACATACCCAAATGTTCCTTTAACTGTTTTACAAAAGGAAAGGTACAGAAGGTGCAGGAGTCGAAGTAGCTAAACCAAAGTCACACAACTGCATAATTGCAATATAATTAAGGATTAAAATACAGAATTGGCGGAAAAAACGAAAGCCAATCTGAGCATTTAAATATGAATGTTCCTTTCATTACCTTGGGCGTCTTCTTAGATGAAAGAAGAATGTTGGAGGGTTTTATGTCCCTGTGAACAACACACCTCTCAGTGCCACAATGCAAATACCCGATCGAATCTGCAATGCCTACGGCCACCTTATATCGTGTAGACCATGGAAGTGCTGGATCATCTTTCACTCCCCTCTTCTTCTTATCTGTGAAAGAAACTATATATATTTTGTTGAATATTACAAAGGATTGCAAGAAACGGAAATTACAAGTAACTGCTTAAGTAAGAATTGAAATTACAATTCAACTAGAAAGCTGGAAATTACAATATAACAATGAAACCAAAATTACAATTTTTGTTGAACAATAAGACAGGAAGCTTGCTTTGATTTTCTTTGAGTCGAGTGTGGCACTCTGTCCTTAAGACAATATTGCCCGTATGTATCCTTTATACGTTCGGACAATTCGTCTCCCAAGATAAAACAGACAATGGAACTATTGAGCAAAGGAAACTCAAAGCTAGTGAAGAATATTGAATAACGAAATGATGCTTGGAAGATTAGGAAGAAAGCGCTTTGCTTTACTTTCGCTTTGTGTAAATTCGTGTATGTCTAGTGTCCCTCAACAATGGTGTAAGGGTGTTTATATAGGAGGAAGAGGGCTGTTTGATTGCCTCCATATGACCATTATTGGCCAAATAATGACCATTATGGAGGTAGTAAAGCCACCAAATAAATGGAGAAAATTGCCAGGATTGGCCATTAGTGGAGGTGTAATTCAGCCAAAATAAATGGTGAATTGAGTCTTTGAAACGTTTCGTTACTGACCGTCGAAAGTCGATTTTCGAAAAACTTGGGGACCAAATCGCACATCTGAAAGAATTACGGTCCCAAGCGTACTTGACAAAGTTTTACGGCCCAAAGATAATATCAGAAGGCCCACGGCCCGTGGCCCGTGGCCCGTGGCCCGTGGCCCGTGGCCCGTGGCGTGGCCGTGGCGTGACCGGACGAGCGGAGACGGCGGCCAGCGGCGTGTGGTCTTTCCTTGAGCAAGCACATCCCAGGTCCTCCTCCTTTAAACACATGGGATACTTGGGTCCCAAACCCCAAACACATTTCGAGTCTTATATACACAACAATTCTTTCTTCCTCTATGAGAGGAGAATTGAACACAACACCACACTTTCCATGCTTCAAACACCTCACTTCGTGAACCAATATCTCTTTCATTTCTCAATGAAATTTGACGATTCTTGGCCCTACGGTTATCTACGTACTTAGTACATCATGCATGTGTGAAGAACCGGATTCTCCAACATACGTAACACTAGTGTTTAAGCCGTTAAAGTTGGTCGGTCGCAACTCCCGCCAAAGGCTAATTTCCAACATATTTTAGTCCCAAAGAAATTGTGTAAACTAAAATAACAATGACCTTATTGAGAACAAAAGGAAACCAAGTATTCTCACCGTGCAAATACCGCTCCAAACTTCCACCAGATACATACTTGTATACCAAAAAGAAACCCTCCTCTGGATCAATGCAAAAACCAACCAGAGGTACAATGTATGGGTTATGAAGAGAACTAGCAATCATCAATTCCCTACAAAATGCCTTTGGAGACTCCTTGTCTTCCCTATCTAACTGCTTAATCGCAACAGTAGTCCTCATAAATCGCACTCTTCCTCTGAAAACATAGCTCAATGCTCCTCTTCCCAAAACTCTACCTACCCAATTCAAGAAAAGCAAATCAACAGGGGCTTTCTACACATTGGCCAACTCGGCCAAAAACATTTACAGCCGCTAGCCAATATACAAAAAATATACATATATTATGTATAAAGTATGTGTAATATACAAATATATATATACATTTTGCTGGTTATTATTTTAGTGGACAGCTATACAATGCAAAAATCCAAATCAACATCACATGAATTTATCTTTCAAACAGGGGAAACTAAAAAGTGTTAAGAAATTGAATTTAACTAATTGAATACCTTTAGAAAATTTGAGAGTAGCAGAAGCAATCTCAGCATAGGTAAACCTAATTAAAGAATGAGTGACAGGAGAAATACTCCTCTCAAGTGATTGAATTTTCCTCCATTTTAGCTCTCTACAAGGGATCAGTCAACCCGTTATCCCAATTCACCATCAAAACAGTAGCAGAGGAACATCTATTATTAACATTCATAAACTCAAGTTCAACCTGAGAACAAAAACTGAACCTAAAAGAGGAGTGAACTGAATGTGGATCAGCATTAATCAATTCAGTACCACAAGCTCCTGACTCAGCAAGCAACCAAGCCTTGTTATGTTCCAAACTGCTCACACAACCTTTATCATCCTTGTCATCACCGTTATCCTTGCCGGAAGCTCGCCGGCGGCGGGTCGGGTTAAAACAAGCCAGCCCGAAATCCCAAATCATTTTGTAAATTAAAGACTTGATTTTTAACTCATGGTTATCAGTATCAGTGGCTAAAGCTTGAGTATTTAAAGGGTATGAAGTGTGAAGAGGCTCTACAGAGTTAGTATAACTGGTTTCAAGAAACTCCATGTAAAGAGTGGATCTTGAAAAGCAACACACAAACCCACAAACCAAAAAAGCAAGAAAAAAAAAAGAATAAAGAAAAGTGAACAACTTTGCTTGTAGAGTTTACTCTCAGTACAGAAAAAGAAAGAGAGTATTGGAGAATAAGGATCCATAGTCCTTTCAAGATCCATGGAGAAAAAAATTATAACAACAAATTCAAACTGGACATTCAAACTCCGAAGATAAAAGAGATTGGAGTTCTTATGTCTTTTTGTGCAGTAGTTTAGATCATAGAATATCTGTTTAGATTGAATTACTTGGATCATAAAAGATGTGTCGAGTGACATTTATTAAGTTTGACGATTGAAGTTGCTCTGACATGCAGTTCAGTTGATTTACATATGATTATGTTTGTTTTCTATTTTCTTTAGCTAAGAGAAGAATCACAGTTTAACATTGGTGGCCAACATATCCCCTTTGGTACATCACCACAAGTAACTCATCTCTCTTTAGATTGTTTCTGGGTTAATCATTTGCCACAGTTGTTTAAAGTATATCTTTCTCCCCTTGGATTATTTTTCCCTAATATTATGAAAACTCTAATTGTGTCAATCTGATACTGCCTTCAGTCTAGATTCCATCCAATTATTATATCCCTATTGCTGAAAATGAAGTTCAGGAATGGACTGCAATGCAAAACTCGAAGTTTTCCTGAATTTAGAAGGGGAACAAGAGGCTTAAAACCTATTTTAATTCATATATTGACCTAGGCGTTGAACTTGGTTCTTTTTAGTAGTTTCACTTTTGGTTTGAGAATGCTTGGAACTATTTTACATTTTGTGTGGCAGTCAGACATAGGTTTGTTCATGTACTACATTTCGTCCGATTCCTTTATTATATATGTTTTGATGACCGAATCAATCGTTTTATCTTGTCTTTATGCAGGATGTTTGGATAATACTAGGTCGACTGTGCGGAATCCAACAGAAACATGTACTGTTATATTTCTTTTAGTGTTTAACAGAAAAATGATTTACTCAAACTTCTTCTGTGTTCTCTGTCAGGTCTCTACATGTTAAATTTTTGTTTAGATTGACTTCGTCAGTTATACAGGTTGATCAAATGGCGATTCATTCTGCTTCAGATCGGCTTCCGATGACAACTCTTTGTGGTGATAACTTGTACAACTACTTTATATGCTATTTGATGGGCAGGTATGTCATCCTCTGGGTTTCCTTGAGCACATTTTATGAAGTCGATGTTTGATCTCAGATTACTGTGGTTAATTTGCAAACACATAAGATCAATAAGTTTGTCTTGCACACCAACTATCCTGAGCATGCCAATTTCAATTATACATGAAATGCAATTTTTTTTATCCATTCTTTTGTTGTGAGTTGATTTTCAAGATCGAAAGCCCTCTTTTGTCATACCAATGTGAAAGAATTGGATATTTGTTTTCATACTTTTTGCATCATTTTGTCTGTAGTTGTAGGGTCGTATCATCAGGTTCTAAACTCCTCTAAAGTCACTATTACAGCCAGCACAATATGGGAACAAGTTCAGGTGAATTCTTCTTCATCTGTTCGATTTTTAGCTATTCTATTTATTTATTGGTATGTTATCAAGTTGGGACTTGGGAGTTCTTACTAATTGTGTTTTGAATAATGATCTGAGTCACCAAAATGGACCCAAGGACGCATATATTTATGCAATCCATTCAAGTTATGGGATATATTCATTCAGGGCGAACCCAGAGTCTTGGACATTACCTGAAAACATAGCAGGTATTTTATTTTGCGATAATTGAAGTACTTTGTGTCGTTTGTGGTTAGAGCTTCTATTTTTTCCATGGTGAAATCCCTCTTTGCTTGAATTGGATAGAGAATTAGGAACTCGTAACAACACTGCTATTTATATTTATTTTTCATGTGTTTACTGATTTAACGGGCTTTCTTTTATTAATAATATATGATATTTTTCAGATTTGGTGCATCAATGGCAGTGTAAAGACATTATGGAGAAGATTAACGTTTATATATTGCAGACACTTTCCACTCTCATCAGAGGAAAGAAGATTATGTTTATGATGGTAGATTTGCAATTCAGGGTTCTTGCATCTTCAAACAAATTTGACGAGTGAGCAACAACAGAAAAAGTGTATTTCATTCGGTACCTCAATCCCAATTTATACGATGTAGTTTGATTGGACACAAAATTTAATAAATAAAGAAATACTTTTGAATCTTGTGATTTAAATCAAGTCAAAGATATTTGTATAGTTATAAATTATCTCGTTAAGCATAAAATGCAAAGTTTAAATTTAAATAAGAAAATATGTTATTCTTTTTTAAATTGACTAAAAATAAAAATGTGTGGTATAAATTGAGACAGAGAAGTACTATAATTTTGGAAGCTTTTTAGTTGATGTTATTAATTTGTAATACCTTCAAGTTTTACTTAACAGGAGATTTTATTAGTTTTGAGTTTAAACATGTTTTATAGATAAAAGCCAGTTCAAGTATTTTTCATGTTTCTTTGTTTTCCTATATGGATTAATTGATATAACATGATCACCTAAACAAGCTCGCTAATATATTTTTATTACTGCGTGAAGCGTGGGTATATTGATTAGTATTAAAATACATGGAGCTAATTTGTGGTTAGTTTTTTTTGTGGTAGCATTGCGATTAATTTTCAGACCCCATATTGTGAAATTTCACTGAATATGTTGTTGTTGGTAGCTTGCGGTTAATTCTCCTGTCAAAAGCTTCGTTCTGCACAATGTGTGTTTGTTTTCTTATTTTAATATGTTTATTAGTTATTTATAGAATTAAATTTGGTTAATTTTTCACATGAAGAAAATAAGTAATTAATGTAAATTATTTATTAAAAGTTAAAAAAATTAATTTATAACATTAATTGCTGATTTTCTTCATGTAAAAAATTTAATCAAGTTTAAAATAACTATCATTAATAAAAAAATATAATAAAAAAATAAACTAGAAAGAAATCCTTACTTTTCATGCTTATAAATACAATGACAGGGTGCATTGACAATTATTCTACCAAAGACTAATGGAGAGCTAACTCTTGGATTTAAATGGTGTTTGAATTGCCTTATTGTAAGTGTTTTTTAATTTTTAAATCCTTTTCACTTTTAGATAGGTATTTGTGTGCCATAAAAAGTACTATTAAGTACTTATTTTTAAATTAAAAATATATAAAAATAAACCAAAAATCAAATAAAAATAACTTATCACCTTTAACTTTTAATTTATAATACACTTTTAAAAAATCAATCCAAAACAAGCTCTTACAAACACAACTTATAAGCCATGAAACTTATGAATTGAAGCCACAAATTATTTAAATTTCACTAAACATGAATCCAAACACCAATTTTGGAGTCTACATATGAGCTATAGCCGATTGCAAAGTGTCCTCTTCTCAGGTTATGTTACCCAGAATTGTCTTCTTTATTTGCACTTTCATTTACTAAAACCCTAAACAACTTAGGAAATAGCGAAGCTCTGTCTATCATATTCTTCAACCATGGCGGAAGTGAATTCTGTGACTCAAACCTCTGAACAGCTCAACAATATGGCTGAAGCTGTGACAAATCAAAACACTTTGCCAAACATTTCTGAAAATGAAGCTAAAAAAGGAGGGCCTCAAAGTAAGTTCTTTTGGTCTCGTTTTTCATTTTTTTTTTAATTCTCTGTTTTGCTGACAAGTGCTGGTAAAGATGGATTTTTTTTTTGAGCTGTTGGGTTACTGGATTTGTAAAACCCACCAACCTAGAAACTATTAATTGTTTTATTTAACTCGAGAGGTGATAAAAATTGAGCTTTTGTGATAGCTCATTTTTGCAACTATACAGGAAGGTTGTGGTGTAGTATTTTTATTTGGGTTCTGTATGTCTGCAAGTTGGTCTGCTTTTTTCTTGTTTTAATCTTGGGGAGCATCACTTGTGTGTCTGTAATTTGTTAAGTATGGAATTTTTTCAAGAGTAGCATTATAAAAATGAGATTTCTTTGTTCCTAAGAGAAGGGACTGGGGTACTATTTCTCTCTCGGCTCATGGTACTAACGTGCGCCATCAATGGGGAAACGAGCTCGTAATCCATCCCAGAAGGCGATCATGGCTCAGGAGGCAAGGACGAGAGGACAAAATCTGAAGAGGAAGAATGGATTGAAGGGAAAAAGTGACGAAGAGTGACAAAGGAATCACCAATTTGAGAGTAGGCTGAAGCTGAATCTCGTCAAAGTTAGGAACGAATGACTGAGGAAGGTGCGATTAAGGGAAAGGGGACGGTAGCAGGAACGCCACCACCTCAACTAACGTGGTTAGAGGTGATAAAAGATGGAGGCAGCAGTAGTGGGAAAATGTCCTGGGCAGATGAAGTGGAAGCACAAATTGAGGACTCTCGTGCGTCAGTTTGGCACAATTTTGACATTGGTAAGATTTCAAATGCTGGTTTCAAACTTGAACTTGTTCTCCTACAAAGCATGGTGAATCAGTTGTTTGTGAAATTGACTGGGAGGATATTAGTAGTGAAATAGCTTATTGGAAGAATGCTGTGGTATGTTATGTGTTGGGGGCTCACCCGCCATTCTCTGTGCTTAATGGGTATATACAGAGATTTTGGGCTAAGCATGGTATAAACAAGACCTCTGTGTTAAAAAATGGGATTGTGTTGGTGAGATTTGACACTGAAGTGGAGGAAAATGAGGTGATTCAAGGGGGAATTTAGTAATTTACCACTTTGACAGTAAACCGTTTATAGTAAAAGCATGGAATCCGGACATGGAGTTTACTAGTGATGAACTCTATACAATACCTATATGGGTGAAGCTGCCAGGACTGGATTTTAAATACTGGAGTCCTAAGGGACTAGGTAAGATTGGTAGTTTGGTGGGCAAACCATTGATGGTGGATAGAAACACTGAGAAGAAAACTGGATGGAATTCTGCTAGGCTGCTTATTGAAGTTGGGATGGATGAGACACTACCAGAAAAGGTGTGGTTTAGAAGTCAGAAGGGTAATCTAATTGAGCAAAAGATCATCTATGAGTGGAAACCTGCTTTGTGTAAGCACTGTCAGAAGTATGGTCATGATGAAGCTGAATGTAGGAAGAAGAAGGCAACCCAAAATCCTCCTGATGTGGAACAGACTGCAGTACTACCAGTTGAGGTCACACAAGAACCAAAAATAGGGCACCAGAAGAGTCCTGTGAAGGTGACAGGAAAGGGAACACATGGTGAAGAAGCACAAAATGGGAGGAAGGAGAAGAATGATAATGGGGGAGAGTCTGTGACTGCTTGAGTTACCCCATTTCCTGCTAAGAATCAACAAGGTGGAGCTGGTCAGAAGAATAATGTGGTGAACAACCCAAAAAGCCCTGCAAAAGTGCCAACTCAGAGTCAACAAGTGAGATCTCCAAACAGATATCATGCTTTGGGGGAGACAGGACCAAGCAATGTAGGTCCAGAGAAAGTAGGTGGTGAAGTGAGGGGTCAGAACATTCCCATTTTTGGGAATGGATAGTTTCTTATGCTGGAATGTCAGGGGACTTAACAGTCCCAATAAGCAAAAGGAGGTTAATCTCCTTTGCAATGAAAGAAATGTAGGATTAATTGGATTGGTAGAAACAAAGGTGAAACAGAATAAAATTGAAGTTGTTGCAAAAAATATGCTTAGTGGATTGGAGTATGCCACAAATTTGGAGAAACATTACAATGGAAGGATATGGATCATTTGGAGGCCAGATTATTTCCAAATGAGTGTCATTAATAAAGATGCTCAAGCCATGACATGTATAGTGAAGAATATTGTTGAACAGAAGACTTTCCTCCTGACTGTAGTGTATGCTTTTAACACTGAGGAGGGGAGAAGGGATCTATGGAGTATTCTGGAAGATTGTAGTAGGAGTTGTCAGTTGCCATGGCTACTAGTTGGTGACTGCAATTCAGTTTTGAGGATGGATGATAGACTGGGGGGAAATCCTATGTCTTTGGGGGAAGTTATTGAGTTTCATGATTGTGTGGAGGCATGTGAATTGATATAAATGCCTCAAGTTGGAAGCAGGTACACTTGGAATGACAAGAGTGGTGATGATAGGAATTATTCAAAGATAGATTGGATTTTTGTGAATAGAGATTGGTCGGATAATATGCCTCCCTACACAACTTTTTTGCCTGAAGGAGTATGATCACTGCCCAGTCCATATTCAGTTGTTGCATGCAAAAAAGCCCAGGAGGAAACCATTCAAGTATTGTAATACTTGGTCCAAACATCCTCAATTCTTGACAAGGGTGGAGGATATCTGGAGAAAACATATAGAGGGCCATAAGATGAAACAAGTGGTAACAAAATTGAAGATGTTAAAGAGGGGTTTGAAAGAGTTGAACGCACAATATTTCAGGAACATTGTGGTGGAGGCTGGTGAAGACAGAATGGCCCTTAAACAAACTCAAACTGCTTTGCATATGCACCCTGGAGACAGAGCATTACAACAGCTGGAGAAACAACTATGTCAGAAGTTCAAACAATCTTCTTACCTGGCTGAGATTTTTTTACAACAGAGAAGCAAAGCAACATGGATACAACTTGGGGATGATAATAGTAAGTATTTTTTTTTTGTGTTATCAAACACTTGAAATTACAACAGGCGATAACTCAGCTGAGGGATAATAATGACATGCTACATATTGATTCGGAGGAAATTGCAAGAATACTGGTGGACTACTATCAAGGGATGCTTGGTCAGAAAATGAAGCACATAACAAAAGTTTTGCAAAGTGTTCTGCAGAATGGAAATAAGCTAACAATCAGCCAGCAGTTGGAATTGGTATAGAACTATACAGACAAGGATGTGAAAGAGGCTTTATTCAGTATTGATAGAAATAAAAGCCCAGGGCCAGATGGTTATGAGAGTGATTTTTTAGAGCAGCTTGGAGGATAGTGGGTGAAGACCTTAGTCAAGCCATCTTGGATTTTTTCAGGAACGGACAGCTCCTGCAACAACTCAATGCAACTATTATTCCATTGATCCTCAAGGTGACTGTGCCTCAAAACGCAAGTCAGTTCAGACCCATCTCATGTTGTAATGTCATTTACAAGATAATTTCAAAGATGATATGTAAGAGGTTGAGGAAGGCCATTGGTCATATAGTAGCAGAAAACCAAGCAACATTTGTGCAAGGGAGATCACTAGTTCACAATGTCCTAATGTGTCATGACCTGTTAAGACACTATAACAGGAAGACATCTCCTAGGTGCATGCTGAAAATTGACCTAAGGAAGGCTTATGATATGGTAAGTTGGGAGTTCATAGAGGAAGCTCTGAGGGGGTATGGGTTTCCAGAGGTGTTTATAAGTATGGTGATGGTCTGTGTCTCTTCCACAAAGTTTTCTATCAAGGTGAATGGTGATAGTTTTGGGTATTTTGAAGGAAAGAGAGGTTTGAGGCAAGGTGACCCAATGTCACCGCTTCTGTTTGTACTAGTGATGGAGTACCTGTCCAGAGCTCTTGCGGAAAATGAGTGAAATATCTGAGTTTAAGTACCATCCAACGTGCAAGAGTACCAAACTGACTCATCTCATTTTTGCAGATGACGTGATGGTTTTTTGCAAGGCAGAAGTGAAATTAGTTGCTAGAGTGATGGAGGTTCTGAATCATCTCAGCAAAGTGACAGGGCTTATGGCAAATATGGACAAATCAAACTTGTTTGTTGCAGGGGTAGATGATGATTTAAGGCAACAACTACTAACTATTACTGGCTTCTCTGAAGGTTCATTGCCTATTAGATATCTAGGCTTGCCTCTTTCCTCAAAGAAGTGGAGCAACATTGATTGCCATTTGCCACCAACTGGTAGATAAGATAGCTGGGTAGTAGAACTAAAGAGTAAACTGGAACAGTGGGCTGATATTAAGCTGCAGAATAAGGGCATACAACAGTGCTTGAATTGGATCAGTGGCAGGCACTGGAAGAAATTCAAGGAGTTTATCACAGCATTAGTGAGAGGTTTGGTCTATTGCACCTGGAAGGCTAGGAATTGGAAGCAGTTCAAGAACAAAAATGCAGAGTCAGAGATGGCAGCAAAACAGATACAGGAGAAATTTAGGATACTTTAGACACTCAAAGAGAGCTAAAAAGTGTAGTTATTTGATTCAGAAGTTTTGTAATTAGTGGTTTGTTTTCTGTTTGAGGCCTTGGAGATGATTGCACCCTTCCTGCAAGGTGGTAAAAGTCTCTGGGGTGCTCTTTAGGTTGTATATATTTGTTTGTCTATGGTAATATTTTCACAGTTTATTACCAAAAAAAAAATTCTTTCCTTAAGGGAAAAAAAGCACTTTGGTAAGCAGTAGAGAAGCAACCATGGTAGTACTGGGAGTTATTTTCCCCGCTTTGGGAATCTGGTGTTAAGAACTCACTGGTGAGACTATGATACGTTTCCCACAAAATAAGACAGAAAAAGGAGAAATATCCTAAGGAACTAGAGTAACTCAGCTCCTGAACAGATATTCGATAGAGAGAAGATTGATTGCACAAATGAAAGATATAGACTTTGATTAACAATCTCAAAAGTGAATTACAATTGCCAACTGCATCCAGCTATATACTAATTGGCTAACTAATAAAAGAGTGGGAAAGGTCGTTGGTTAACTAACTTCCAGAACTAGTACATGGGTTGCACGTGACTCATCTAACAACTTCCTAACTGATTGCAACTAACTTCTAACAACTTCCAATAGCTGCTCGACTAAGCTTGCTAATTATAGCATCCCCTAAATTGGATCATAACATACTAATTCAAACTCGTGTGGGGTAGGCCCACTTAGGGGGGTAGAGCTCTTCCTACCGATATGTTCACCCTTCCTAGGGGAAGAACCCTAAACCACTGGTTGACGGTAGAGGGATTCCAACCATCGCACCATATCCCTTGCTGGTACTGGGAGGTTTCCTTGAATGGGTTATAAAAAAAATGAACTGATTTAGAAGCCTAGGATGCTGAGTAAATAGAATGATGCATCCTAACTGCTACTCCCTGGAAGGTTTTTGTTGTTTTTCGCTTAAGAATTATTTGAAGAATTAGTGCAAGATTTATATGGTTTGTACGCACGTATATAGGTAGTGCTGGTGTATATATCATGAAGTATGTAGTAGGTTTCCAAGCTAGTTCTCTGTTTTCAAAAAGATAATTATATATGTGTTTTGAATGGAAACATCCATTCTATTTTTCGTTAACATATTTGAAACTCTTGGAACAAAATGTGTTTATGATACTAGCTCCACTCTGATTTGTTGCTTGTCATTAACTCTTGGAACAAAATGTGTTTATGATACTAGCTCCACTCTGATTTGTTGCTTGTCATTTCTTGTTGTAGATATTCATGAGGAAAACATGCACAAGAATCGCCTACAAGAGTTGACCCAACGATCATCCCTAGATCACCCCGTTTATCACACTGTCAATGCAGGCTCTCAACATGCACCCCTCTTTAGATCTAGTGTTTTGGTTGATGGGTTCTGGTATACCTCTCCTAGCACATTTTCACATCTAAAGGCTGCCGAGCAAGATGCGGCGAGGGTTGCCTTGATTGGCGTGAAAGAAAAGCTGAAAGACGAGGGATGTCCTCTTATTCGTGAGGTTTGTTGTATTATTGCAAAAATAATATATTTATGGCATTTTGTTTTGTAAGTCTAAATGACTTATAAGTTATATCTTTGTTGCTAGGTGGTTTTCTCAAAGGAACACTCTTCTTAAGGCATGTTTGATTTTTAAGTTAACTTTTAGAAATGGACTTTGAATTTGTTAGTTCTTTGGACGATGACAGTAGGGTTAGAGTACTGGATATCTGGAGGTTAACAAGGTTGATTCATGATCATCGTGAATTATGGCACTGATAATGTTTTAATATGAGATGAAAGCCTCTTCTTTCTCCAACTGAACAGGTCAACGGTCGAAAAGCATGAAAGTTATAAAGTGAATTAAAAAGCGTACTCATGTTGTTCATACAAGGAGAAGTAGACCTAGGCATTACATGTTGTATTCATTTTGTAGCTCTATGACTAATCAGAAATTCGTTCTTGATCTGTTTAACATGTGAATATTGAGTAAACCCACAGTCTCCAACTGTAATAGTCTGAGCTTTTGAAGGAGTAGAGTCGAGTTTCTCTCAGTTGAGGAGTAGTCTCCATTCCCTTATTTTCTTTTGGTGTAAACAAAAAGTTCATAGCCATATAGATAATTGGGCGGAGTTTGTAGAGAATCATATTTTGTAGATTCTTCACTTTTTGGAATATCCCTTGTATATGGCCAGTTTGACCATGTTTATGTATGAAAATATATTTACTTGATAAAAAATATATTCTGAAATGTTTTTCTTTATCAAAGATCTAAAAGAGTATGATGATACATAGGCTTATGTCCCTAATTTTATCTCAGAATATAAACAGTGTCCAAAGTACTGGCTAATAATTACAAAGTACAAGTTCTTCCAAAGAAGATTTTTTCACTCTCTATATGTTTACTCTCGGACTTTCCTGGAAGTTCCTCAAAAAACTTAGTCAGCCAAATTTCCGAGGAAGTGATCTTGTTCATTACCCATTCTCATGTTCACTTTCATTGGCATCGCACCATTGATTTTAACTTCAGCGATGGAAGTTAAAGTAAATGTGACAAGTTTGATCTTGATGAATAGGTTCCTATATCTTTTTACTTTAGGTCCTGGGAAGAAGATGTGATGGTGGCATGTCACAGGTTTTTCTAAGAAATGGTTGTATGAAAGACAGTGTTCTTCTTAGGTTAATTATGAGTGAGTAATTCTACTGCAGGTTCAGTTGACCTTCATACCCGCATAATCGTAAGCAGGGGAGTATGTCCATTATAGTTATGGTTGAAATCGAACCCATAACTTTTGACGCGGAGCATAAATTTATGTGTAATAAAATTGCAATAAATATGGATTTCGCGAAAGCTTTTGAATGTGTGGTAGCCAACTCGAGTTTGCCGAAGAAGGATGACCATTTGGTAACCTTCCGTAGTTCAGTGGCTGGCACTTAGATAAACTATTTGCTTCTTAGAAAAGATAATAAAGGTCTTTGTAAAGACTGCAAGGTCATTCTGGGTGAGAACCTTACGACCTATCATAAATTTTTGGTGATGGATTTGGCGATCAAAAGGAAGAGAAAGAAGAGGGTCGTGGATGACCGGTTGTATTAGGAAAGCAGCTAGAGAGGTGCTGGTTCTCAAGAGATAGCCGTGGTGGGCATCGAGGAGATTGGTGGTGGAATGGAGAAGTCTAAGAGAAGGTGGAAGCAAAGAAGGTGATGTATGCGAAGTTGGTAGACATCAAGGATGATGAGGAGAAACGAACGAATAGGGAAAAGTATAAGATGACGAGGAAGGAGGCGAAGTTAGCGGTTACGATGGCAGCTTTTGAGCGCCGTATGAAAGCAGTACTGAGTTAAGTAGGTCATTTATCATCCCAACGAGAACCAAATGAAACCCATCCTGTCGATGGATTATAAATATCATTTTACTTATAAGCAATACTAATCTTAGGATCCTTCAATGGTACGTAGTCAAATGTTAGAAAATTCATTTCTAATCAATAATGCAATTAAGTTCGATACCCTTGTTCCAATTATTCCTTTGATTGGATCATTAGCTAAAGGAAACTTTTGTACCGTATTAGGGCATCCCACTAGTAAACCGGTTTGGTCCGATTTATCAGATTCTGATATTATTGACCGATTTGGGCGTATATGTAGAAATCTTTTTCATTATTATAGCGGATCTTCCAAAAAAAAGACGTTATATCGAATAAAGTATATACTTCGACTTTCTTGTGCTAGAACTTTAGCTCGGAAACACAAAAGTACTGGTTTTGCGCATTGTATCGAATTAAACCACATGCTCCACCGCTTGTGCAGGCCCCCGTCAATTCCTTTGAGTTTCGGTCTTCAATTTTGTGGAATTGTTTGGGGCATCTGGAGTTTGTAGTTGTTTACCCGATGCTTATATATCTATAACACTATCTCCAGGTTTAGGTGCAAGTGCAGAATTAGAGGACAAATATGGGGATAAGAAGTTGTACAGGCTAGGGAGAGGAGGGAGCGTGATCTACATCAAGTAAAGTGCATCAAGGACGAGGATGACAAAGTATTGGTGGATGATACTCTCATTAGACGGAGATGGCAGTTGTACTTTCATAAACTCTTCAACGAAGAAGGGGACAGAGACATTGAGTTGGGAGATTTGGAGCACTTCGAGAGACATTGAGATTTTGGGTATTGTAGGACAATAAAGGTTGAGGAATTTAAGGGTGGTGTTTGTAGGATGCGTAGGGGAGTAGCGACCGAATCAGATGAGATCCCGAGGGAATTTTTGAAGAGCGCGGGCATGGATAGTCTAGAGTGGCTGATTGAATTGTTTAATGTCATTTTTAAGACGGCGAAGATGCCCGAAGAATGGAGTTGGAGTACAATGATCCCTCCGTACAAGAACAAGGTCGACATACAAAGTTGCAACAACTATAGAGGTATTAAGCTGCTAAGCCACATTATGAAAGTGTGAAAAAGGGTGGTGGAGATGAGAGTTAGAAGAGACGTGTCTATTTCAAAGAACCAGTTCGGTTTCATGCCAGGCCGTTCAACTACTGAAACCATCCATCTTATGAGGAGCCTGGTGGAGCAGTATAGGGAAAGGAGGAAGGACTTGCACATGGTATTTATCGACCTGGAAAAGGCATACGACAAAGTCCCAAGAGAGGTTCTATGGAGATGCTTGGTGGCTAGAGGCGTACATTAGGGCGATCAAGGATATGTATGATGGAGCCAAGACCAGGGTAAGAATAGTGGAAGGGGACTCGGAAGACTTCCCTATGATGATGGTGTTGCACCAGGGATTAGTCGGTCGAGTAGCTTATTCGAATGCTGTGAACTCATTCCTGCCTTTGCAATACCAGCGCATCTTGTGCCACAGAATTGGTTGTGCTATGCCTCTTCCCCTCTATCAGAAGATTACCTTGTGTGGAAGGTTGACTCTGAACTTCAATCAATGGGAGGACTCTTAACCCATTTTTATTTGTCTTGGTGATGGATGGTCTGACGCGGCAAATCCAAGGTGAGGTGTCATGGTGTATGTTATTTGTGGATGACATAGTTCTGATTGACGAGACTCGCAGTGGAGTGAATCCTAAGTTGGAGGTTTGAAGACAGACTATGGAGTCTAAAGGATTTAGGCTGAGTAGGACCAAGACATAGTAGTTGGAGTGTAAGTTCAGCAGTGTATCACATGAGGTTAGTGTGGAAGTGAAGCTTGGTACTCAGGCAATTCAGACAAAAGGAAGTTTCAAGTACCTTGGGTTAATTATTCAAGATAACAGAGAGATTGATGATGATGTCACACATCGCATTGGTACGGAGTGGATGAAATGAAGGCTCGCATCTGGAGTTTTGTGTGACAAGAAGGTGCTACAAAATTTAAAGGCAAGTTCTATAGAGTGGTGGTTAGACAAACTATGTTATATGGGATAGAGTGTTGGCCAGTCAAGAACTCTCATGCTCAAAAGATGAAGATGGCGGAAATAAGGATGTTGCAGTGGATGTGTGGGCACTCGAGGAGAGACAGGATTATGAATGAAGATATTCGGGATAAGGTGGGGTAGCCTCGGTAGAGGATAAAATGAGAGAAGCGAGGCTACGATGGTTCAGGCATGTTTAGAGGAGAGGCGCGGATGTCCCAGTTCGGAGGTGTGAGAGGTTGGCTATGGATGGTTTCAGGAGGAGTAGAGGTAGGCCAAAGAAGTATTGGGGAGAGCTGATTAGACATGACATGACACGACACAGTTTCAGCTCAGCGAGGACATGACCTTAGATAGGAGGGTATGGAGGACACATATTAGGGTAGAGGGCTAGTAGGTAGTTGGGCATGTCGCGCTTCATATTATTCGTGTGTTATCTGGTCCTTTGATTTCTGGTATTATCTGTTATCTGTTGTGTCATGATCTCTCTACTTTGCTATTGCTTTGCTTTACTTTCTTTACTCTACTCTACTTTATTTTCTTCAAATCTTATTTGGCCTTCTTTGTCATGTTTTCTCTTGAGCCGAGAGTTTTTCGGAAATATCCTCTCTACCACCCAAGGTAGAGGTAAGGTCTGCGTACACTCTACCCTCCCCAGACCCCACCGTGTGGGATTACACTAGGTATGTTGTTGTAGTAGTAGATATGAACCCATAACTTTAAAAGTATAATGGGTTCAGTGCTAAAAATCTTAAAAGGTTGAACTCATAAAATTTAAATGCTTAATACGTTTCTGATGGTAAGACCGAGCTGATTATGGATTGAAAAATTCAGAGTTTTGAAGATGATTTACCAAACAGGATTCTCTTTGCTAAAAGTGTAAAACACAGTGTTGTTTGTCAATAAACTGAGAACCTGTAGTGCTAGTAGGTACTTGTAAAACACAGTGTTGTTTGTCAATAAACTGAGAACCTGTAGTGCTAGTAGGTACTTGGGACATAATTATGTGTAAACATTTACCTTTGTGCTTTAACTTTTAATGCTATGTAATATATATGAGATCACTGAGACCTTATTTCCTTTTTAACTTACCATAGTTAACTTCTTATCAACTTTAATCACAGATATTGTACAGTTGTAACTTATAAAAGCATTTTATTTGCTAACAGTCGTATGAAAATTGGTCAACTCTGAAGTGCTATTTGGGTATTACTCTTCTTTTATTTTTACCAGTACATTTACCGGGTAACTCTGTCCGCTAAGGCTTAGGCAGATTCGAAGATATTACCTAGTGTTTTTTCTAGCTTCAGTTTTGAACATGAGAGGCTGAGACAAACTGCTTGACATTATTAACCATCTATCTTAACACATTCGAATATGTGTGTATTATTTGTGAGAGGTTTTTTTATTTTTCATTTCAAATATATATTCCTAAAATTTCAAAGTAAAATCATTTAATCTAGATTTTTTCACGAGAAATCCAAAGGGGGGGGGGGGTAATAGACTAGCATTATGACTTGGGACATTTATGGTCACTTTCAAAATATCATGGATGTATAGGGCACCTTCTGATGTAAAATGTTGGTTTATTTAGTTATGCATTGTTGAAGAGCCAGAGAATGAGACTTAATGGAAAGGCTTTCAGTTATAGCTGTTTACTAGCATGGCGTTTGGATATTAGATGGGCACATTCTGATTCAAAAAGTAGGTGGATTTATTTATTAAGTGTTAAAGAGCCAGAGAATGAGACTATTGGAAAGAGCTTTCACTACTAGTGTGGTGTTTGGATCGCTTGTATAGTTTCTGAAAATCTGTAACTTATGCTCCAAAGATCATTTAATCCAAATATGTTTCAACTCTAGGTCAAA
Organism: Anisodus acutangulus; assembly: GCA_029783415.1. Classification (NCBI taxonomy): domain Eukaryota; kingdom Viridiplantae; phylum Streptophyta; class Magnoliopsida; order Solanales; family Solanaceae; genus Anisodus; species Anisodus acutangulus. The sequence continues at coordinate 42,829,849 of CM056501.1, read as the reverse complement.
TCAACCCTATTAAAGTTATCTAGATCAATTTACACCAAAGCTGGAAACTGGAATTATATATCTTCTTTTTCATATTATTGATACTGATTTTACCTTGTGTACTTTGTCTAGGATACGGTGTTTTGCAAGTCTATCATGAATGAGTATGCTGTTAAAATGCACCTGGAGAGACCCACTTATCAGACAGTTCAATCTGTGGCATTGCTTCCTGTTTTCAAGAGTACATCGGTCTTCAATGGTATTCATTATACAGGAGAAACTGGGGAAAACAAGAAAGAAGCTGAACAGCTGGCAGCTCGAGCAGCAGTTATGTCTATTTTAGGTCAACTGCCTTATCCCAAAACCCCTTCTGGAAAACGAAAGGGATCTCAATATCTAATCTTTCAAGTGTTTGCTTGTAACGAATTGTTAAACTTTTCATTTCTTTTGCAGAGACCGATTCTGGAACCGTGATGTTGGAGGTCATCAAGTCTAAGCACAAGCTTTATGCTGCACTGGATAAAGTTCAGGATACAGGTGATTTTAATGCTGGCTTCATGACAACAGAACTTGGTCGTCCAGTTCATGTGGATTATAAAAGGAAAGAATTTGAAGGTGCTGGGGAAAAGACTAATACTGGACTTGCAGCATATAGTTTGGGACAACCTAGTGATGTTCAGGCACCAAATCAGCTTCATGTATTTAAAAGACCAAACTCAGGATCGTCATCAGTAGAAGTGGCCCCTCCCATAGTATTTGTGCCCCCTGTCCTGGATCCATCTTTGCTTTGCTCAACTTCAGGTCCATCTTTGCTTTGCTCGACTTCGGCAAAGAAACGGCGCAAGAAGAAAGCAAAGAAAAAAGTGCAAGTTGACCCCTCAGTAAGTTTTCTAACTTGTTAGTATCTATCTACATTTGTTATACATGTCCAGGTAACTTATTGTCAGTAAACATATAATGCTTTTAAAAATCTTGTCGTCAATGTTTTGCAAAAACACGATGGTGCATTTGTTCCTCGCGCCTCCTGCACCATCAATCATTTATGGTTGATGTAATGAGTTAATATCAACTAATTTGTCAAGTTAGCTATCTAAGTCAGCTAAAGCTGTTTAGCAGTCTACATCAAGTTAGCAGCTATGTCAGCTAACCTTTCTAATTAGTTGTCCATGTCAGCTGTGACACGTCAAATCAGTGCATTGTTCTTGTAACTGTACGCACCACACATTCCATTACTTAGTTCTCAAGCATGTAATCATGTCTTCTATAAGAATATTGTTAGTATCTGGAAAATATGGTAATTGGTTCCAAGTGTTGTTTCGATATTTTGATTCTATATTTGCAGTCTAATTAGTTAAATTCACTCTGAGATTCCAGAATTCAGTATACGTATGACAAGTTTAGGACATAATTATATTATTTGTATAACGATGGTGTCCGGGTTGGCTTGCACTCACTTTGGCTATTCTCCCGGGTACTTAGGTCCACCAGTACATGTACTAGGTAAATTTGTAAGCTTAAGGTTGCTCACTTGTCAAAGGATTACTTTGAAAAGCTACTGTAATTCTTGGTTTTTGTGAAGTGAAGATAGGGAGGAAAAACCCCAGCAAGGGAAGAAGTTGGTCACATGTCAAGTTAGATGACTTAAAGTAGTCTTTTTGCCCAATTCAATCTCAAAAGTTAGCTTACGAGGTGAGAATTGTCCAAGATTAAATAAGGAGACCAAAACCACATCATGCAACCTATGTGTGACAACTTAACACCCCTTGCATGCCATGCATGTCAATTGCTTGAACAACATAATATGGGGTCACAACATCAGGTAAACAAGAATACGGTTGAGTCTAACCTTGATACCATGTAAACAAACGCTCCTTGGGCATAACTCAAAAGTTAGATCATGTTTGCTTATGTTAGTCTAAGCATGCATTTTGAGGATAATACGTTAGCTTCTTGTTCTGCTCTTTCTTTGTCTTGCTATATATAAATTTGGTATTTTGAGCTGTAGGTAGTTTTTATCCTGATACTATGTCCCAGAATTAAACGAAGAACTGTTAAACAGAGTCCAAAGAAGAAGAGCTCCAATCCTGGCCTCTCTACAGCCTCAAAGAAAAGAAAGCCCAAAGCAGCCTCAAAGACGCCCAAATTGTCAGTAGTCAAAACAATGCTAAATTTTATTAAGGAAAGTATATTATGTGTATATTGTAGTATATTTGTTACCTAGATTAGGTTATACACTTACCATAATTAGGATATACACTTACCATATTGTATAGTTAGAATTATGGTAGGAGAAGGTTTGTAACTTGTATATATATCTATTCAATCAATGAAAATAATCAAGGGGATTATTTCTTTCATGGTATCAAGAGACTTCAGGGTCTAACCAAAAGTTTTCTTCTCTCAAACTTTGCCTTTACCTCTTTGGCCGAGAACCCCCCTCTCCCCTGTTTTTCTCTCCAAATATCTCGCTCCGCCTCAAAAACCTCTTTAAATTTATCCTCCTTCTTTGTTCTTTCAAATATGTCTAAGAACAATTTTCACCTCGCCTCACTAAGCTTCAATATCAAGCCTGGTCCCTATTGTCCTCTGAGATGGAAAATGTTCAATATGCAACGCATGAGTTGTTTAAAAATTCACGCTATCTCTTATCAAGTTCTTCATCACATAATTCCTCCCGCTAGATCTTCCTCGCGGGAGGATCCCGAGGTGTGGATTACACTTGATGCTACCGTTTTTCTGATATACGCCACGATTTTAGGACCTTCTACAGACGACATGGAGCCCGATACCACGCTTATGGCGGTCAGACGGAATAGATTGGCGTGACATATTCCAAGACAACCAACATTCCTCAGATCGTCCACACCGAGCGTGAATTCTCTCTCGCTCGAACGGACGATTTCTCAACGCTTCGCATATTGCAAGAAACTAAAGGAATTGGCGATCAACTCCGTAACGTCAGCGCACCTGCGACAAATAATCGCCTAGTTCCCTACAGCTTGGTCAGTCGGCGAGGCCTATATAATGGCGCTGAACTCTCCTTCGCCAAAGCAACCTCTTCTCGACTTTCATCAAGCCCGCCCCATGTCGACGCCGTTAAGGCTTCTGGCCACAAAGGCTAAGCACGAGCAAGCCTGGCTTGTCACGGTGGCATCCTCTCCTAGTTCTGATTTTGTTAATTACCCGCCAAACCATAATAATATGGCGTGCAAGAATAATCGCAAAAATAACAAAACCGCTGGGGCAAACGAGGTGGTTCGTGGCGTTTCTGGTGAACAACAAGCAAAGCGGTCCCATTCGTACAGCAATCACCACCACTGGGGCCCAAAGAAGGGGGCACCACACCCTCCAAAGAAGCCGCCAATGTCGCTGGTCGCTACCCAAAGAAAGCTCAATACTCAAAGATTGGCGCGATCGCCGCTCAAAGAACGCCCTCACACCTGCAATACCTCGGGCTCAAAGACGCCAGAGTCCTGGCCCCGCCCTCCGCAAGCCCATCATGCAAAGAGCCCCACTCGATTGATATCGAGGTCGCGATGCACACGTTGGGGGTTGACTCAACCTGACCCAAATTGGTACACGGACATCGGCCACTACTCACATGACGTCCGAATCGTACTCTCTCATCTTATTCCACTTGAGCACTTTCGGGATAATTGTCGAACGGCAGCTCTATTCCAATTCTGTGGTATGGTCGAATATTGTCCTCCTCCTAATCTACCACCTCTCTGAAAATACTTTACATGCTCCTAAATTGATTAAAAATTTAGTGTTTGTCCTAAAAATTCACAAATGACAATTTTGTTTCATGAATTTGATCCTCTTGCTTTCTCTCGCAAGGATTTCAAGACGGAGTCATCTCTACGAGGTGTGATAGTAGGGGGATCGTATCCTATCATGCCCTGCTTTCACCCATCGAGTCCAAATTTCATCGCCTTTGGCAAACATCTCCTTCCATATGGCATGCCTGTTCTGGTCATCCGATCTTCTATTTTATCGCCTTTAGATAAAAATAGCTTTATTTCTTGTAAGGGTACAAATAGTACTCCAATTTGTCGGCCTTGTTCATTAGGAAAATTATTAAGTTGCTCTTTGTAGACTCCAATCTCATACTTCTATGCCATTTGACATTATTCATAGCGTACTTGTGGACATCTCCTGCTCTTACTAATGGGTCATCATTATTATGTTCTCTTTTAGATGATTATTCTAGATTTTTGTGGACGCTTCCAATTGCGGTAAATCACAAGTGTTTTCTCTGCCTTCATAAAATTTAGAGCTGCTCATTCGTGACTAATTCGAAAAGAGAAATAAAAATATTCAATGTGATAATGGGAAAGAATATGACAATAGGGAGTTTCGGGAGTTTTGTGCTACTCATGGGATAAATTTCGCTTTTCATGTCCTCATACATCTTCACAAATGGGAAAGCCGAACGCAAAATTCTGCTCCATAAATAACATTGTCCGAACTCTCCTAATACATGACTCCATACTCCATATTTTTGGCATCATGCTCTACAAATGGCCACTTACCTTCGAACATAATTCCGCCTAAAGTGTCCGACATATTCTTCCCCTCAAAATCCTATATAATAAGAACCCTTCTTATTCTCACCTTCTGGATTTTTGGGTACTTGTTATCCGTTATTCCCATCCACCACAATTAACAAACTTCGTGCCCTGGCTTCACTCCTGCGTGTGTTTTTGGGTTATCCGTCAATCATCGTGGTTATAAGTGTTTTGATTTATCCTCCAAGAAAATCATAATCAATCGCCATGTCATTTTGATGAAACCCAATTCCTGCTATTTAAAGTTCATACTCAACCTAAGTCGATAATTTTTGATGACCAAATATCCCTCGTGATATTATTCGGAATTTTTCTGACAACTCGCATCTGCACTCTACCATCGCTCGGCCCATGCCCACAAGAACGCTACTCTCATCAAGCCTGATCGAACAGCCTAGAATGGGCTCATGACACATCCATCCCACTGAATCCGGGTCCGTAAACGTAACTCACCAGCATCGATTTGGGCCAAGAGCATCGCTCACGCCGCTACCCATCCCGAGCTCAAAATTCCCAAAATTCCCCAATTCTTCCTCAAGTCATAGACCGTCACCGTAGTCGGCCGGGTATTTTTACACCTAAAAGACATTTAATTTACATTCTGATGTCTCTAAATCCCCTTGCTTCCCGCAATCTCGTGGTCCGCATTAAATGACCCTAATTGGAAAATTATGACTGGCGAATATAATGTCATATTGATAATAAGACGGGAGTTGGTGCCTGCCCATATGGTATTAATATTATCGTGTCTATGTGGATTTTTGCTCATAAGCGAGAATTCACGGTCATTTGCTCGACATAAGGCGCGCGACTTGTCGCGATGGTAAGACTCAAAGAACAGTTGGAATTGATTGCAGGGTGAGACGCTTAGTCCGGTGGTCAAACCGCTACCATTCGTGACCGTGGTTAGCTTCGCTCTTCAAAGACTTGGCCAATCCATCACCGATGTCAAGAATGCCTTTCTACATAAGCGATCTCAAGTGAAACAAACATATGCATCACCGCTGGGTTTCAGTGATCCCAACCGCCTCATCATGTCCGCTTGTTGAAGAAATATTATACGTGGGCTTAAGCGTTCCACGCGCCTGGTATACACGACGGTCGATTTTGAGCGACTATTGGGTTCACACACAGCAGTCGATAATTCTTGTTCATCTACCGCCGTGCGTTCATCATTGGCCTATATTCTCGTTATATGTGGATGATATCATTTTGACCGCTTCCTCCGATGCTTTATGCGTCACCATCGCGGCTATGCTCGGGCCTCAATTTGCTATGAAGCGACTTAGGTCAGTTGAGTTATTTTTTGGGATCCACACAAACGCCATGGTCAGGTGGTTTGTTTCGTGGTCAACGGAAGTACGCGGCCGAGATCATCGAAAGGGTCGGGATGTCATCCTGTAAGTCCACTTCCACGCCGCTTGATGCAAACCCAAAGCTGCTACCGCAGCAGGTGCAATTCATACGAGGACCCGACCGCCTATCGCGTAGCTTTGCAAGGGTCTCTCCAAGATCTTACCTTTACTGCACCGGATATTTACATGCGGGTTCAAGAGTGTGTTTATTCATGCATGATCCCAGAGTCGAGCACATAATGCAATCAAACGCATCATTCTGGGCATATTCAGGGACACTAGACTATGGGTTGCACTTGTATCCTTCCTCTACATCCACACTTGTCTCTTACACCTGATCGACGGTGGTTGTCCCGACACCGCATCTGGCCGACTTCTCGGGCTATTGTGTTCCCTCGGCAACAACTTGGTCTCATGGTCGGCCGGCCGTGCAACTCTATCACGCCAAGTGCAGGCGTAATATCGAGGTAGCGAATGTGGTCTCGTAATCATGTTGGCTACTGCATTTGCTTTTGAGCTTCATTGTCCCATCTCAAGGGCAACCTTGGCATATTGCGATAACATTAGTGCCATCTACCTTTCGTAACTCCGCTCAACACCGGCCAAGCACTGCATATCGAAACGGACATTCACTTTGTCCGTGAAAGGCTGCAAAGTGGTCAAATTCGCTATGCCAAGTGTCCTGCCTCAAGTATCAAATTGCGTATATTTTTACAAAGGGTCTACATGGTTCTTTGAAGATTTAGGGACAAGCCTCAAGCTGAAGACCGCTCGCCATGATCAAGGGGTGTGTTAAATGTAGTCCAAGAAGCTACAGTCTAATCGGGTTCTTCAAGAAATTTCAGAAGAGTAGAGTTCCAAGAATTTCAAAGACGCTCTGGGGCTGTCGGGTAGTCAAAACATTGCCAAATCTTTAGTATTAAGGAAAGTATATTATGTGTATATCAGAGTATATTTGTTACCTCAGATTAGGTTATACACTTACCATAATTAGGATATACACTTATCATATTGTATAGTTAGAATTATGGTAGGAGAAGGTTTGTAACTTGTATATATATCTATTCAATCAATGAAAATAATCAAGGGGATTATTTCTTTCAAGAACCAAAGCATATCATAATAGAAATCAAAATTTTCCAACGTATTTTGTTCTTCCTCTATGATTAGAAGCCCCCTAACTTTATAGGCTACCGTAATAGTCCTTTCACTGAAGGGACAACAAAATGAAATGAAGGGTTTGTTGGTTTACGTGAAAGTGAAAATGTTAAATCGTGAGAGAAATACTGGTGTTACTTTTTTGTTTTCAATAGAATAAATTCGAAATATGGACTTGATGTTTTTGTTCGAGAAGATTCGTCTCTCACTAGTTATTCAATGTATTAAATTCCTCCACATGAAAATGCTTCCAGTTTAGCATAAACATTTTGAAAAGAATAAACATCCTTGTGGCTATGGCATTAACGAGACAAGCTATATGCATTAATGCATATCAGCAAGCATTAATTTCTAGGCATTAATAGTGTAATTTTATGAAAAGTATTCAGGTCACTTGAAAAGATAATTATTCTATTAATTCATAATAGGTAGAACTACTTATCTGAAAAACTAAGGGAGGTCACAATCAAGTTAAATTTGTGGAATTTCACCGGTTCTTTTTTGGACAACTAGCTAGTAAATGACTTATTTCTCTGGTAATTTATGGATTTTCTAGATTATGGTTTAAAGATTCACTTTTGAGCAAATTAAAAATCTCATGAGAAAATATTAGACCATATTCTAAAATTTTATAAGATATTGCAAACGTTGAACAACAATCTAATATTTTGTCTAAAATTGAAAAAAATAGGAGCAAACATTAAATTCAGGCCTAACGTTATACAATAGGTAATTTCTCGAGAACCACATTTACACAACTTATATAAAATAGAATCAAAATTTAAATGGTGGCCTTAAAAAAAGACTTTGGGCAAATCAACTGTTAAATCGTGTTGTAGTGTAAAAAAGCTACGTTGTCTGGTGTATATATAAAATTACTACTATATCATAAGCCCATCTGTACATCCAATGTCAAAATAGTCCTCCGGTCTAAACTCAAAATCGTACTCCGTAGTTCTATGTTGCATCTCCGGATCTTGACTTATTTTTAACTTGCCGAAACATTTCTTCAATTACTACGTCCTTCCTAGTATGTGGGTGCCTAGGTATCCACCTTTACTCTTTTCATGCCCATTAAAAAATAATAAATATAAAATATTATTTGTCATTTACCTCTATTTATAGTAGATGTTTTTAAGAACTTAACAATATTAAAAAGAATTATTTCTTTAATGTTAACAATATAGTTAAAAATAATTACAAACTTTAGTTTTAAACTCTGAGATAACTTTTCGAACTAAAGTGATAATCAAAATGGAATGGGGGAGTAATTGTTACTCCCTCCGATTCAAAATAATTGACATTTTAGCCTCTAAAAATTAGTCCAAAATAGTTGATGTTTTACAAAATCAAGAACATATTTAGTTCTCTTTTTCAAATTTGACACATTCTCATATCCCCATAATAATTATGTCAACCTAAAAAGATAAGAAAATCATAATTAAGAGTGGATAAGTCAAAACACCCTCTTAATTTGTAGGAGTTATGAATTTTCTTAATCCATATGTCCAAATTTAAAATTTCAATTATTTTAAACAGGAGGGAGTACTAACATTATAATAGTCTCCTAACTATGCAAAAGTGGCAGCACATATTCCGAATCATAATCAGCGTATTCCTAATAAGACCAACTTTCTTCCCGAATTAATACTCCCATAATAACCATTTATCTACACCGTGTGGGAATGATACGACTCGAATTGAATATGGCAGAAAATTAATATACGTCCGAGTAAATTAAATTAATCCGTCTTCATATATGCTGTTAATTATCTGTTTATGTATTTGCTAAACTAACGTATTTCCACTGTAATATTTACTAGTAAGAACAATTTCAATTCTAATGATGTCTCTGTCCATGAGCTGAAACAGTGACACGTAGCAGTAGCCCATGTTAAAAGAGCAGGATTAACGGGATCCAGACTTAATCACTATTAAATGTAAGCCAAAGGCCAATATAATCTCAGTTAAGTAATTTATTGAGGCTTAATTAGCTGTCTATTAGAAAATGATATTTATACATACATATTATCTGCCCCAGATAAGATGTATTCAGGAGCTTAAAAATGAACATGGGGGTTGTAACTGTTCTAAAAGGTGGTACACGGCACGAGTACAATATATATACACACATAGGGGTCACAACTCACAAATTATACCAGTATTAAAAATAGTACCAGGATAAGTTATTTTGAGTTCTTGTGGAATAATAATCCAAGATTATTTATAAGAGGATAAAATAATAAAAATAATAAAATAACTGTGAGGTCTCTCAAAACACTTTTCTACTAAATAAGGTGAAATGTATTTTTATAATTTTTTCTTAGAAATTATGTAATCATGTTATTTTTAATATAACAAACCAAACGATCAATAAAAAATAATATCAAAATAATTAATTATTATATAATTAATTTCAATATAACTAATTTTCAATATAACTTTTCTTCAAACCAAACGACCCCTGGTTTATTACTGACTTAAATTAAATGCACTAAAAGTAAAACTAAAACATAATCTCCTTGAGACAAGGAATTCTGCTCATTTCCCAATGCCAGCTTTGATTTTCACATTCCCCATTTCGTCTTGTCTGTGACAAAACACACAAACATGTGGTTGACAATCTTCATCGGGTTTGACAAACATAATTAAACAAATTACCTAATTTATTACTAGTAATTTTTTTATGACTAACCAATATTATTTTAATACTATCAACAATCTCTTAGTTCACACACATTAATTTCTCGATCGAGAAATGTCTGAAAGTATACCCTGATATACCTGATATACACGGTATATTCAATGCTTTGTGTATACCGTGTATATCACGAAAACCCAATACAAGTTGGAAATCGTGATATACACAGCCGTGTATATCTAGTTTTGGTAATATGTTATTTGTATTTAATTAGAATTGTACACTTACAATAATTATAGAATTCTTGTACAAATAGAATAGGGTTTTGGGAATAGAATAGGAATAGGATTTTCATATTATGGATATTGTAAATTGTATATATACTTATTCATTAATGAAAATAATCAAGAGATTATTTCTTTCATGGTATCAGAAGTCTAGGTCTACCTTGCTTCTACCAATTTCCTCTCTTTCGATGCCTCGGTTTCCGTGTCCATTCTCGAAATCCGTGCAACATTCCCTCATCTCTTCCCAAATTTTCTTCCAAATCCCTCATTCACCTATTGTTCTTTCGTTATGTCTACGTCAAAGAACATGTTTCATCCTGCCCTTACTGTTTTCAATATCAAGAACCACATCCCTATTGTTCTTGAGATGGAAAACGTCCAATATGCGACGTGGATAGAATTGTTCAAAATTCACGCAATCTCACTGCAAGTCCTCAATCACATAATTCCTCCGGCACCTGGCACAACCGTTGTCCCTACTCTCGCGGAGGATCCTAAGTTATGGATAACTCTTGATGCTACCGTCCTTCAGTGGATTTACTCCACTATTTCTACCGACCTTTTATAGACGATCATTGAACTAGACACTACGGCTATGGCTATCTGAAATCGATTGCGTGATATATTCCAAGATAACCAACATTTCCGAGTTGTCACTCTTGAGCAAGAATTTTCACAAGTCCGCATGGAATATTTCTCGAATGTTTCAGCGTATTGTAAACGGTTCAAGGAATTGGCGGACCAACTCCGAAACGTTGGAGCGCCTGTTACCAATAATCGTCTTGTTCTACATATGGTTGCAGGCCTATCTGAGGCCTATAATATCGTTGGGACTCTACTCCGTCAAAGTAATCCGCTTCTACCTTTTTATCAAGCCCGTTCGATGCTCACGTTAGAAGAAGCCGGCTTGGCAAAAAAGGCAGTTACCGGCGCAAGTTCCATGGCGATGATGAATTCATTCGATAACTCTCACGGTTTTATTGACAATTCGGGTCAAAACCGCAACAACGGTGGCGGTAAAAAGAGTTAAAACCGTAAAAATAATGGCAAAAATCGCGGAGGTAACAACAGCGGCGGACGGAACAGTAGAAACTCAGCCTCGGGGTACTCGCCAATTCTTATTAAGTCGCCAATTTAACCTAACTCGCCAATTCTTATTAAGTCTTTTTTTTAATTTGTTTTAGTACTTATTGGAGTAATTCTTTTGCTTAATTTTACGCTTTCAATGTATATACTAAAAATTCAAAACAAAACATAGAAGTATTGCTGTACATAATAATTAATGCATCAAGATGAGTACTACTTACTATATATAGTAGTTTTATGAGAGAGGTTATTTAGAAGTAGAATTAACACTGCCATTGTAAGTCCACAAAAAGGGAAGTTGCCAAGATTAATTAAGGCAAAACGTACCCTTTCCACCAATCAGGCCAATTATTGGAAATAAATTCCATGCAACCACTTGGTGACTTGAATATTGTTCGTCAACTTGCGGTGATGCATGTTACTCGTCTCAAATTATTTGTCATGGTTACTAAAAATAGTTATCTCAAATTATTTATCTTTTTAAAAATTCAAGGCATAATTAATTGTTTTTTCCATTTTATTCTTTGTCATTAATGAAGATGACGCATAAATAAAGTAAATATTTAATGGAGAAAGATTATAACTTAGACATAAATAAAGATAAAGTAGGTCAAATATTCTTCCTAATTAATATTTCTTAAGGGTCGTGTAAATCAGAAAAATGATAAATAATTTGAAACGAAGGATTATTAACAATAACACAACTTGACTGATCCAAATTGTACTTTGCCCTGAGTGCAATCACAAATTTTAAAATCTAATCTTAAGATTAATGTAAAAGCCTATCGATACTTGTGGTGCACTCACGATAAGATGGTAATTAAGATTTCATTTTGTTTCTAACTCATAGTAAAATAAGAATAACCAACATTTATATTGAGTTTAACTTCTACACTATCAGTATTAAAGTATTTTTATATTATCAATTGACTTAATTAAGGATAAGTACACATCACCGTTTAGTAACTTTGAATATGTCAAGTTATAACCTACTATAACAAGTTAACATAAATTGATAGTTTAAAGTTTCTTAATTTATATTAACTCTCAGAAGGTAGAGGTAAGTAGGGGCGGACCCATGTTCAAATTAGTGGTGCTTCAGCCCCCGTTAAATCCGATGCAAATTAGGTATAGTTATATATAAAAAATATATATACAAATTGGTATTGATAGAAATAATCTCTTGATTATTTTCATTAATTGAAAGAGTATATATACAATTTACATATTTCCATAATAGGAGAATTTTATTCATATTCTACTCCTAAAACCTTATTCTGCTTGGACACTAACTATACAATTATGGTAATATAAATATTATGGTAAGTGTACAATACTAATTAGACTACAACATTAATTACACAATTGTAAAGGAGACTGCCCACGGATGGGCAGTAATACCGTGACCAATATACGGCAAGTATACACAATGTACACATGTATATTGTGTGTATATTGTGTATATTTAACAGATATAAAAATCCAAAAAGCTAGGTGGAACTTTAAAGATTTGGGTGGTTGTGAAACTTGGGTTCGAACCTTTGCTCAAAATTTTATTTTCATTAATTTTAACTAAGCACACCACGATCTTTAAATCCTGAATTCGCCACATATATTATTGTTGTTGTTGTTGGGTATATATGTTAAATCCTTAATGTGTTACAACGTAACTAAGTAATTTCTTGGCATTGAGTATTTTGGGGATCAGTGAGACCAAAATATTCCAAGTGAAGCATCTAGAACCATGTTAAGTATATCTCAATCAAACAAAAAGAAATCCTAGTAGAATTTCCAAACCAATCTAGGCTGGAGAAAGCATGTAACTAGCTAATTAGCTAGCACATCTCCATGGTATGTGATATATAATTTAAATATTGAAAGATCCACGTGCTCAAGCTTGAAGGAAAGTTGGTAGGAAATAACCCTTCAAGAAAACAAAGTCCATTTTCCAGAATTTTGAGACTTATTAACAATGTTTTAATTGGAATCTGAGACGTGGGTTTTGCGAATTAAACGCCGTAGGTCTTGCTGATTTCTCCAATTTTTATTTTGACATTAATCACTTCTCTCATTTAATAGTTAATACTAGTCATCTTCTGCCAGCTAATTACTAGATATCAATCTCATACTATTTTAAACAATTTAATTATTACTATCTATATATACTCTATCTTAGTCTCACACTTGTCCAATAAAGACAATTTATTCTTTTTACTGCAAACAAACAAAACAAAATTTAGAGCTAGCTAGCTTCTTAAATTTCTTTGGTCTATTAAATTTTCCTTCTATGGCACTAGCCAAAGAACATGTTATGAGTGACACAAAAATGGGCTTGGTGGACAATTATGATCAATATTATGAAGGTGAATTTGGGATGAATGATCATTCATCCCCAGAGTTATATCACGGGATTAATGAAGAACCTCCAAAATCATTATTTGAAGATGGTGAAAATTCAGAAAAAACAAGTCCAAAAATAGTCAAGAATTTTGCTATAAGCAGTTGTAATTCTTCACTCTCTACTAGCCCCAGTAGTTCCAATTCCAATGGCCATTCTGTTATTAATTTCAAAGGGGGTTATGGTAATTTTATGCATTCAGCAAATGGATCTTTGTTGAGTTTTGAGCAAAGTGAAAGATTTTGCCCAAATCCTAGAATGATGAGTAGTAATCAAGTGGAATGCTCAGTTTGGGAAGATAATAATTTGCACTACCAGAACTCTCTTACTCCTAAGGGAAGTAGTAACACTAGTCCTCGAGTGATTAATGAGAATTCCAAGAATATTCAACAATCCAACAGTAATGGAATACCATTTGGATGGTTAAATTCTGAAGCCAATGCAAGCACCACTACTCATGTTGAGGAATCACGTTTCGATAAGCGTCGCTACACGGTAATTTCATATCTAACCTTATGTTTGAAACGTAGGATCATCTTATCTTGTTTTTTTTAATGGATCAAACACGTGATTTTTTTGGGAGTGGCGATGAGATTAATTTAAATTAATTCAAGATTTTTATATTGCATATTTTGATTTCACGTTAAATTGTGTGATCATCTTATCTAAATATTTAAGTTATTAAAAAGAATTATATATTTCTAATTATTTAATTATATTATATCTCAACACCCTAACCATATTTTTCGTGCTAGTTATGTTGTTAAGTATTTCAAATAGCTGATGCCACATGCTTGTAATGAGATTTTGCTATAAAATATCTAGTGGCGGATCCAACTATGGGTTCTTGGGTTCAGTAAAATCAGTAGTTTTGGACTGGACCGATCAATTGTACATGCCAATTAAAATTCACTCTCTCAACTCAAAATTAGTAAGGTTTAAATTCTAGATCCGCTATTGTCTTATAACTTACAGTATGAAATATTGAGTACCTATAATTATAGATTTCACTACGTCGTAAATAGTTAGTACTATTATTTACAAAATCATGACTTAATTATGCAGGAAGAGAGCATGCAAACTAATAAGAAACAATGCTCTGAGGCATCAAAGAAAGGGAAACCAAATAATTCTATTGCTACAAAGGATCCACAGAGTATTGCAGCCAAGGTATGCTCCATTTTAAAGTAATTAAAATGGTTGCATTAATTTGAATTGCGTGTTTATTAAGAAGAAAAAGAATGTCTGTATGTAGAATCGTAGAGAACGAATCAGTGAGCGCCTTAAGATACTACAAGAACTTGTTCCCAATGGTTCCAAGGTATGTGGGCTTAAATTCTTTTGCTCTTTCAATTATAATTCTGGAAGTTACCTAATTATTTTATAGCAATTCACAATCCGTGGTTCCTATTAATTAATGCAGGTTGATTTGGTCACCATGTTAGAGAAAGCAATCAGTTACGTCAAGTTTCTTCAATTGCAAGTGAAGGTGAATATTTATAAATTTTCATGAGTATTTTTGTGCTGTTGTCTGATTTTTGTTCTCTTGAATTAAGTTACAATATTTTACAAAATTATCATTAGGATTTTACTTATATCGACTATGTAATTTGACCTATTATAAAAGGTTGTTTACTTTTATGTCTCAGATTACTAATTTCATTACTTGATAAAATATAATTACCTGCAATTATCTTTCAATCAACATAATAGCGTATAAGAATTTTATGTTGAGTCGATCTACACAAGTTAAACTCATGTCATTACGATTTATGAATATAGGTATTGGCAACAGATGATTTTTGGCCGACACAAGGTGGAAAAGCTCCAGACATTTCTCAAGTAAAAGATGCCATTGATGCCATCATTGCTACTCAACGAGACAGAAACTCAACCACCAAGTGATGATAGTATCTAGCTAGATTATATTCTACTATTGAACAAAACGAAGGAAAAGGATTTCACAAAGAATTGAAGTATCGCTGCATGGCTTCAAAGGAAAGAAAGTTCTCCTTTGGAGGTTTAATATGGTGGTGAAAATCGCAGCCATAGTACTACTTATCTTTCTTTGATTATCATGTATTGTGGATTGTCTAAAAAAGAAGAATTTAGGTTTATGGAAGAAGCTGGCTATTATCATCCCCCTTCCACCCCCCATTATATTCTTTCAAAAATCAGTTTTTAGCTTTCTCATATTTAGAGGTGAAGAAATTCCTAGAAGTAATTAGGAAATATAAAGAATACAAGGTGATTAATTGATTAATTGGGACAAAACTAAGATTTATACAAATCCCAAGTCAACAACGAAGAATCTAAGTATCCTCAAGTCTCAACCAAAATACGAATCCTTAGACAGATTAGGTGGTCCAATCAAAGTTAGCAAGTTTCCTAACTTTCTTTTTGGTCCTTGACAAAAGGTTAATTCAAATAAATGCATGTCTAAAAAAGCTAAGTGCATGCTGAGAAGCAATATAATTTAGAAGGTTAAATGGTATGTATTCATTGGATTAATGTAACTATCGAATGCATATAGTTATGAAGTTTGAAACCGTTGAAACTAAAGGAGTTGATGATGGAATAAACTTGGTAGATTAGCTGAGATTCTATTCAAAAGATGAACTTTTGAAGAGAATGAATAACTGATCCAAAATTTTAATTTACACTTTTCTGAGCCTTTCTTTAATTTATTTTTATCCATATTTGTTTATTTATGTCGTTTGATTCACAATCAAGATAGTAGAAGAAAGGTTTTTCAAAGATTTAGAAATAATAATATGAAAATATTAAAAAGGTGACACATAAATTATGACAAACAAGCCATAAAAAAAATTCAAACTACAATCAATATGATTGAGAACAACTAGACGTACTATACTACTGCACTTTTGATGATTAAATATGACAATATAGTTATTTATTTACTAATGATACCCTAACAAAAGACCTATATATTCAGAAACTTCCATCAATTTTCGATGTGACCACGAGAGAGTTAGCATGAAAGGAACTAATCAATAATAGTCTATTCGATCAAAATTTTATTCAAGATCTAAAAGTTATTTTAAATGATGGGAACATATCAAATAGGTCTTTAATCTAACCAAATCAATCCTATACATAATATACAATGCGTGCATATATAGTACTCCTTTCGTCCCATATTATTTGTCCACATTATTAAAAATATATGTCCCAAATTACTTGTCAATTTAAAAAATCAAGAGATAATTAATTAAATCTTTTCCATTTTACCTTTAATATCAAGTGTTCTTGAAAATAATCAATATTGAGCAATTAATTAGAGAGAGATAAGGATAATGTAGTAAAAATAGACATTTCATTTATGATTTTTTAAGTGGACAATTACTATGGGACGGAAGGAGTAATGAATTTATGTAATAAATTTCTAAATATTTCATCGAATTTTTAGGTCAATTTGGTTGTTCCAAATGTGTGTCATGAAGTAAGCAAGGATTTTGAGAATTAACTTCCTGGCTTCGCGTGCATGCATTATTAACGTCGTTTAACGTATGATAGTAAGATATGTACCCCTTGATTTACTAAGTTACTAATTAATGGATGCTTATTTTAAATATCACACCATCCAACAAAAAAAAAACAAGAGAAAGATCCAAATTAATGACAATATATTTAATACAATGAAACTGCTACGAGCAAAACAAGAACCAAAGAAAAAAAGCGGCATGATCCATCCCGAGAAGAAGCTCTCTTACGTGATTATGCGAGTAAAAGTGAGACAAGAAATGGCATGTGTGGCTTTAAATAAGGTCTTCACATGGTTGATCACATGTCAATCCCACAAAAAAAATGGTAAATACATTCCCAACTATATATCGATCTCCAAATTAAATGAACCATAATAACCTTATAGAAATTTCACTTTCTTCTTTTATGCAATTGATATAGTTGTCTCAAATCAAGATTCTCCGAAAGAATATAATTGGATCGATCAGCTCGGCCTGTAATGTTGAAACTTTACTAACATGCATAAAGCATCAAAATGATCTAGCATGGAATATGCATGTCTAATGATTATTAAAAGGAAAAGAATGATATCCTTAATTAATACTTATCCTCTAATCCTTCCACAGTAATAATAGGTACTTTGTGAGGGATAATTTGGAATTAAGAGTAGCTGTTAAGCATGTTAAAGCACATGAGTGGACATTGTACTTTCGTTGTCCCTCATCATTAGAGAATGCCAGGTCAGGATTCTTTTTAATTTTTATATTCTGTTTTCGTTAGTATATCAGTATTTTTTTCTTAATACAAATATTGTATAGTAGAACTTAATCAGAGTAATTTATTAGTGTATGCACGTGCAAGATCAATTTAAATGTAGACTAAATATGTAAGTACGTTTTCATTATTGATGAAATTGATAGGATGAATATATATATATATCAGGGGGAGAGAGAGAGAGAGGGGAAGCCAGACAAATATAGAGTAGTTAATTGGAATTATTATCATCATTTTAGGGATCTATTAATGCATGTCCAAGTTCGGAAAAGATTGGTATGGGCAACTTATTAAACGACTTAAAAAGCTGAATTTCAAACTCAAATGCACATATTCAGTACTACTTTGTGCAGATAATAGTACGTAATGTAGGTTAAGTTTAATTTAGAGCTTTTGTTCATTGGAAGTACTTACTCAAATGATAGTCAATAACGAGTTTAAAATTAAATTCATCGGCAATATAAGAAATTTTTATATCATCAATCATTCTTTAACTGTAGATATACTTTGAATGATTTTGATATTGTTCAAATTAAGATCTTTATATTTTGACGGTATATATAACATAATCTCCTTATTAATTTATTTTGGGTGAAAATTATTTACACTCCCAGTATTGCTTTAAAAATCAAGCTTTCCCTAACTTTGAACAACAGACATTCCTTTCCCTTTATCCTAGTTGATTGTCTAAATGTCTATTTTACCCTTACAATATTAACCTTTATTTTTTTTACTTCTTTAAAATCATGAATTTTTTTTCTTTTAAATATATATAACAAGTTTCTTACACCATTAATGCAATTATTTAACCTACTATAAAATGTTACTCCTACTTAATTGTCTTATTTCTAAATTACTAATAAATATTACAGACCTGGTAATGTTGAAAAAAGTTTAAACTATTCTTGTAGAGTTATAATTAAGTATTTTAATGTAACTTGAAGACCTGAAGCCAAAGTAGGTTGCATGACCATTAGTACATATCCCGTAATTGGAGGAACTTGGAATAAACTCATGTCCATATACTCAATAATAGAGTTGAATTTTGCATGTGGCATTTATATTTATATTATGATAGAGAATACATATATACACTATGTATAGCAGCATGTGTGTGTGGATTTTAAATATGGAGAAAATGAAGTTGGAAAATGCATACTTCACCTGTTAGCTAAGGTGTCTTCCAAGTGAGTCATGATGGGCGGCATGCATTTGGTTGACATCCACTTATACATGTTACTTTACGTATCACTAGCTGTTGAATGAATCTCTTAATAATATTCTATGCAAGTATTCATACACTTGACCATCCTTTATTCTACTAAGTAGGAGTACTAAATATATGGAAATCTCTCAATAAGTGATCGTTTTCTCTTCCTTTTTTTTTTTAATCAAGAATCCATCTGAAAACAATCCTTTGGGGCAACCACATTCTCTGAAATTCGAAAATAATGGACACGCCCTTCTACCTTTGGATAGGTTCGAAGTTGTGACCTAAAGCGCAAGTCCCTCAATTTTTGTCAACTGAGCTGACTCATGAGAGTCAACTACATCATATTCATATGCCTCAGAGGTATCTCTATATACCATATTTGTTCTGTAGCTTAGTTTTAAATGCTAAAAGCTCTTTCTTTTTTTCAGAAAATAATAAACATCGAAAACTAGAAGAGCTAAAATGGTAAAAAGAACTCGTGAATTTCCGGTTCTTGTACTCCATCATCCTGTGCTATAATTACTTGCAAAAAGCTCAAGCCAATAGGCCGATAAGTTCCGACTGAAAAGGTTCCTTTAGTGAATCCTACATTTGTGCAAATATGAATTAATCGGGTAAATAATTTTCTAATAGCAAACAATTGGACAAAAAAGAAAAGTAAAAGGAGAGAAATGTATTGTTTTTTTTGTTTCAATCAAAATTGTTTCCTAATTCTCATTTCTCCTTCAAACCAAATGGGCCTCTCAGCCATTGGGCCTATTGATGCAGACTTGGCTCATTAAGGAATCTTAGCTTGTGAGTTGTGGGAGTATCACAGTCCATGGTCACACACAAGTTGCCATGACATTGTAATCCTAGTATGAAACATTTGTCATTGACCAAGTTGATTTTAACCCACTTGTTAATTACGTGCCGAACTAATTTTCAAGTAGTGGCATTGACCATTAAGTGTCAAGGAATGGCATTCTTTTTTATTTAATTTGTTTAAATCAGAATGATTCTTATATTAATAATTTATTAATTTAGATTTCTCATTTTATCCTTGATGACACACTTATAGTCAGAAAAATGTCACGACATATTTAAAACTATTAATTTGTGTATGTTTAAACATATTTAACTTATATGTCTAAAGTCATTCTTTTTTTCTTAAATGTGTCCGGTGAAGAATCGTCAAATGCAATAATAGTAATAACAATAATATATAATTGTGTAGTAGGAATGGGGGATTAACACCACAAAGGCCTATAACAACTTAAACTTTTACTTTGCTAGAAGAAAAGGAAGCAATGAACATGCAAGCTTCATGGAATTTCTTGGAAGTAAGAGAGAAAAATATCAGAAAGCTATTGTATTTTCATATTTGATTGATACTACTATCAGTCTTACAACGTGCAGTAGGGCAATTGGTCTCCACAATGGAACGTCTAGTCTTAATCTGATGATAACGACCATTAATCAACGCTTTGATTTAATCGCTCAATAAATATCCTTTCAACTATAAGCATCTAAATCAATATTAGGATCCCACGTTTGAAAAATGAACTATCAAGCATTTGAATGATATTGATTTTTATCCACCTATCATTAAGTGATACTGTAGGAACATTTCTATTTACACTTTATATATAAAGCAAAAAGATCGAATATATTCCATTTCTTGAGAATTCGAATTTTCCTGATTTGTGCAAAACATACATATTTACTATATGATTGTAGTTTCAGGAACATATATAACTCTAGAATACAACATTGAAGAGGAAAATGACCAAATCTTAATTTAATTGGTGGTAAATTTTCACCATATTTAGAGTTACAAATTTCTAAGGCTATGAGTAACTAAGTCAGAAAATTTTACTTACTTATACATGGTGTTTACATTAAATCAAACAATTTGACTTTAACATATTGCAATTACAGTGAGAATACACAGTATTTACTATGGTTAATGACTATAAATGCTAAAGAAAAAGTTATTCTGGTTACAACCAAATCATCTAGTACTAATTATAGTCCTATAAATCATTTAAAAAAAATTAAACGATAAATCAATTAATTAAGCAGAAAACTAGATATAAGATGTATCTTGTTTAAAAAATTATTTTATTTAATCCACATAATATTAACTTTCTATCGTATTATTGATAGTAATTATAAATACCTATATATATTGCATTAATGATAAACCTCCAACTAAGGAGAATTACACTATTTTACCTGGTATCAGAAGTCAAACTCTACCCCTCCCTTCTCTCTAAAGTCCCTCACTTTTCTTTGAAATTCTTCTTCAGGTGGATTTGCAATTCTTCTTAGTAAATTGAATAAATTTCTCTTCCAAAGATACATCATAGAGGTGCAACTCTCTCAAAGATGACAACTTTATAATAGTACTACTATTAGAGCTTTTGCTTACTTGTAGGAGATCATCCCAGTTCTCCAAAAGCTACTTGTACACCTTACGAAGAGTAATCTCATTGAGTCCAGTCACCTTACATATTTCAGCTTGCATCTTCAACAACCTCGCCTTTTATCTACCCTACCATCCACGAACATGGCATGATATTCCTCGTTGCAGCCCAGCATCCTGGGCCCACCTCCAGGCTCACTGTACATGGGCCACCAACATCAGGCCCACTTCTCCACGGCCCAACAGCAGGCCCACTTCTCCACGGCCCAACAGCAGGCCTACGATCCCATGACCCCTGCCGAACTAAGTCAAGCTTACAACACTATGAATCTCCAGCAGTCCGACGACGCATGGTACATGGATACAGGTGACACATCCCACCTCACTCGCGACTCTGGTAATCTCACTCACCTATCTAATTTGAACAATCCTCAATTTATTTTGGTCGACAATGACAATCGCATTTCAATTCAAGGCTACGACACAACTCAAACACAACCACATCACCCACCATTTACCCTAAAAATGTCCTATATGCTCATAACATCATGAAAAACTTAATCTCTGTTAGGAAATTTGCTAGTGACAATTCTGTATCTATTGAGTTTTACCCTTTTGATTTTTTCGTGAAAGACCTACGTACGGGGACAACTCTTACGAGATATAATAGTGTGGGATACCTATATCCTTTCTCATTCAATTCCGCCGCAAGTGTCAATCCAACTACCTCCCTAGTTGCAATCTCTCCATCAACTTGGCACAGTAGACTTGGACATCTGGGAGCACCAGTTTTAAACTTTATTAGAAGTCACAATTTAATTCAATGTAATAAAGATAAATTTGCCCAAAATTGTTATTCTTGTCATCTAGGAAAGCATATTAGACTTCCGTTTGAATCATCTTCAAGTGTTACTTTTTCTCCTTTTGACATCATTCATGCGGATTTATGGATATCTCCATTACTAGCAAATTGGGTCATAAATATTATTTGATATTATTAGATGACTTCTCTTACTTTCTTTGGGTCTATCCGCTCAAATATAAGTCTCAAGTTTACTCCATGTTTCTTGAATTTCGAACATATGTTAAAACACAGTTTGAAAATGCCATAAAATCGTTTCAATGTGACAATGATTGTGAGTTTAACAATTCCCCCTTTCATAAATTTTGTGCGGATATTATCGTATTACTTTACCAAAGGATCGTTTCTGCATTTCTATATATGACGTTAAAGGCAACTAAATTAGAATAAAACTCATAACGAAAGGGTGCTGTATAAATTATAGTACAACTTTATCTTGCCGTCCAAAATATAAATCAATTAACAAAACTTAAAAAAATCATTAAGAAAAGAAAGAACGTGAAAAACATCATATGAAAATTGTAAAACCTACGGGGAGTATATATATTATCATGCTTTACACACTTTTATATGCATCAAGAGCAAATTAGTTAGAAGGAAGGCAGAAACTTAGCTTAATGAATAATCACTTGAAACCCAAGAAAGGAATATAATACCATACACTTTTTTCTTTCATTCTCTTTTTTTCCTTTTTCATGGGGTGCCTAATATTTAGGTTAGATGCCTTATACAAAACGTGTACTCTACGAATACGCCACACACATGCGGCAAAATGAGATTAGAAAACCCTTTCAACTTATCTACTTCCCACCAATAACACCATGAGTTCAATTACTTGAATAGCATTAATCATCTAATAATCATGACAAAGGGTCTAAAATGTAAGTATTAAGTAGCTACTAATTCCCACCAATACTAATATAATTCAATCACTTGAACCACATTGAATGGCTGATAAAAAAGAAAGTCAAATTAAAAGGACCACTCAATATACTTAATCCTACTAAACTTCATACTACATCTAACCATTGGGCCATGCAATATGGTTTAATTATGGTTCCACACGCCTTTTAGGAAATAAAATAATTATAAAAACAATTAGTGCGTTTATTTAAGCTTCATTTTGTTTTTGCCTGATAGTGTTGGATTTCATATATAGGATACTCTACGTCGAGATTTTAAGTACATAAGTAAATTCGTTTAGTCTTTTTTCCATATATAAATCGAGATAAGTATGCTCATTATCGTTTGTATATGCCCGTCTTGGATACCATATACAGTCAAATCTCTCTACAAAGTTGTTATAGTGAGGTGTTGTTATGTATGTATAATGACATTTGATATTTAGATTTCATTTACCTGTTATAAACAAAAATACGCAAATAATTATTTTTCTAGCTATAGTTTCTATGTTATAAACAAAAATAATATACTTGTTAATTAATTTTAAAATTTCAATTGATTTTCATATCTCATTAATTTAAAATTAAAAAGACTAATAAATTACTAATAAATTCATAACTAGTATACCATATCGATAAATAATTAATCTAAGGAACATATGTATTTAAAATTAATTGAGAATTTGAATATTTCAGGTTTGACGTAAGAATTCTATAATTGTAGGTTGTTTCGTAAATTTCATTCTCTTAATGATAATATAACGCTTGAATTGACGAATAATTTTGTCCAAACTTTCAGCAAAAGGGAATTCAATAGCTTCCCTTGAAGCCGGTCTTAACATAAATATTTGAATATTTTATTATTTTATTTTATACATAATATATTTCTTACAAAATATTATTACACAATTTTGAGTATTACTGTTATAGAGATGTAATTTTACAAAGAGTGTACAACTATAATGAATGTCAATGTAGTTATAGGTAGAATGATACTATAGAGAAGTAAACTATAACATGAAAAAGCGGTTTCGAAGGAAATCATACCGTTATAGTCAAATGTTGTTATAACGAATTACAATTATAAAGAGGTTTGATTATAGTAAGTAGAAAACAAATTACTTATTTTTAAATTTAGTTGTAGTAATATATAATTCTAATATGAAATATTGTATTTGTTCATTCGTTCTTATATTTTTTTACGTGATATAGTTGGATGAACAATGAATTATTATATTTCTAATAGACAAATTTGCTTATTTACCAAAAAAAAAATGAAAAAAATATGCGATAAATTAGTGCGATTGTGGGACTTGGGAGCACATCAAATATGTTAACTTACAAGAATTTGATTTTTTATTTTTAAAAAAAAAGAGTGAGAGTTGTATAGTTAATTCAGAAATAGTATTGAATATATCGGGAGCGTTTAAATTAATAGGAGTCATATAAATCAATAATGAAGAAGTCAATATAATTGTTATAAAGAACTGAAAAGTAATCATAACTTTAATAGACCAAATAAACTATTAATGCATATGAGAAAATGTATTGACTAATAGGGACTCTAAAGATGTTGAATGGATAGGCAAAGAAAAGTTTGTACTAGGAGCCTAGTTTAGTGACTCAAACGGCTGCCAATAACGTTTTACCCAACGTACGCCAAATAAAAGAATTATTGGCCATTGGATTCTTATTTATTTTTCCTTTTTATTTTGTTACAAGTCCTTGGGTTCTCTAATATTTCGTAGTCCATTATAAATATAATTTTAGTTATATACAGAAAATTCGTAAAAGATATATAAGAGAAATTTATAAAATCATTTTCTTATAGTGGACATTGAAGATGTTTTCATTCCGACAACGATAATAATGCACAAAATTAATACTTTAAACCGACGAGAAGTATTTGCCAATATGTAAGGGCATCTTAATTCTGACCCATGGGTCGATTATGGACCCCCACCTCTCTCAGCCCCCCGTCGGCAATTACCGCCGGCCAATAAAACCAAGTCGACTTTAATTTTCTAACATTTTAAGTATCACATTTTCTTAAAAAGATTTTGTAATTGTTACGATTTTTATATAGTTTCAAATATACCATTTTTGGATTAAAATTAATATTTGAATTCATATTAGACATATATAAAATTTTATTCACGTACCCCAAACTTCTTTTTTGTGTGTGCAATGGGAGTATTACTAAATGAAGTTGATAATGAAAGGGAAAACCAGAAAGAAAAGGAAAAATTGTATTCAATAGACATCGCCATGTTAAAATATTTTGGAAAATAGAGAGATATATATGGGTATCTTGGAAGTGTTACTAAGATAACTGCTGCAGTATAGATGTTTTTGTAAGATTGTAATAATTTTTCTTGGAGAGTATTCTCATTATTATAAAAAATATATAGTATGTATAAGAGAGGAATTCTAATTCAGTAAAAATTCTAATATACCATAAAGATACAGTATTTATAATTACACAATATATGACGAATATATGGAGAATATTCGCTAATACACCCCCTCAGTCGGAGCAGGAGGAGGTCGGACACTGAGACTGGATCTGAAGTCAAGGGATAATTGATTGGGGAGTCCTTTGGTGAATATATCTGCATACTGATATGACGAAGGCACGTGCAACACTCTGACATGACCGAGAGCAACCTTCTCACGAACAAAATGTATATCCATCTCAATGTGTTTGGTTCTCTAATGTTGAACTGGGTTGTGAGAAAGATATATGGCAGACATGTTATCACAGTATACGATGGACGCCCGACGCAAAAGACACTGGAGGTTCAAAAGTAGATTTTGGAGCCAACAAATCTCAGCTACAACATTGGCAACACCTCTGTATTCTGCCTCGGCACTTGAACGGGATAGGGTGGCTTGTCTCTGACAGAGCATGAAACTAGATTATCCCTGAGAATACACAATAGCCGGAGGTGGAGCGTCGTGTGTCCGGACACCCTACCCAATCTGCATCCGTGTAAGATAGCAATCTGGTCGGTGCATAGGGGTATAGATGTAATCCATAATCAAGTGTGCCCTTAATGTATCGAATGATACGCTTAAGGGCAGTGAAATGAGACTCTATGGGGCATGCATAAATAGACACACCTGCTGAACATCATATGCAATATCTGGTCTTGTGAACGTGAGATACTGAAGCATTATCCATAACATTGAGCTTGGATTTTGAATCAACCGGAGTGGGCATGATTTTGCAATTTGTCATCTTAGCCTTGTATACTATCTCATCTGCATACTTATGCTGGCTCAAGAACATATACTCTGCAGATATGGTCACTGATATACCCAAGAAGTAAAAATGTGGCTGGTGCATGTAGACTTTTCTTTCAGGTCCCCATGTAAAAATGTATTTTTTATATCAAGCTGATGTATCGGCCAGTGTTGGCCCATATCTATACTCAGAACTGTGCGAATGGTAGTCGGTTTGACAACCGACCTGAATGTCTCACCGCAATTAATACCCTTCTACTGATTTGTGTCATTAGCCACAAGTCGTGCCTTATACCTCCCTAAGTATCCAATGTCTCTGAACTTGTGACGAAATAGCCACATGTAACGGATCACATTCACCCCCTCCGGTCTAGGTACCAACTCACATGTGTGTTGTTTCGTTAAAGCATTAAATTCCTCACACATAGCTGCATTCCAATTAGAGTCTTGTTTGGCCAATTTGGGGGTTTTGGGAAGTGGTGAGATGGTTTGGGCAGACAGGTTAAGCTAGACTTTGGGTTTGAAAATCCCGTATTTGGCACGAATTTCCATTTGGTGAGTAGAGGCAGTGGGTATGTTAGTTTGTCGGTGTTTGGTTGGTGTCGGGTTTGGGTGTTGATGCGGGTGTGTGGGTATGTCGGAACAGTGTATGTGTACGAGTATTGCGGCGGGTACTAGTAGATCTGGTGGGGTCGACAGTGATGGTGGTACGGTCAGAGGCGATGGTAATGGGGTTCATAGCATCGGGTAATTGGAGGGTGGTGGGTTAGGTTGGTGGTTCTGGTGCGTTGGTAAGTAAGAGATGGTGTCAGTGGTGTTCTGATCGACGAAATCTGGGTTAGGTGTTGGTCGGTTGGAAATGACGGTCGGTGGATGTGACATATCAGCTGGTGGTATTTGAAGGAGTTGGTGATATGTAGGTTGTTGACTGGTGGTGAAACAGCGGAGGTCGACTGGTCACTGGTGTTGGTGGCAACCGATTGTGAAACAATAGTGATCGACTTGGTAGACACCGTCGTAGGTCTGACGACAGAGGCGGTGGCGGTGGGTGCAGAGAGGAGGCTCCGGTGGCTGACTGATTTAGTTGGCT
Source organism: Anisodus acutangulus (assembly GCA_029783415.1). NCBI lineage: Eukaryota > Viridiplantae > Streptophyta > Magnoliopsida > Solanales > Solanaceae > Anisodus > Anisodus acutangulus. The sequence continues at coordinate 42,802,394 of CM056501.1, read as the reverse complement.
GAGAATGATGGGAGATATGTCGGGCTCGTAAAGAAAGATATAGTCTATTTTTTGGAATTTTTGGACATTCGAAAAAGGGAATGTGGTCTCATCAAACGTGACATGGCGGATAAGTGGATTTGACAAGTGGACAAGTCATAGCAGAGATAGCCCATATGATTAGACAGGAAACCTACGAAGATATACGAAGTAGTTTAGTGTGATAGTTTGTGAGGGGCGGTAGAAGCAAGATTAGAATAACACAGGCAACTGAATATCCTTAGGTAGTCGTAGGAGGGAATCATGCGGTATAGAATTTCGGTTGGAGTCATATTGTGAAGAGTACTGATGGGTAAAATGTTTAGAATATATCCGAACATTTTGACGGCATAGATCCAGAAGGACTGAGGAAGAGAGACATGAAACAATAGAGTACGAACCATGTTATTAATGGTGCGAATAATGCGTTCGGCTTTACCATTTTGAGGTGAGGTGTGAGAGCAGGAGAAACAAAAAATCATGTCATTATTGCTACAAAATTGGTGAAACGTAGAATTATTGAATTCACGACCATTATCACACTGGAATGATTTTATAGATTTTTCAAACTGTGTTTTTATAAAAGTGTGAAACTCAAGAAAATTGGCAAACACTTCCGATTTAAATTTGAGTGGGAATATCCAAATATAATGAGAAAAATCATCAAACAAGACCAAATAATATTTATGACCAAGGGAATTAGACACATAAGATGTCCACAAATCAGCATGAATAATATTAAAAGGAGAAAAAGTAATGATGGTAGATGATTTAAACGGAAGACGAACATGTTTGCCTAAATAACAAGAAATATAGTGTTGGGCAAGTTTTCCATTATTACATTTGATAAAGTCATTGTCTCAAAGGAAATTAAAAAATAGGCGAAAACCAAAGCATCAAAGACATCGGCCACCTAGTAAAAAACCGACAGTCGATGAAGAAAAATGCTTCAATTGGTGCCTGGGTAGCCAAACTGATTATGCCAAATGGACGGAGAGATAGCAATGAGAGAGACTGGAGAGCATGATCCGGCAGCGGAGGTGGATGGGAATGAATAGAGATCCCCCGTGCTATTACATCTCGTAAGATGGGTCCCCATACAAAGATCATTCACAGTAAAACCAAACGGGTCAAATTCAACAGAGACAAAATTATCACGAGTAAATTTGCGGACATAAATTAGGTTTTTGATGATATTTGGTGCATACATAACATGTTTAAGGGAAAAAGGCTGATGTGGTGGTTGTGTGTGGGAGATACCATAGCCTTGTATTGAAATACGATGACCATTGCCAATAGTAATGTATTGAGGATGCTTTAATCGAAATAGTGTAAGAATATTACATGCAAAGCGAGTGAGGTGGGATATATCTCCCGAGTCCATGTACCAATTTTCTTCGGATTGCTGCAAGTTCAGACTACTAAAGGTCTGGCCCAAATCATATGGGGACAGACCGGGCGATGGCTGCATGTACTAGGCCTGAGTGAAGTGGGCCTGATGAGTCTAGTATGAAGCTGCCCGTGATGAGTCTAGTATGAAGCTGCCCGTGACGCTGGAGAGGGGCCCAACATCCCTTGTTGGTTGTATGAGAATTGGGTCGGTACCTGGGCAGGTACTAAGGCCCAATTCGGAAATTGGAACTATGCAGCTGGGTCGATCCACTGAGAGTAAAGACTGGGATGCGGCTGTTGTGAGTGTTGCTATTGGCCGCGGCCCTTTCCACGTCCTTTGCCACATCTGCCGTCGCTGTGGCCTCTGCCTACCCTATCGCGCGCGGTTCTACCGCGACTGAGTGTTTTTCGGCGGGATTGGGCTGGCGACAATGTTATTTTGAGGAGGCATTTCGACTGCTAAAGCCTTTTGGATGTGCTCGTCATGCTTTGCACGACGGATTTCTTCTAGCAACAATTGCGAGCGGGCTTTGTTGAAACTGGGTAATGGATCAGCCTGTTGTATCATGGTGGCCAAAGTGTTATATTCACCTTTTGGTAGGCGTGCAACTAGTTGTGAAATCATCTTTGTTTCAGATACGGGTGAGCCGACGTTGGATAGTTGATCCGCCACAAGTTTTAATTATTTTTAATAATCAGTCATGTTGGGGAAATTTTCAAGACGTGTATTATTAAATTGTTCCTCCAAATACACAGCACGAGTGTGCTTGTTATCCTGAAAATTTTCTTCCAATCGAAGCCATAAATCTCGGCCCGAGGCGCCAAATTTCATTATAGTAAGGAGCAAGTCCTAAGAGATACTTGTTGACACCCAATTTTGTCCCATCTTTTTGGATTTTATTTGCAATTTTTAATATTTTTGACACTTTAAAACAATTTTAAAATATAGGCATATATGTGTATATATATCATTATTATCATTTATTATTTTGCATTTTTACTGTCATTTGCATTTTTATATCACAAGCATACTTTTATCTTAATATTATATGTTATTTTATTTTCGCAAAACTAAGCATTGCATTTTTTATTTTTTATTTAAGCATCAAGCATTTCTAAATATTATATTTTATCATATTGTCATCTTTACAATTTATAAATTTTGCAAAGCTTTCTTTTTATATAATAAAATCTCTTTTTATATTTTTAAACCCATAACCCATTTCATTTCCCCCAAAACAACTTCTACTCAACCCAAAACAATTCCTACTAACCCAAAACTAAAACCCATTTTCGCCCAAGCCCAACCCATCACCCTTTATTTCCCTGGTGGCTCAACTCCCAAAGCCCACACAACCGCCCAATCCCATTTCCTTTATTTCCTTTAAACCAAACCAAACCCTAAAACATTCATTCCACACACCCTCCCATTTTCAAAGTAACATCCATATATCTCTATCTCTCTCTCTCTCAACTACACACACCCCCATTGCACCCTCGCCCGCCGCGACACTTTGACCCCCTAACCTCGCGACTTACACCCACATCACCACCACCACCCTACCCACCTACGCGGGATAACCTACACCCACACCGACACCGCCGCCAACACCAACTACCCATACCACGACCACGCCGCCGACCAACTCACCAGCGCCACATCGCCACCAACTCACCACAACGCCGACACCATCGATAACACCACCAACCAACCCGCTAACCCCATACCCTATTCCCCAAAAATCCGAAACCCATCCATAAAATACCCCATTTTTGTTCATCGTTGGGGGTCGATTTGTAGGGATTTGTCCAGAAAAGAGGGGACGTTCGCTCGGAATCTAGGTCCTGATTTTGCATGGATTTTTGCCCCTTTTGTTCACTTTGTCGGTTTGCCAATCGGGTCAACCCGATTCAGTAAGTTTTGATTTGTGTATTTATATTTTGTTGTTGGTTATCCAGTAATTTGGAAGAAAATCGATTGAATCGAAAAACATCAGGTCGATTCGGTCAATGCACGGATCAGATCGACCTTACTTGGTTAAATTCGATTTTTGTGTGTTATATTTTGTTGTTGGTTATTGAGTTTGTGATGGAAAATCGATTCGGTTGAAAACATTCGATTCGGGTCCTAAACATCGACCGCTGGGTCGAATCTGATTTGGTTAATTTCCAGATTTTTATGTTTATATTGTGCTTGTTGGGTTATCCGTAATTTGGAAGAAAATCGATTCGGTCGAAAAACATCCGATTCGGTCGGAACATCGACGGTCGGGTCGACCCTCGCGGTTAAATTCCAGATTTTTGGTGTTATATTTGTTGTTGGTTACCCGAGTTTGGATGGAAAATCGATCTGGGTTGAAAACATTCGATCGTCGGTCAACGACCCGCCCGTCGACCGATTTGGTTAAATTTCCAGATTAATTGTGTTTTATTTTTCATTGTTGGCTATCCGAAAATAAAAAAATGATTCGGTCTGGCCATCAATCTGATTCTGGGTCTTGATCCTCGATTCGGCTCACCACCTTGATCAAGTAAATTTGTTTTTTTGTATTTTTGTATCTTTGTTGTTGGTTATCCAAAAAATAAATAAATAAGAATGTTTGATTAGTCGTCACTATTCAATTCGGGTTGCATAATTTAATTGCAAATCGTGGTTATTTTGGTATTTAAATATCCATACAGATATCCCTCTATCAAGCATCGCATTTTAGGCCGATGAGGAAATTAAATTCGAGGCCGCTTTGTTTGTTTCTCCATCGCTTATTTTAAACATCCGTGGCAAATGATATGTAATCTGCTTTTATCAAGCATCGCTTTTTGAATTAAACATCGCACATAGGCCGATGAAATTGAAATCGAGGCCGAAGCTTTTCGCTTTCTGTTTGACAAAGATTAATTCTCTCGCTTTGATTTATAATTTCATCGATCTGCTTTGCATTACTATTTTAAGCTTTCTAAATATCGTATTTAGGCCAATGAAATTGAATTCGAGGCCTCGCTTTTCTTCTTTCATTTCTACTGCTTTCTTTAATTTACTGCTTTTAAACATCCGCGCTACTGATATGTACTTGCTTTATCACATCGCTTTGAATTAAATATCGTGATTTTAGGCCGATGAAATTGAATTGAGGCCGCGCTTTTCATTTTCATTTCACTTGTTTCACAAGATCGCTTTTAACATCCGCAGCGTGGATATTTATTTTTATTTACTAAACATCCCGTCTTCTCGAATTGCCTCATTTTACGCATCGCTTATCGCTCATTGCTGTGTGTACAGCTCGATTTTTAATTTTACCGATACGAATCACGATACTACATGGCCGGTAGATGAAAATATCCGGCCGATTTTGAGGCCTACGCTTGTAAAGACGGAAAATAAAGCTTCGGGCAAGGATGAAACTTAAATCTTTTTCACTGAGAGACCAACATGTTCGATAGGCAAGGCAACTAAAATGACCAGCGAGTCATATGTTCCGCAAACCACGACGTGCTTGGAATGATCTTTTCAAAATTTAAGTCTGAGCCCTCCGTAATAAAAACATTTATTGTTTTGGATAATGATTCAAGTTATGTATATTTAATTGTTTCTAACCGCTTATTCTTGACTTGCAAAGATAAAGTCAAAGAAGGCAAATAACCCCTGAGATTATTTATTTTGTTGTTGTCATTTACTTTCTTAATTCACTTTATTTCATTCTCGTATTGTAATATTATTGTACTCGTGAAATTATTGAAATGTTTAGAATAGGCAAACATAGAATTAATTAATAGGGTAGTCTAAAACTTAAAACCCATTGCTAGTTCATTTATTTTTAGGCTCGCTAGTTTTAAAATCGTTAATCGCTAGTTTATATATTTTTAGGCCCGTCAGCCCATAAGAAATCATACATTGCATTTATCAATTTTCATACTAATGCATATTCATATTCTTTTTAGCTTTACATGTATATTATTGTCATACAAATGCATCACTGACAAATGCATCATTTCATTAAATACTTGCAATATTATTTTTATACTTGTAAAACATGCACTTTTTCTTAGCATAGCAATTAACCTGAATTTGATTGGATAACCGCAAGTTAGCGGATCTTAAAGGATGCCTAACCCCTTCCCTTTAGGATAATAAAGAACCCTTATCCAGAATTTCATTAGTTTCGTAGACCACAAAATTGGAGTTATTTTACAGTTTTTAGTTAAACATTCAGGTGCCCTAATTCACCTTAGAATAATTAGGTGGCGACTCCTTAAAGCAAGCATTTTTTTTTTCCAATCCAGAGGTGATCGATGCCATCAAGTCGCGAAGCCCGCAGGTCAAAATCGGGTGCGACAATACTTTCATATATCCATTGTTTGACAGCGGCATCAAGACGGAGTCATGTAGTGTTGTCAACCTCAGGTGGGTGAGGGATGGAGTCGTCGATATGGTCAAGCACGTTGTAGACACATGCATGAATACGAAATAGTTCAACCCATGGGAAATATTGACCGTTTTCTTGATCAAGAATAATTGGGAGGCAATTCTTGATGTTGGTGACGGTGAGGGCTGAATGAACTGGAGAAGAAAAAGATGACTTTGGTATGGCAAGGGTGACGACGGTTGAGGAGGAGGCCACTGTGGAAGTTGTGGGAGGATTCATTATAGTGGATGAATTTTAATGGAGTAGGATAGGGAGACAAGAAAAAATTATTGAAAGAAGGGTGGTTGTCTCGGCCAAGGGTGGCCGCCGTGAGAGTTTCGAAACATGAGGGAGAATTTCGAAACAAGAGGAGGAGGGGGGCACAGCTCAGAGAAACCCTAGTGTTTTGGCTTCTGATACCATGTAAGATTGTAATCTTAATATACCATAATATACAGTATCTATAATTACACAATATATAGAGAATATTCGCTAATAGTTTTATTAATATTTTTTTTCACAATTGTTTTGTGATTTATAACGACTTAAACGAGGTATATCAAAGAGTTCATATGGTGCACGAGCAATTAGAAAAAGTGAAAATTATTTTCTACATTACTACTACGTCTATTATTTAAAAAGTGAAAATAATTATCATCTGACTAACGTCTATTTTTGTCGCTTGCGTTGTGAAAAAAATAGTTAGGACAAGGGGGCAGATCTAGGGCCCGCTGAACATCCTCCGACAAAAATTACATCGAATAGATGAAGTATTTTTTTTTTGTATATATAAATTTTAAATACTCTAAACATAGAAAATTAAGAGATTGATTTAGTAGTTTAGGGGATTCAAAATTCAACTTGAGGTTTTAAGTTCAAATTTTTGCGATGTATTTTTATTTTTCAAACTCTCGCAGTGAAAATTCTGAATCCGCCACTTATTATAACTAGCTTTTATATTTCAATGCTATATATACTTTATGCGTGCGTTCTTCCTTTGATATTTGAGAAAATAAAGAAAAGGTGAAATCGCACTAAATTCGCACTTGGGCCTATTCGTTCCACGTATGAAGATGCTTTTGGGATATTTAATTAACAACATTATGCACTAAATTATCGAATGATATCATACTTCTAACTTCAGCAAAAAGAAAACGTTCATGATTCATTTTTCAAAGAAAAAAATCTGAAATTGGAAAAAGAAGAGTAAGTAGGGGAAGTAAGTAGGTAACTACAACTTGATAGTATATATAGCTGAAATCCTTAAAAAAAAAAGATATTGTAAAAATGTATATGATCCTCTTCCCTGGCAATTTGAGCTAAACATTTTGGTACTATGAAAGCAGGGTAGGATTAAGGTAAGTTATGAGTTCATTCAAATTTAATAATAATTTTGACACAAATTTTTATACGTGCGTTAAACGATTCACTAAATAAGTAAAAATAATAAATTCCACAAATCAATTTAATTGTGGTTAAATTCCAAAATCAAACTTATAAAGATCAACTCATGAATAGTGTATTCGTATGAAAACGCAAAAAAATTACTTGTGTCAAGTCTATAAACCTACGTTTTAGAGAGAGTTGAACCAAAATTTTGAGGTTGTTGAATCTCGATCTTGCTTAAGCTAAATCAATAATTTAAGAGCTGTATAAATAATATTTTTTTCACTTAGAAGTATACAACTCGTGTTTTCAAAACCAGTTTCTAGAAATGTCCAAGTGTCCTTATTCGTAGTGTTTTCTTGTTTCAATCTTTCGAAATTAAAACGGGCTCGTAATAATATAATATGAGAGAAGAATATTTGTAAGGAATATTAAATTCAAATTATGTCTAAATATTTTAATATTATTTATATATATATATATTACATTTCGAACCCAATAAAATAAATAAAATACCAATTGAAACACGTAATATTTGAAATGGGGGCGTGGAGAACATTTTTTTTTTGGTCATATGTGATGCAAAATAGAATTATAACAATAAAATCTCCTTGCCCAAATTATTGCAAGGAACAATAAGAAAAGGTGGAGCCGTGAAGGGTAGGCTTTAATATATAAGTAATTTTCCCTTCATAATTGATAAGATTAAATGTTGGCAAAAGCACACTCCAAAATAACCGAACCATATTGGTAAAAAGAATACCAAAGACCAACCAACTACAAAAAGCCGTTGGCAAAAAAGAAAATAAAAAGTCCCCGGCATAGTTAGATGGCAAAAGAGGAGAATTTAAAATTCAGCTGGAGACTTGCAGCGTGAGTTTAAATCCTGGTGGGAGCAATTTGTTTTTTTCTGGGATATGACCTTATATGTGATATCGGTTGCGATTTACTAATAGTAGTGTTGAGTGACTGAAATTACAATCTCTAGGAATAGCTTAGCGTAAGCCAAGCCGGGAAGCTGGATCTAAAAAGAAGGCCTTTCTGTCCCTACAAGTCGGGTGAAGGTGGTAGCTTTTTATTTTTTCATATTCCATAATCGCTTTGAGATGTAATTAATTTTATTATAAAATATTTTAGGAGTAATTTTATTTTGAGAACTCGTATAAAAAATATCTCGTCTTTTTTTTGTTGGTTAAAATAAATGTTTACTTATGTTATCGAAAATGAATTAATTATTTTATTTCAAACTTACCTCTATTTAGATAAGTGAATTTTTTATGTAATCAAAAATTATATTAATTACATATAGTAGTAATTTAATTATTGATAGTTAATCAAAATATTTTTTTTAAGAATTAATATTTTTTGAAGATGTGTGCTAAAAAATAAGTGGACACTTCGTATTGATATAAATACATGACACATGCTATTACCAAATTGTAATTAATTGAATATATTTTAATTCAATTTATTACTTAATTATATAATTTATTGTAAACACAAAGTACCAATATTTTAATTTTAACCCAACACCCTATTAAGTCCTAATCCTAACATAACCTTTGGGTGGTGACTGGTGAGGTGGTGGGTTCTTATAAGTGTTGCTTAACGCCACGGCACCCCCATTTACTTCCTCTAAATCTCAACCTTACGTTTCTCTCTTTTCTTTCTCTATATTACATAAACAAAATTGTCCCTTTCCTTTTAACCTCATACTACGTTCTTCTGTTCTCAAAATCACCCACATTTTGAGATTTACTTAGTACTGAAAGATAAGGACTATCTTTCCGTAATAGTCCGGCGAAAGCGGAAGATTTGAAAAAAAAGCTCAGATATTTATTTACTTTTTCTATTTCTCCCAATAATTAATATGGATTCGGAAGGCGAGAATAATTCTGTTCAACTGAACAGTGCCACCACCGACGGTGATATTTGGCGAACGCCGTCGTCTTCTGCAGTTCAAGAAACCCTTTTTCTTATTCATTCCGATGACATCACTTTGAAAGTGCAGGCGGCTAAGGAGATCCGCCGTCTAACCAAGACTTCTCAACGTTACCGCCGTCATTTTTCTAACGCCGTTAAACCCCTCGTCGATATGCTCCGTTATGATTCTTTTGAATCCAATGAAGCTGCTCTTCTTGCCCTCCTTAATCTCGCTGTCAAGGACGAAGGGTACGTTTAATTTTTTTTATTGGCTTAATCAAGTGTTTGTAAATTAGTGCTAATTCTGATTCCAATTTCAAGTTTTCGCTTGTGAGTTTCGTGCTAGTTTGGATTTTTTTGAAGTAATTTTTGTTGATATTATTTGTGGATGTTACAGTTTTCCATCACTTTCTTGCTTTTAATTTCTATTTTGTGCATCTTTTTTCCTTGGAATCAGTGTATTAGTGATACTTTTATTCTGTTTTTGCCTTTTTTCATCTTTATTTTACGTTATGTTTACTGTTTTCTTTTCTCTGCTTTGTTTGGTTGATGGGAAAAGTAATAGACAGCAGAAAGATGGTCCAATTTTTTATTCAGGTTGTAGAAATATGTGACCTTGGAATTGGTGGTTATTGAATTCTCTGCTTTGTTTGGTTGATGGGAAAAGTAATAGACAGCATAAAGATGGTCCAATTTTTTATTCAGGTTGTAGAAATATGTGACCTTGGAATTGGTGGTTATTGTATTTATTAAAGAATTCAACTTTCAGTGATAAAGATTGAAACTTTAATTTATAAGTGCTAATTTTCTTGTGGGTCTTCATTGAGGTTCTTTTTTTGTTTTTTTGTTTTTTGGAATGAGCAATCAAACTGTATTTTGCCATGGCGTATTCGTTTCTATTATTCTTTTTTTCGTACGGCTTTGGATTGCTTGTCCATGTGCCAGAGGGTCTACCGTAAACAACCTCTATCTCTGCGTACCCTCTATATTCCCCACTGGGTATGTTGTTGTATTATCCAATTCTTGAAGCATCAAAATGCGCAAGGATAAGAATTGCCTTCCATTTACTTGGATAAACTGCAGTAGTTTCAAACTTTTGATTGGTTCATTAAAAGATTATACTACTGTTGTTACCTCTATCTGAAGATTTATTTGAAGATTTATTAAAGTTAGTAAAAGTCAGAGGCATGTTTACCCAGATGCTTTTCATCGATCACTTGGCATGGGATTTCTTAAGTATCAGGTTGATTAAATTTGCAGGTGGGGCTGTTCATTTATCCGCATGCTTTCTTTTATTTTCTTCTTTTAAATTCTTTACTCCATCTGCTTGTCTCCCCTTTTCCTTTTTTTTAATTTTTTTTTTATCTTGTTTGTGAAGCTATCACATGGATTGGATTCCTTTCTCTGATAAATAAATTCTGCTCTTAATTAAATATTCTATTGTACTATGGTTGTTGCTGTTTTAATAGCAACAATAATGCATTGATGAACATAGATTTGTAGATCACTCAAAGGTTACTTTTTTCCATATCCCTGTATGGGGAATATCAAATTTTAATTTTAAAGTGGACTGACCCTTAAAGGATTAGTACTTAGGTATTACTATAAACTATGTTAGATTTCAGTGATTGCTTTGTACTGTTTAACGCTCTTATAATACTCCTCATTGTTCCGAAGTGTCAAATGATTTGGATCCAATTCTTGCCGGAATACACCCTATGTGACATTTCAATTAGTGCTGTTGTGTGCAGAACTGGTCCTCTTTCTCATCATTCGTTTCTACAGTCATAGTTCTCGTCACAGCTCAATTTTAGAAGCTAATTGAAAAGGAGTAAAGGCCTTAGTTTATATCCCAAAAATATAAGCATTAATGTACCCCGTTGCATCAGTATTAAAATTCTTAGAACATGATCATGTTTTAAGATTCTTCCTCTTTGTCTGTCAAGATAAAATTTCAAGTCCATTTCCTCTTTTACATTGTTTCCCCTTCTGTCTCTCCAATTCTGTCAATGATCTCCTTCTAGCTTCCGTTAATTCCCTATGAATGAATAGACTTGTGTGAAATGTGCAAATATTAATCTTTGGAGCTTCAAAGTTCAAACTTTGTTGTTTGACTATTTTATTTCATTTTCACCTCCAGAAACAAGATAAATATCATAGATGCTGGTGCTCTGGAACCCATCATTGGCTTTCTTCAATCAGAGAATGCAACTCTCCAGGATCATGCTACTGCCTCGTTGCTCACTCTATCTGCTTCTCCTGCCACTAAACCTATAATTAGTGCTTCAGGTGTTTTCCCTCTACTAGTGGAAATCATAAGGCACGGCACTTCACAAGCCAAGGCTGATGCAGTGATGGCTCTGTCTAATCTGTCAACTTATCAAGACAATTTACTATTGATTCTGCGGGCACAACCAATTCCTTCTACAGTTTCTCTGCTTAAATCCTGTAAGAAGTCTTCAAAAACTACTGAAAGATGCACCGCTCTTATAGAATCTTTGATGTGTTATGAAGAGGGTAGGAATTCATTGATATCTGAAGATGGGGGAGTACTTGCAGTAGTGGAAGTGCTTGAAAGTGGATCTGCTCAAAGCCGAGAACATGCTGTAGGAGCTCTGCTGACAATGTGTCAGAGTGACCGCTCTAAATACCGAGAACCGATTCTCAGAGAAGGTGTGATTCCTGGGCTCCTAGAGCTGACTGTTCAAGGAACAGCAAAATCTCGGACTAAAGCACAAACACTTTTGAGGTTGCTGAGAGACACTCCTTACCCGAGGTCCGAACTTGAGCCTGACACATTAGAGAACATAGTCTCCAATCTAATTTCTCAAATAGATTGTGAGGAGCAATCAGGAAAAGCAAAGGAGATGCTCGCTGAGATGGTACAAGTTAGCATGGAACAAAGTCTGAGACATTTACAGCAAAGGGCGTTGGTATGCACTCCAGCCGATCTGTCTGTTCCTAGTTGTGTCTCCAAAATTACTTCGAAATGATAGATTTTTCCTTTGTTTCTTCCTTTATCCCTTTTCCTCTTGAAACAGGGGCTTGTGTGAGATTGGTTCTCTGTATTTGGAAAAGCTGGATAGATACTGAAAATTGGCAGTCCGGGCTCTTAGATAGGTGTCAGGTGACTGTTTAGTGGTCAATAATTTGGAAAATTACATAAGGTCTTAGAAGTATAGTTTATGAACTTGGCCTTTGTAACATAAATTACAACCATGCAGTTTATACAGCTAGTTGAAGTTTCCTTCTTGAACCATGGTTTTCATGATTGTAATTATGTGATAGAGAGACATGCTTGAAACCACAATTCTGTACAGGAAATTACAGCTATTTAATAACTTTTCTATATGTGCATTTAGGTGTTGTCTTTAGCTATTTTCAGATTATACACTTTGAAGTGATTCTGGTGAGTGTATAGCTAAGCAACAGGGCTCTAATGTTGCATTCAATCTTTACATAGTGCTGATTTAATTGTTGGTAATTTGTGCTTATAATTCAAAATTCTATTGCTTTCTTGATTTTCAACCTCCCCATGTTTGCTTTTATTGGATGGTCACAGTTTGTATTAAGTGTATTATAAATGAAGCTTGTTTGGCTCTCTGTCGATATCTATTTGGGAGTTGATAAATATTTTACAGGTGTTACTTCACCTGCCTTCTTTACAAGCAAGTATAATTTGTTGAGTATTAGACAACTATATTCTACCAAACACTAACTTCTGTTACCTACTTTCTGTAGTGGGGATGAGGTAGTTAGTTGGGGCTTCGATGGAACCACAGCCCATAAGTGCCTGCCTGCAATATCTATGAAATTTTAAGGATTAAATTCGGCTTGTATCTGCAAATTGAAGAATATAAAAACTTTATTTACATAGAATAGAAGTAACTTTTCAATACAACTGAGACGTTGTTAATATGTAGGGTTTTTCCTTTTTTGGCCACCACTTGTTGGTTTGTATGTTTTGGAACAAGACATAGAATGTGTTATCAGTGACTTAAAACGTGTCAAATAATGAGAGGGATATGACAAATATGTGCCTCAAAATCCAATTACCAAGCAAAATTGCTCACACACTTGTGCACATGAACCAGACCAGATCTCACGTTCACAGTCATACAAGCAGACAGTTGGGAAGAGCCCAGCAACATTGAACCGTTGAGAGCCAAAAAATATTATCATCGGATGCTGCCAAATTAAATACTAACGTTTAAAAGAGTGTAAACGTCATGTTCTTGACAAGTACTTAGAACCAAGAAAACTAAAATTCTTAGTTTATGTGGAAGACATCTTATCATTTTAATTTGGGAATTAGAGAGGCCTTTTCGAAACTTGTCTTTTTCTGAGGAAATGAAAATGCTGCCACTTTGAGAAATTATGCATAAAGCAGTACATATAAAGGGTGTGTTTGAGAAGAAAAATGTTTTCCTCGAAAATGTTTTCAAGAAAAATAAGTGAGTTTCTTATTTTTTTTTATGTTAGGTACGTAAGAAAAAAATATTATTCTAAAACATTTGTATATAATCTAAATTCATTTTAAGAATCTTGTTTTTTTAGAAAAGATGTTTTTCAATTTTTTTGACTAATAGAGAAGTCTGTACTTTTTAAATCAACTTCATTAAAAATTTGAATAAATCCACGTACACCTTAATTGACAAGAGTATATAAGTATGTTAATGAACACACCCAAAAAGTAAAAAATAAAACGCTGACTGATTCACTCCAATCTTATAATATATATTTTTTATTTTCTTACTCCAATCTTATAAGTTAATGACCAATCACTTGCTATCGAAATCATCATATCTTTCCTTCTCATGTTTGTCATTTCTGACGTTGCTACAGATGATCGAGAGGTACGCACATAGTTTTTTCCCATTTATTTACTATTCATAAATTTACTACTCCACCCATCTCAATTTATGTAATGATATTTAATTCATTAACGATATTAAGATTTAAAAATGAAAAAATATTATTATCTAAAATAAATCATATATATATTTATGTGGTTATAAAGGGCACATGAGAAGTTTAAAATAGAATTGTCACACTACAAATCTAAATGTGTTATTTTTTTAAAATTAATAAAAAGGGAAAGTATTACATAAATTGGGACAAAAATGTGTATCTTTCTTCTGAAAAAATGAAGGGGAGCCTGGAGCGTCAATAAGGTTGCCTCCATGTGGCCTATAGACAAGGGCAAATCTATGTACATTTTAGTGATACTCCAACATACGTTAAACCCGACGTAGATTAGATATAGTTATATGAGAAATAATTGTGTATAAAACTTAAAAAATCACCCTGGAAACGGAAAAAAAATAGTTGGGTGCTTTGGTGTCCATGCTTGAAATTTCATTTTTCTAATTTTAATGATGCTCAAAGTACAACTTTTGATTTCATCGTTTTCTTGTCCGTAAGTATTTATTATTGGTAGTAACTTATGTTAAAGAACATGAAGCACCCAGCCACCCACGATCCTTAAATCATGGGTCCGCCATTGCCTGTAGATCACCAGTTTGAATTGTTGTAACCCGTCACTAATACTTATATTAAGGTAGGTTGCCCAAATTACACCCCTCGGGGTGCGATCTTCTTCTTTTTTTCTAGAAAATTATAGTGGTGGGCATAGAGATTTGGAATTCCATATTGAATCAATATTTACTCTGTTCCAACTCTCCACTAATCTCATGAAGAATCTTTTCTTTTTCTTTTTCTAACATTCAGTAGCAGGGAGCTATCTAGCTAGCTAAGTGCATTGATTAATTGTTTATTTTTACTTTGTGTTGATTGCAGATTGAACAAGTTGCTGGAATAGCTGTCGGAATGACCATAATGTTAAATGTCTGTAGCAGGGTATGCTAATTAATTGTTTCACTTAGTAAATTTTTTAACCTTTCTTTGCCTAAAATTTAATCAAATTAAAATGCAGGCCAATTTCAGGAGCATCAATGAATCCATCAAGAACAATTGGTCCAGCATTAGTGAAGCATGTTTATAAATGTCTTTGGGATATATAGTTGGTCCAATCATCGGAACCCTAACCGGAGCATTCGTGTGTAATTTGTTTCGAACCACGGATAAATCACTTATTGAGTTGGCCAAAAGTGTATCGTCTCTTCGAAGTTGAGAGCAAATCAAGTACATTTAGCCGAACTTTTAGACCATGCTACTTTTTATCGCCGTCCCAATTTTATTGAACACAAGTATTGGAGCATTTTTTGAGAATTTTTGCTGCAATTTCTTTGCAAGTGGCCACATTTTTTATTAGAATTTTATCATCTTGTCTTCCAGTTTACTTCTTTTTCATCACCCACGTTACATTACATTTCCTTGAAAAGTAAACCAGAGGGCTGATATGTAGGTCTGCTAGGGTTGGCGGATGTTGAAAAAAACATGTATATATTTTTTGAATTATCATAGAGGAATAAATGTAGGTATATGTCATTTCCAATTTAATGTTTCAACTTGACAAGGTCCTCTTATTCTATATAAAATAATATGTATGTTCTCTTAATTTTCTCTTCAGATATTGTATTGTGTAATGCTATTTATCCCCGTTAAGGAGGACACATGCATGTCAAAAGGATAACATATTTTGACAATTACTTAATAACTCCTCTATTAAAAGAAAAAATAAAAGGAAAATATCCTCTGTAGTTGATGTTTTATTATATTGACCTTTCCTGCTTTTTAGCAGGTGTTTGGCAATGCTACGTGGAATCATGATTTCATATTTTAATTTTAAATTAATGTTTATTTATGAAATTTATATAAAAATTCAAGTTCTAACTTCATATCAGATTTCAAATCTCAAATTTTCCAAAAAGTAAGATTTGGATTTTCAAATCATGATTTCAATATTTTTTAAATATAAAATTTGATCCATAAGTTTATATTTCGTAACAAAAGATTCATAAGTTGATAGATTATATTTTTAAATGTAAAAATTGACTCAAAGTAACAATATTAGTTCATCTTCTCGATCATCTGATCGAAAATGCATGTAAAATACCTGCTATTGCAGGTTAACATTCTTTACTTCCTATTTTCCCCCTACAATTAATAAAATTCATGCACTCATCACTTTCTTTGAAACTATCCGTCTAATTCAGTTTTCTTTCAAAACCCTCCCCCCATGTTATCTTTCTTTGATTGTTTTTTTTATTTATTTATAAGAATCTCCTTAATTTGCTTGTCTTTCTATCCCGATATCTTTCTCTCCATTATTTTACTAAAGCACATAAGATTTTGATGCAGATTATTATGTGATTCTACAATTTTGGATTTCTTAAATAATTAAAAGGAAGAGAGAAAAACTGAAATTAATTTGCAGGCAATCACCGATAAAAAAATATATGTTGATAGCAAATCCTTCAAGCAAAAGTTTCCCATGGTCAACAATGGTTGAAGCATGAAGAATTACTCTCGCTGGTTTAACATATTTTGAGGCGTAAGAGAATTGCTGAGAAAAACGGATGGAAACGTTATATTTTGATTTACTTTAGAAAAGAAAAATAGTAACTAATTATGTCAGAGTATAACTAGGAATCTACTTCTAATATCCCCCCCCCTCCCCCTCCCCCTCCTAAATTTTAGTTACATAATTAAGGGTGGTAATATTTTAATTTACCTGATGGTGTAAAAATATTTGTGTACGGTGCATAAAACTTAAAATCTATATTAAATAGTAGTAATACTACAATTCACGTTCAATTTTTTTTATCGAATTAAAGTTTAATTAATAAATATTGTATTTTAAAAAAATATCTTTTAATAGCATATCAATTTTATTATAAACTATGATTTACTCATTTCGGAAGGTAAAAAAAGCTAAAGATTCCCAATTAAATTGTGTACATGATATAACAGCCACTTTCTAATCCTCATTTATTCAGTTTTCTTTTTTGTTCTGTGTGTATCTTCTGTGATGGTATTCTAATGTGCCAACAAGAGGGTAAAATTTAATGATATTAATACAAGAGCCAAATATGTTATTCATACCATTATTTTCGAAATGATTCCACTCGTCTTACTTTTAATAAGAAGTATGGTAATTTTCCAAATATGCAAATTGAGAATTTTCATATTCCCTATCTAAAATGATCCTAGAGCTTGGAAATGTTATTTACATTATTTTGTTTCTTAATTGTACAAATATTTTACAGCATAATTGAACTGTATATAATTGTCTAAGGATAAGACAAAAGTTTCTGTTAAATTTTTGGAGGAAATAATCTCTTGTGTTCACTTATAAATTAAATATAAAAAATAATCCTACAAAAATCTCTTATATTTTTTATAACAAGAATTATATGACTAAATAATTTTTTTAGGGAACTGAAAACCAAAATTTTCAAAACCTTGCCACTACCCAATGCAAGTATGATGATAGTACTTAAAAACGATACTGCAATTGAATTTACTCTCCTTTCAATTTGGACAAAAATTTACGAATAGTTACTCGATTTTTACTTTATTGCAATAGAGTTAATAGATTATTTTTAGTAATGAAAATATCACTCAACTAGTCTTCCTATTTCCATAAAACAACTTACCTCCCATCAAATTTTGTGCTACCACGACCTCTTATTCTAATACTTCCGCTCATCATCAATGGAAGTTAAAAAAATATAACCAAGCATAAACGCTATTAAAATGATTAAAAGAATATATTTTTATTCTACATGGGCATAATTAATCTAGACGGGAATTTTAAAAATAGGGACACATGAAAAGCAAGTCATCTAAAAACCCTTTTTAGCTTCAAATTTAGAAGAGCATATTGAATCCTCATGATCTAGTAGAGATCAACCATCGAAGAGGATAGAACAAAAAAAATGAAATATTGAATTATTTTGTTAATATTGATCTACTTCTTTAACAAGTTTTTTGAACAAAATAATGATGCAGAGACTGATCTAGAATCCACAATAATCTTCGGCCTTCATGTATGAATTAATATGGAAGTTTGAATGAAAAAGAAAGTATATTCTACCTAGATTCAACTTTTAAGATACAAACAAAATATGCTAACTAGCAAATTTTAAATAAGATTATGCAGATATTCAATGCCATAATGCAAAAAGGGTACCAAATATATAAATATATTTTTTAAAATTTAATTTTCTATTCGGTGTTCATTATCTATATTTGAATTCGATTAAGTTAGATTTGCGTTGTATAATGCCCATTTACGGGAAAAATGCCTCTCTAACAATTTTTTTTATATTCATAACTCGAAACTCTAGTCAATTTGTTGTGGGAGAGTTTTTGCCCAATTCTTTTTTATTCAAATCCCCTACCCCCCCCCCAACCCCCCACCCTACCCCTACCCCTGCAATCTTTTTTTTTTTATTACTCCTACTTCTTTTGACAACTTCAAGTAAAAAAACGTAACTTAATTGATTCACGTGCTAATTGTAACTAAAAATTAAAGTATTTGTCATAGTAGCACGAGTAGCTTACAACACTCACCATCAACAAAAGATGTTTAAATGGCCACTAGCAAAATTAAGAGGTCTACTTAACAAAATCTTGACAAAGTTTAAAGGGCTATATTGGTATTTGGCCTTAAAAGTCGGAAGAGATTACAGGGGACCCAAGTAACAAGTACAGACACCCACGCGATTAACCCACGTGGAAAAACAAAGTAGAGGGGTAGTTTCGTAATTGGCTCTCGCATTGGAGAAATGAAAGCGACGAATGTCAGATTGTCAGCGCCAATTCAACTACGCACTTGCCGTCGATCTTCTAATACTCGTTGAAAGAATATCCTTCATCCTCGCCGGAATATTCTCTCTCCTTTCATCCACAACATATATTTGCATCTTAAGTAGATGCTTTGCTGCATTTTTGGACTTCGAGAGGAAACTAGGGTTTTGAAATGGGGGATTCACTGGAGAGTTTGGGATCCGAGGGAGCATTGGGACCGGAATCAAGTATAATGAAGGAGGAATTGTGTATGGATATAGATCATCCGTTCAAGGAGAACCTTGCCACCGCCGAAGATTGGCGTAAGGCGCTTGATAAGGTGGTTCCGGCCGTCGTCGTTCTCCGAACCAATGCTTGCCGTGCATTTGACACCGAGGCTGCTGGTGCCAGTTATGCTACCGGCTTCGTCGTTGATAAGCGTCGCGGAATTATACTTACAAATCGACATGTTGTAAAACCTGGTGATTAACGACCATTCCTTTAGTTCAAATGTCTTTGTAAAGCTTTTCAAGTTCAATTTTTGGTCTGATGGAAGTGTGGATTGTTTATGTGCTTTGTAGGACCCGTGGTGGCTGAAGCTATGTTTGTGAACCGTGAAGAGATTCCAGTCTATCCGATATATAGAGACCCTGTGAGTTCATTTTCAACCTCGTCTTTGGTAGTTCTGTGGCATTCCAGTTTTATATTCCTTGTCCCAATATATAGTGCAGTCTTTTCATTTTTGAGACGATTCTCAATTCCACTAACAAAATAATTGTGTACAGCTTACACATTTTTCAAGATTCCAGTTATAGAATTAATCAGATTTTTAGTAGTTTCCTTATACTATTAAAATATGAACTCCATTGGCTAGTCAAGTAATGTCACATAAAATGAGAAGGAAGAATGCTTCCCCCTTCTTGCTTATAGTCCCAAGACTCCTAATGCTTATTTATTGTTTGTTTTTCGCCTATGAAAACATAGGTCCCTTATAGGTTTGTTATATAACCAAAGGGTTTTATAAAAGGTCTTGAGCTACTCCACTATTGTCTGCTAAAGGTCTTGAGCTACTCCACTATTGTCTGCTAAAGGTCTTGAGCTACTCCACTATTGTCTGCTTATATAGTCTTTCACATTGTATTAGATTCAGTCCAGTCTCAGTAAGTCCACATTGAAGTTCATGCTTGACTTTTAAATTGGGTTACATGTGCAGGAGGTCATGTATACTGTTATCCTACATGGATTATACAAGGGCTTCCAAAACAATAACAACAACAACTATGCCTCAATCCCTAGTTGGCGTTGGTTATATGAATCCTCACTTTTCCACTTAAGCTCCACTCATGTCATCATTATACCAAATAAAACTAAAAGTGAAAAATAAGTTAAATATATATAAATAATAATCATAATAATAAAATTAGGAGTTCTCTAACAAGACTAAATCCTGTTCCCCACTAGTAGATATCATTTATATGGATTGTTGTCTTCCATACCTATATTTAGTTAAGTTTTCATTGCTCCCAAGAAATTGTTGGTCTTTCGAGACAACTTCAAGGATTTCCTCATGAATTGACAAATTCCGAAAGGTCATATAGAAAATTTGGCTACTTCATCTATTGGTTTAACTTTTAAGGTTTTAGATTAGGGATGTTCATGTTCTTTTACCAGAAGGAAAAATGAAAAGTAGAAGGAAAAGGTAAGTACCAAAAGTTGGCGTCGCTGATCGACCTCATTTCTGTTGACGTGAGTTAGACAGAGTGGGGGTGAGGTTCTGCTGCCTTCCTTTCTGGTTTCTCCTAGGGTCTAATAAAGGAAGAAAGAAAAACATATGCACAACTTCAAACCGGTGTCAATAGTCTGCTTTATGTTTGGAAAATCGTGAAATGTGAAGTTTTGGGGCTAATTATCTTTTTTTTTGACAATGGTTTTGGGACTAATTATCATTTGTCTCTTCCTTTTGTTTTATTCATTTGACATTGCATAGTAAAATAATTGATTGTTAAAAAGAACTAATGTACACTTTGATTTATTGGCTCATAATTATTTCATCAAGTAGAATAATATAGCTTGGAGATCTAATAATTACCAGAAAAGACCACAATTTCAAAATTATGGACTCATCATTGATCAATTACTTAATTAAATAACGACGGATTTAAGTCACGTTGTTAACTGAAAATGAGGTAATTCTCCACAATTCTGAGTAATTGTCTGTATATATTTTTAGTTGGATCCAAGCACCCGCACCCTTACTCTTATTCGTGTCCTTGAACTTTTTATGAAAGCGATAATGGGTCGGACACTTAATTCGTGCCTATTTCAGGTACTCACACCCATATCCATATCTGTGTAACAAATAACAAGTCATAACTCCTTCCACCATCCAATGCATTAGTATACTAAGGGTGTCCATCACAAATAGAAACACTAAATGATACTCCCGCCGTTTCATTCTATAAGGCTATATTTGACTGGACATAGAAGAAAGAAAAACTTTTACCACATACCAAAGTTACCGTTAGAACTTGTAGTCTTTAACATGTCTTGGCATTTCTATGGCTATAAGAACATGTCATTAAGGGTAACATGGAGAGTTTCAAAGTTAGAGTTTCCAAATTAAAAAATATGTCGTTCTTTATGAAAATGACTAAAAAGGAAAGTGTACCACACAAAATGAAGCAGAGGAAGTATGTGTGTGTTGACTTCAATCTGATGTTATACATAGGTTTATAGGGAAAATGAGAATTGC
Organism: Anisodus acutangulus; assembly: GCA_029783415.1. Classification (NCBI taxonomy): domain Eukaryota; kingdom Viridiplantae; phylum Streptophyta; class Magnoliopsida; order Solanales; family Solanaceae; genus Anisodus; species Anisodus acutangulus. Next base: position 42,780,827 of record CM056501.1, on the reverse strand, counting down.
CAAAGAATACTTGTCAATCATATTCCGCACTTATTTATTTTGTCATGAATGAACCTTATTGATTGTCTTCTAGGTTCATGACTTCGGATTCTTCCGTTATGATCCTGCTGCAATACAATTTTTGAGCTATGAAGAGATTCCTCTTGCTCCAGAGGATGCTTGTGTAGGATTAGAAATCAGGGTTGTTGGTAATGACAGTGGAGAGAAGGTATGTGGATGAGATTTTATTCTATTGTCTTATTTTGCTTTATGAATGATGTATCCAAGCGGAATACTTCTTACATGAAAGGAATTCTTTACATTATTAAACTTGTCATATTCAGTCACATTATCATTATCACTAATGTTTCCTGTAACTGATCAGAAGGGAATGAAATGAAACTTTGCCTACTCGTTATAGCATCTTCAAATAGTCAGTAAATGGGTTAAACCTTTCTGGAATGGGCGTTTCGACTCCTAGTAATTTTGATGGAGGTGGCATAACTGTCGAAAAATGCCCATGATGGGGGCATTATGACTCGAGAAAAACTTTGGAGGCCTGATGTCTCTTAAAAAGTGTAGAGGGGGTGCATGGCTCTTGATGTGTAATCTGCTTGTAAACTATGCCTGTGATTGTTGAATGCTGACATATGGTACATGTCTCGGTCTTCAAGGTCAAGCATTAGAATGCATATGTTGTTCACTTGGACCTATATGTTGCTGTAGATTGACGCATGAAACGATGTGTTTTTCCGACCCAAGCACCGAAGACAAGCTAACTGTCACGAGTCTTTACTTTTATTCACCACACTTCTATCCTGCACGTGAGCTTGCCTGAGCAGCTTCTTAAGTACAACGACTATGGTGGTGTCTATGACTGATGCATTATGTTGTTTTGTAGTGGCTTTCAGACCACTTTTAATCGTTTGAGACCGGACTTTTGGACTAGGGGTATGTTGCTTGGCTAAAACCACCCAAGTGGATACGTGTGTTACATACATTTACTTGGCCAAATAACATTTTGTTTTAGATTTACTCGATCTGTAGTTGTTCTGAGGGGATTTATAGTCATTTTGATGGGTGTTAGGTGGCTAGTCTTTCCACAAGAGTAATTTGAAATATTGGATTCTTGAGGTCTTTTAAGAGTTAGCTGCCACTCTTACTGAGTTATCCATTATTATTTTTTTCTGTTTCTAACATTGTTTTGCAAACTATAGCTTACTATTTCTCATGTATGGTTCTCTTAGTTGTGTTACAGAACCTTTCTTTTTAGGCCCTCTTTTTCCTTTACTGACATAGTTGTGTTGCTAACAATTATGTTTTAGCTTACTAGTTGTCTTGTATGTTTCTCCGGTTTGTTGTTTTACATGACCTTTCTTTAGGCACTGTCATTCCTTTTCATTGCATCCTTTTGATTGTTTTTTGAGGGGGCTATATTTTCTAATGAAATTTTCATATCCTATTCCTTATTGCTTTAATCTGGATTATGCAGGTGTCTATTTTAGCTGGAACCCTTGCTCGTCTTGACAGAGATGCCCCACATTATAAAAAGTATGTCATGGTCTACCTAAAATGTTCATTCACCCTGGAGATTTCATGTATTCCCCTAAATGATATGGCCATAAGAATCTCATTAAGTGTTTGACATTCTTTCAAAATTTCTTTTATAAAATTTCAGCCAAAAGAACTTTTAAACATGCTTCCGTAAACATACTGTGCTTCTCTTTCCATCAGAGTGGGTTTTGCTTTGTGCAGCTTATTAAAAAAATTTGCCTATTGATGAGCTTTTTAGTTCTGATATATGATGAAGCTGATTATTAGCATTAAATTCTTGAATATTGGAGTACTAAGCACAAATTGTAGGCTTCTGCTGTTTTAAGGTGTTCCTTTTCCTCTGATTGGTTTTGGGTGCAATGATTATGTCTCATCAGCATTGTCCTACCTCAAAATCAATGTAATGAAGATGTTGCTTGTGTTATTGCATGTCGAGGACTTCCTTACCGTCCAAATACAATGAGCAAATTAAAGCTTTAGGATGTTGAAATGATCTTGCTCTAAATTAAAATAACTAAACTATGAACTTATCATTTGTCATTTGGATAAGAAGTCATGTTTGTAATGCTACGGTGATGTCCTCTATATGATTTTCTGATGAAGTCATCTACATAGTGTTTGTGCTGCAATCCACTTTGGTTTTTGTATTGCAAATGTTTGGTAGTGCAATACATTCCTTTTGATAGCTCCAATTTTTGGTGCAGCGATGGATACAATGACTTCAACACATTCTACATGCAAGTAAGCATGTTGATTTCAAGTTATATTAGCATGTAGTAGAAAATTTTGGGCTTTCTAGACCTCATAAATTAGCTCTGTTTATTTGTTCAGAGTGCACTATATCATATATATTACAAACATGTGACTTGTCAAGAAGAAAATGTGGCTTAGAACATTTAAGGAGCACGCGTGGACAAAAATCTATGATACTATGGTTGAAAGAAAGGGATTCTAATACAAAGTTATTCATAGACTAGTGGTCGCTAATAGGAAGATAAATTTTGTTGAATCTATGTAACTAGACGACACGATACTAAAGGGACCATTGGGGGAATTAATACTTGAGTATACAAGAAGGAGAGTTGAAGGCCAACATGGGGCGGGGTGGGGGTAGCATTTAGTAGATAGGGAATAAACAAAAAATTTCCATCTACTCTGTGAACCACCTCATTTAAAATTAAAAGCTGTTATAGAGGGAAATAGAAGTTTATTTAGTTTAGGTCATCAACATTCTTCTACCCCAACTTTTCAGGACTATCATTGTTGATTTACTTTTGTGTTCTTTGCCAACAGGCTGCTTCTGGGACTAAAGGTGGTTCAAGTGGCTCACCTGTAATAAATTGGCAAGGGAGAGCTGTCGCTTTGAATGCTGGGAGCAAGTCATCAAGTGCTTCTGCATTTTTCTTGCCATTAGAACGAGTTTGTACACGTTCTTTGATCTTCTTTTTGTTAAAGACCTCTCTATGCTCTATTTCTGAACTGTGGAAATTGTGCATTTGACAGTTGTCTCCTAGATAAACTAGGAATTTATAATTTACCTAGTGAGAAGTATTGTCAGAGGCTATTGCTTTCCAACAACACTATAGTATTGCAAAGGTCTTGATTGACTACTTGAATGGGCAAACAGTAAATATTTATACTTCCCGGGAATTGGTTATTTGCATTTTGATTCTTTTCTGCCTGTTCCTAACTCTTTTATTATATTGGAAACTACATCCTTCATTTGATCTTTTTTTTTCTGGGTTTTTTGTTGTCGATGTGCACTAGACCTGATATTTAGGATGGCAAATATGTATCTCCATCATTTTAATTGTCTCTTTGTACTCTATGCGTTACAGGATCCACATTCTTTATTCCTTGAAACCACTGAAAATTTCATCTGTTTCCTGTTATTACTCATGCGTCATCCTTGAAATAGGTTAATATCTGTGAGGGGATTTGAAATCTAAAGTTTCTTTTCATTTGACTTCCACTCTATTTATGGCCCATTCTATATTCCAATTACTATGTGATAATAGTATTTTTCCTTTTAAGATTATTTTCTTACAAAAATGGAAGTACAGATGCTTACATTCTTTCCATATATTCGGCGTGTTTGTTTCTATGTTATTTTCCTAGTTAATTTTTTATGTTTAATTGTGTCTTACCTTGTCAATTCTTTAACTGCCTGGTTGAGTCATATTGGTTCCTTATTTGGTGGCATTGCATGCTTTCTGTTTCCCTGAATCTTTTGACCCCACCCAAGTATTGGTTGGTTGTTAAGGTCTGAACACCAAGCACTTATGTATATAGTTTTTGTTTATAGGTTGTCAGGGCACTAAAATTCTTACAGGAAGGAAGGGATCTTTCTACAAATAAATGGGAGGCTGTCACTATTCCTCGCGGTACGCTTCAGGTTTGTTAGTTCTGTTCTTCTGGAACTTATTTCCCGAAACCTTCTGCTTCTTTCCAATAGAGTACCTTTTTTTAGCTTTATTTCTTTGTGAAGTGACTGCTCCTTTGAATGGTGGCTACTATACCTTCTTTGAAAAAGTGTATTCTCCCCAACATACGGAAGGCCTATCCTAGTATTCTCCTACCTGTATATTTCCTTACCTTTATAGAAAAATGCTGCATATTTAGAGAAGAATCTTAGTTCTCATCTTCGGCAGATCAGATAGTCAGTGGATGGTAGTACATAAGATGGCCCTTGCTTGTTAAACTACACATGATTCCTTGAGATTTTCTTAAATGGGTAGATACTTCACTATTGTGGTATATAATTTTTATCTGCATGAGTTGGCTTTTAACAGTCCCTGCCAGCTTTCTGTAAAGGTTCGTGAAGCCTTTTTGATTTAGTCCTTTTTTTTTTTGGCTGACCACTATCCTCCATATGCATCCATGTGACATGTAGCTTACTCGAACATAAAGTACAGTAGTTTTTTAAGAGACAGAAGGTCTAAGAGAGATGGGGAAATTCTCTCGCCTCGTATATATCTTCTTTGCACGAGCTTATTTAAGCCCCGAAAACATAAGGATCGTGCCATTTCAAATCGAAGAGAAGACAGGGTAGGCCAAGTGAGGAAACCATATTATTCATAAGCAGACTTGGTTAATTGTATATATGTTTTTGATATAGGCAACTTTTCTCCACAAAGGATATGATGAAACTCGCCGGCTTGGCCTCCTTAGTGCAACAGAGCAGGTAAGCACCAAAATATCTTGTTGCAAGATCTATTACTAATATGATGTTACTATAATCCTTTGAAATTTTACTTGAATAGTTGGTGCGCAATTCCACTCCACCCACTGAGACTGGAATGCTTGTCGTTGATTCTGTGGTAAGTGCAGTTCTTTCAAGTGTTCTGACACACATTATTGTTCTGTTTATCAACACTTATTCTTTCTCTGGGATTGTTGCAGGTGCCCGGTGGCCCAGCTCATAACCATTTGGAGCCTGGTGATGTGCTTATTCGTATATATGGGGAGGTTAGTCTGGCTTTGTTGTTGTATGGCATCTTATATTGATGATTTTGCTGTCCTCATTGTGCTCTGATTTTCTGAATAACTTCTAAACTTTCATTAAAGTACATCTATTTGGCTTATACCTCGGGCTCGTTGTCCGCTCTCTTTTTCCTGTCACTGCATCTAGATTCTGCAGAGCTACTTCAATTGTCAAGAACCAACCATTGAACCAGGTTGAATACAACCAGGTTGAATACAACCAGGTTGAATACAACCAGGTTGAATACAACCAGGTTGAATACAACCAGGTTGAATACAACCAGGTTGAATACAACCAGGTTGAATACAACCAGGTTGAATACAACCAGGTTGAATACAACCAGGTTGAATACAACCAGGTTGAATACAACCAGGTTGAATGAGGGACTTAATTAAACAAAGTCATGCACTTGTTAATCCTTCCCCTTGACGCGTGCTACATGGCAAAAGATAGTTCTAGTTCTTTGATTTTTTTCCTCTCAGACCAAGTTGAATGCATAAATTTTACATTGTTGGCAATTGCTTTTTTAGATAATTGGAAAATCATTCATTTGATGGTTCATAGTACTAATTTCCTCCCGTAACAGGTGATTACTCAGTTCCTGAAGATGGAGACTTTACTTGATGACGGTGTTGGGCAGAAAGTTGAGCTTCAAATTGAAAGGGGTGGAACTCCTCTGACAGTGGAACTGTTGGTGAGTGTTTTCTTCGATGTTGAAATTTCTTTGATTTCTATAAAGTTATATTCTGTAACATCATAGTTATCAAAATGATTAGGATTTTGGTTCATTTCAGTTAACCTTTGGGTTGGCCCTAGCATGATTTGTTAATTCTTTCAGGTGCCAATATACTTCTATGATGTTAAATGTAGGAGATATCTCAGTCAACAATTTTGTGATCTAAATGGGAATCTCTGAATATCTCGTTGAATCATAAATCATACTCATCATGATAGGTGTTGCATATCAAAATGGCCAATCGCATTGCCAATCCTTGATAATACACGAGATAATTATAAAATGCGCATGAATGATGTGTCTGCTAATGAGTGAGCATACCAATACACCTCTCACTAAAAATATGCTAGAAAGATCTTTGCTACATTAATGCCTACAGTCTTGTCAATAAGGTAAGGCCTACGGTTCGAGCCGCGAGAACAACCTCTTGCAGAAATGCAGGGTAAGGCTGTGTACAAAAGACGCTTGTGGTCTGGCCCTTACCCGGACCCCGCACATAGCGGCAGGTTAGTGCACGAGCTGCCCTTTAGTCTTGTCAATAAGATGAATTTTGACGTTGTCAATTTACCAATTTTATTGATTTGAGAAGTAGAAGTAAACAGTCATTTCAAAGCAAGGAGATCCATGTGAGCACTTTGGGGAAGGGCGTCCGTTGGAATATGCTTAAAACGAGCCTGAGGAGACTTTATTTAAACACAGTCCGCTCCCCTGAGCTATATAGTCTGGCATCAGCACCTGAAACAACACTAAAGTAGTATGAAGTCAACAAGGATGGAATCTGAACTTCAGAAGATCTCTAAATGATTGGGAGATTAACAGAGTTGCTGAGTTTTTTAAGGTTCTGGAAACATTCAAAGGTAGCACTGAAATAGGAGACTCTATATCATCTGGAAAGGGGAGAGCAGCAAGTTTCGCAGTCAAGGATACAAGCTACCCTGGACAACAAGGTTTGCGGCCTTAGAAACACATTTTGAAAGTTGAGTTCCTTTCATAGTATCCTGTTTTACATGCTAGTAGCAAAGAAGGCCTGTCTTACCCATGAGAACCTACAGAGAAGAGGATTACAGCTGAGTTTTAGGTGTTTCCTATGTTCAGCAGATCAAGAAGACAACAGCCATCTTTTTTTGCAGTGTGGAGTTACAGCACAGCTGCGGCAGTTGTTCCTTGCATTCATGAACATAATATGGGTTATGCCCAGGACCACTTGTGATCTTTTGAGGTCCTGGAACAATTTAGGCTGCAATGTAAGGGGTAAGAGGTGGTGGAAGCTATACCAACACGTATATGGTGAACTGTGTGGAGAGAGAGGAAAGCTAGGTATTTTGAAGATATTTGCAACTCTTTACAGCAAGTTAGGCTGAACTGTATTAAGTCTCTCCATTTCTGGTGTAAAGATTTTTATGTAGATGAAACTGAATCATCACTACATTTTTGAGTCCTTGTAAGAAGAATCTAGGACAGGTTGTACTTTTTGTCTTCTGTAAATATGGCTACCAGCAGTCTCTGTGCCGCTGAATAGACTGAACCTTCCTAGAAAAAAGACTTTATTTGAACACAATAGGAAAGCCCTATTAAATAGTACTCTCTCCGGTTCAAAAAGAGTGTCCACTTAGCCTTTTTTCTTTTGGTTCAAAAAGAGTGTCCACATACTAAATCAAGAAAGAATTGACCTTAATTTTTCAGATTTGCCCTTAATAAGTGCTAAGTTACCAAATCCCAATACCTACTTAATTAGGGGTATTTAGTCAAATTATCTATTTTTGTCTAGGAGTTAGCATTTTCTTAAGGGGTGTGCAAATGGCTAAGTGGACACTCTTTTTGATCCAGAGTAATGGTAACTGAAGAAGATGCAGAAGCTTCCACTTTGGTGACCGGAAAAGTGTTCCTGCTTTAACCTCCTACTAACAGCAACTTTTTCTGTGACAGTATAGCTTCATAACAAAATTCAGTTGCAGAAGTGGTCTTTTATATTTTAGCTATGGTGGTTGATGTTAAAGTAATTGCAAAATGTTTTCTTTTTGAGAGCTCTAAGGCCATTATTTTTTGAGGAGTAAAGAAATTTTATTAGCAGAAAGAGATAGAGCTGTCAATATGACTCGTCTGCTTGTGTTTCCTTCAGGTTCAGGATTTGCATTCAATTACTCCTGACCTCTTCTTGGAAGTCAGTGGTGCAGTTATTCATCCCCTTTCTTATCAACAGGTTTGTCAGATTCTGCCGCTAGTGCCTCACAATCTTTAATGTGTGTCTAGCAACATTGGTTATCTATTAATGCTTTAAAATGAGGTCTCCATATTATACTCGTTCCTATGTGAAATGAACTTTTAACCAGTCACAAGGGAAGAATTGGCGTTAAGATGCTCTGTTTTGTGACTTGTTGGCTGTTTGGCTTGCCTAATAAACTTGTTTGAGAAAGAAATTTAGCAGTCTGTTTCTGGTCATGTGAGATATTGTTGATCTCACCAACTGTTGCAAATATTTTCATTGGTAAACAGTGAGAGTTGATGTGCAAACTGGAAAGTGGGTTTTGTCTTTTTCATTCCTGCCTTTCTTGATATCTTTAGTTTAGCTGCTTATATGAAGCATAACAAGCTTAGGAGGGTTTAAATATAGGCACAACAGAAGCAAAGAAAAATCCTCGGTATGTACATTTTATGTGTTGGGGCTTAGGCTACCAAGTGTACTGTAAGGAGAGACATGTTAAGAGAAAGGAGAAGGCAAGAATTTGCAAGTGTTCGTATTGTTAATGTGAATCAAGGATAGAACTCTATGACTTTTGAGAACCACAATTTGATATTTTAGTTCATTGGCTTTTAATCTTTTTCACAACTCCAGTGAAGACAAACTTTCTTCGTGTCCGAAATGCTGTCATGTCTTGAATCTTGGTTTTTATAAATTGAAAGCACAACATCTTAAGTACCTTTGCTTTCTCTGTCGTATCTTTTTGATAAAGATTTTTTTTGATGAAGCTATTTTATCAATATGCATTATGCAGTTCTTTTCTTATTCTTTTACACTGTCCTTGCATATGACTCGTGTCCATTTTGATCGAAGCCTCCTTAGACCATTAAACTCAATGAAGTTCCCAAATAAAGATGCACTGCTGAGCTGTGGTGCAGTGTGTGGGGCTCGTAGTTAGATGTCTGATAGTTGAAAAGTAACACGTGCATATAGTACCATTTGACTTTGATGGTTCAGACATCTGTCATCTGTTAGGTTCTTCTGGTTGATTATTTTGTTTGAAAGTTCTCAAACTTCTCCATTGATTTTGAAGGAATTTGAGTGCAAGTGAACCTTTTTAGTTACGGTTTCCCTAGTTGAACTTGTTTATAAGTGCTTGTTGTCACTTGTAACTCCATCTGGATGGTGTCATAAGATGGTTCATGCCCAGCGAGCGTGGAATGTTTTTTCACAGATAATTTTTTCCTATCTTTCCATATTAGTGCCGATACTTTATGAGGGGTGGAATTCTGGATGTCTTCCCCCATCTTTAAGAAAATAAAGAGGTTTTTCCTTTACGTCAGTTCTGGTCATGTGTAGTTTGCATTTCAACCTTTAGGTGAAAATCCTTTCTTTTGCACTTCAACTGATCTGTTTTATGCTCATATTGATATTTCTTTTTTCATCTGTACTTGTGATTGAATCTCACGTTGCTGCTATATTCTGTTTCTCTCCCCGATCTTCTAATGCAGGCTCGAAATTTCCGCTTTCACTGTGGTCTTGTCTACGTGGCAGAAACAGGGTTTGTACATTCTTATTTCCATGTTTAGATGATTGCTGTGCTGCAGTCAGTGGCTTATCTTATTTTGCTTTACCTAACATTTCATATTTGAAAGCGTTTCTGGTTTAAGTTTAAAATTCTGTTGATGCAACCTTCGGGAGTATTTTACTGGAAAAAGATTTTTTGACAGTTGTAAACTACTTTGCTATTGTAGATATATGCTATTTAGAGCGGGAGTTCCTCGCCATGCCATCATTAAAAAATTTGCAGGAGAAGATATATCAACCCTTGAAGACTTAATTACTGCTTTATCTAAGTTGTCTAGGAGTGCAAGAGTACCACTGGAGTATATAAGCTACAATGATCGTCACCGGAAAAAGGTATTAGTAGTGCCTCTTTGCTTATTGATTTTCTGTGCTTGTGCTTTGATATCTTTCAGAAAACAATCATTGCCTCTATTTTCTAGCTGCATCTGTAATTCCTGCTCTCAACTGCGATTTCCTTCTGTTTGTTGGCAAAGCATGATAATATTGTTCATCTACTTCTATTGGTATGCAGAGTCACAAACACCGAATCTCTGTTGGTTTTACTATTTCTGCATAAACCACGGTAAAACTACGGTTCCTAGCGGTTCTACAGTCAGCACTACTTATGTGTCAGAGCGGAAGACTTAATGTTGATCTAAGATCATCAATCAAAAGGAAAAGAAAACTAGTAACATGTCAAATTGTGTTGTTACCCAGAGTTTTGGGATCATAGCAAGATAATAATATGTCAAATTGCGTAGTCACCCAAATTTTTTGGGATCATGGCAAGAAAATGTATCAATTATATGATTTTGTCTAAATGGTTTTGAACCCCCGGAAACATCAGAAGAATTGTATATTGTCCTCTTTGATAGTTAGTTGTTTGTGGAGGCGGATGATATAGATGATCACAAACTTCACCTGCATGTAAACGTTATCAGTCTTGTTGTTTAGTCTTCTAGTGTAGTTAACTGTTAACCATTTGAACGTGAAGCCGGGCAATGCGATGAGTTGCGGAGTTGTGAAGGTGTAGTTGTCAGAAACATATATTCAGGAAAAGATTCTGCAAAGAAAAAATACTGTCTGGTTTTGTTCCTATACAGAATGAAAAGTCCATGTTTTCGCAGATACTCCCTTTAACTACTGGAAATCTATTATGGATGCCAATTTAACTCTGGCTGTTGGTAGATGTAGAATGGTCCCTCTGGTGCTTTTATCATCTCCTTGTACCCCACGCCCTCTCATAGAAACTTCTTTTTTTGGTGCAGTCTGTACTGGTCACAATTGACCGCCATGAATGGTATGCACCTCCTCAGATATATAAACGTGATGACAGCTCTGGCTTATGGACTGTGAAGCTTGCCTTGCCACCTGAGTCCCCACTTCTATTCTCCGGCATTCATCCAGGCAAACAAGATTTGTCTAATCACAGTGTTTCTTCTTGTGCTACTGAGGTTAGTGCAATCGATCTTAGGCCTCAACAAGTCAGCCAAGAATCAATGGACGGAGTTACCAATATGGAAACTAGTTGTGACATTGTTATGGAGGGACTAAACAGTCAGGATGATTCTGATGCTGGGACTAAGAAACGGAGGGTGGAAGAAAACGTATCTGCAGATGGCAGTGTAATAATTGGTCGCTCTTTAAATGGACATAGGGAGGAAAGGTTTGATGACGTAGGGGCTGTGGAGGATGCAGCTCTGAGAGATTATCAAGGTGCTGCACCTGTGGCTAATAATTCCTCTGTTGCTGAGCGTGCAATAGAGCCTACTCTTGTGATGTTCGAGGTAACTTTAGTCCTCTCCTATGCTTGTTTCTCGTGTTACTTGTTTTACCGGAGGTTTTTTTTTTTTTTGTGGAAATGAATTAGCAGAGTGGGGGTTTATATCCTGCAGTTTCACATAATGAGCATTGGTCTATAGGGGTTATTGGTCTACGAGTATTTGGAAATAATCCCCTATTAAACCATGCTTTGGTTATCAGGTGTTTGGTTCCTTTTCTTTTTTGCTTCTGCATTAATCTGATTCAATTTGCAATAACAGCACACATCTTAGATTTAAACGTGTATAACCAAAATTTTAATTACTCATCCAGATTCTGATAATGATGAATCAAACATCTGAAGGCAAATACAGATTTACTTATTCACTATATCTTATAACAATCTCTATATTATAATGTATGTATAATTTGTTTGCGAACCAAACAATCCCTTCTCCTTTCTCTTCGTGCTTCATTGGAGGTAGATTTTATTATCTAAGCACTTGCTAAAAAAAAAAAAAGAGAAGATCAGTTTAAAAAAGAGAGAAGATTTTATCATCTGAGAAGAATAATCAGTGCAAGTATTTGTGCGTATAGGTTACAACTCTTTTTTTTTTGGGGGGGGGGGGAGGTGTAAGGGCTCCTTACAACAACATACCCACTGTAATCCCACAAGTGGGGTCTAGGGAGGGTAGTGTGTACGCAGCCTTACCCCTACCTTGTGAAGGTAGGGAGGCTCTTTCCGATAGACTCTCGGCTCATATAAAGCATATCAAAATGAGTAAGAAAAGGACATGCAATAGTGAAGAAACCGTATAGGAAATAATGGAGAAAAGAAACAGTAGCAAACAACAAATAGTAGGATAACCGAAGCAAAGGAAATAACATGTAATAAATCTAAGCATAAGATGGCAGGCTCCTTCTTTGGACAAAATATTGCAACAGGTTGTGCGAGTCTATGAGAATATCAAAGATAATATGTGTCTAGATTCATGTCTAAATTCATTGCACTTGAATAAGGAAAATCTTATAGAATATTCTTCGGGATACGTGAAGATATCATATAATTATAAATCATAGAATATTTAGTTACTTTATTAACATAGAGATTGACCACCTACTGTATTTTTTGCAGCCTAAGCCTCATTTATTTGCACTTAATGAAGATTTGAATCTTAAGCATTAAGATCTCAGTCACTGTCTGTTTTTAGGTCACCAAATCTTAATCATTCATTTGTTTTTCTTTTACACTGTTGTAGAACATAGTAAATGCTGAATAATGTTACTAACTCCTCGTTTTCTTTTGGTAACTGCTGGTTAAGATGGTCATATACTCTCCTAGTAAATATGTAATATGAAAAATAAATACTAATATCTGCAGCTGCAATTGAGAGGTACATCTTGACATGTATGGTTTCTGATCTCCATCATCTAGGTTCTAAGTGCCTCTCATGATTTGAAAACTGCAGGTCCATGTACCATCATTATGCATGCTTGATGGAGTTCACTCACAGCATTTTTTTGGAACTGGTGTTATCATATACCATTCCCAAAACATGGGCTTGATTGCAGTTGACAAAAACACCGTTGCAGTGTCAGTTTCTGAGATAATGCTATTGTTTGCTGCTTTTCCTATTGAGATTCCTGGAGAGGTAAGACCTATTTTTGTCAACACTCTTACCTGCTTATTAACAATTTTTATTGAGGAGGTTTGTAATATTTTCAGGTAGTTTTCCTCCACCCTGTCCATAATTTTGCTCTGGTTGCATATGATCCTTCTGCTCTAGGAGCTGCTGCTGCTTCTGCTGTTCGTGCTGCTGAACTTCTTCCTGGTAAGTGGAAACTTCCTCTCTTGTTCCTTTATGCTTGCCTTTCTTGTCGTTTGCTCTAACGGGTTGGTGGAAGTGATTTGGCTCTGCGAAAATAGAGAAAACCTCTATTTTTAACAATGTACAAGAGGTACTCCTTATACAGGAGTATTAGGCTATGTATAAAATAGTAGGAAATCAATCCCTATACTAATAAGATGAATATTCTATAATTAAATATATCACTTGATATTCAAACATGCTCCCTAAAACTCAAAGTGGGGAAACCAACTTGGATTTTTTTCCGAAAACATAGAGCTGACACCAATATCTAACTGGAATAGTGCACAATCACAAATAGGAAAAATGTTCTGGAATTCTTTCCTCCAGAAGTCGCTGGTGCACAATGAAAGAAAGTGCTTCTTGCATTATACACGGAAAGAAATCTATTCTCAATCATCACAAAGATATTTGGTAGGCAAATCTCTAGAACATTATCAATGCAACTATAAATTGGCAGGATAATGACAAAAAATCAAAAGTTTAGAGGAGGGAGTCAGCCGTCAATCGTCTGTCGCTGGAAATATGAACAATGCTTGAACGATCCTTAGAAAGGAACGACGCCTGAATGATCATTCGGAGATGGGCACCAGTTTTCAGGTGAGGAGCATTGTCGAGCACCAAAAGAAAGAATAAAAGAAGAAACATAGTCCCAGAAGGCAGAACACATTGCCTGTACTGCCCACCAGTAGCAGAAGTTATTTGAGTCTCCACCAAGATCGTAGAGGCTCTAATACCATGTGGAATTAGAGAAAGTCTCTCATTGACTTGATTTAACAATGTAAGGCTATATATAAGTATTGTATAGGTAATCAATCCCTATACAAATTAAATATTTTTTAATCAAAGACATAATATCCTAAGTATCCTATAGAAGCCTTTATATGATTTTCCTTCCAGTACAATGAATCTAGACACATATTCACTTGATATTCTATCAGTCTCCATTCCAATTGCTTCTCGTATGCTGTTAGATGTACTCCTTGGTCAAGAAGGTTCCTGTACTAGAGAATTTAGAAAAGCTCCTGTTTATTGAATGATATTTTGAACATCCAGCTCTGATCATAATATGCTTTGTTGTTTCAGAACATAATCCAGCTTTAGCACCATCTGTCTTCTCCTCTTTTTCATTAATAGTGTCTTTTTACTATTATACTATGGTTAATAGTCTTATTAGTTGTTACCTAGTTGATTTTAGAAAACTGTGGTCTCCCACTCCTTGTTGATATTCTCTTGCCAAAATGGATCTGGGATTGTTTATAAATTTAATGGCTGTACGAACATTCATATATATATATATATATATATTAATTTTAAAGAAGCCCCTTCTCCAATGTAATTAAAATCTGATGATGAATGGATATCTTTGAACATTGTGGCAAGTGGAACCCGTATAGGTCCTATTTAACTTGCTCTAGTTATCATGTCTTCCAGAAAATGTTCGTCTTATCCGTTACTATTTTTGCTAATGTTGTTTAAATCTTAAAATACTCTGTTGCCATCAGATCCTGCTCTTCTTCGTGGAGATTCAGTGTATCTTGTGGGATTGAGCAGAAGTCTACAGGCAACTTCCAGGAAATCGGTTGTGACCAACCCATCTGCTACTGTGAATATTGGTTCTGCTGATTGTCCACGTTACAGAGCGACAAACATGGAAGTGATTGAGCTTGACACTGGTAACACTGTCCCACTTTTGTCTTCTTGATTCTCTAATACTATAGTAGCTTGGCATTTGTTTTGGTCATTTCTTTGATGCCGTTGTGATTTTCATTTCAGATTTTGGAAGTACGTTTTCTGGTGTGCTGACTGATGAGCGTGGCAGGGTTCAAGCTTTATGGGGAAGCTTTTCAACACAGGTTTGCACTCTCAACAGATGCTACTCTCTTGTTAATTGGATGTAACTAGTTTTAGAACTTTTTTTATAAATTAACTGGTTTTGCTTCTTCCATTTTTTCAGCTGAAGTATGGTTGTAGTTCCTCAGAAGATCACCAATTTGTCCGGGGCATTCCAATTTATACCTTAAGCCAAGTCCTTGGCAAGATTATTTCTGGTGCCGACGGACCTCCTCGTCTTATAAATGGTTTGCATAGGCCTATGCCACAATTAAGAATATTAGAAGTTGAACTTTACCCAACTTTGCTTTCCAAAGCTCGAAGTTTTGGACTCAATGATACTTGGATCCAGGTAAGCTGCTGCTTCTGGATATAGCTGTTTGATTTGTCATTTTCTGTGCTTGCTTTTCCTTTTATCCATATTTTACGCCGAGTGATTTTTTTTTTGGTTTATCGTCTTTAATTTGAAAAGACTTTAGCCAAAACGCATGTAGAAACTAGATGTATTTATTTTAATCTTTTTCCAACAACCTAGTGTTGGTCAGATAAGGTTTCACACTCCTTTAAAGCTTTAGTTTAATCCTCAAGTAGTAGTGAACTAGGCGATAATTATTTGTTGGTGACAGGTTTAATCTAGATCTGTATGTTTATATGTAGACATAAGCCATGTTTGTGATCCTGAACAGTTCTGGAACAGTAATGTTGTATACACTAGTTAAATGTGAAAAAACATGTGCACTCAAATTGGTAAGATAATCTAGTTTCTTATACGTTTGGATTTTGGATGGATGGGAGATCCATGCATATGCACTTGATAGTCGATCATGGGCATCTCTGATTGCTCGAATTATTTGCCCTAGTTTCTTGTTACCTAAAATATAGTCGATTTATGTTCCTAGGTTTTATGCCTAGTGAGCTTACATAAGAAATTAGATAATCAACGGGAAGATGTTTGTAATGGGTGCGCCCTATAAGTGTGATGTAATCGTTTTCTTAACACTCGTCATACCTTCCAGGCCCTCGTTAAGAAGGATCCCATGAGACGCCAAGTATTGCGAGTTAAAGGTTGCTTTGCTGGATCAAAAGCTGAAAATTTATTGGAACAAGGGGATATGGTCTTAGCAATTAACAAAGAGCCAGTTACATGCTTTCGTGACATCGAAGATGCATGCCAATCTTTAGACAGGTCTAATGATAACGATGGAAGACTTAACTTGACAATCTTTCGTCAGGTGAGCCCATGGAGTAATTCGCGTTTACATTTCCTTTTCCTTTTTTTCTTGTATATGACCAAAAGAATTTCACTACTGACATACATCCTGCTTGAGTCAGTTCTTCATTCTCTTAGATTCGTGAATTTGCAGGGCCATGAAATCGAAATACTTGTGGGAACTGATGTGAGGGATGGAAATGGAACAACTCGTGCAATAAATTGGTGTGGTTGTATTGTGCAAGATCCTCATCCAGCTGTACGTGCACTTGGATTTCTTCCCGAGGAAGGCCATGGAGTATATGTTGCTAGGTGAGTAGTTTCTAGACATTGGAAAGCTTTGCTTCAATGTCAAGAAAGTCAGAAGCATGTTTCTTGAGAAATTTGCAGCAAAATAAAATAAATAACTTTCTTGTATGCATTTGTTGTAGAAGGAAGAACAAAAGCCAAATTAAGACAAATATTTTTCTTCAAGTTTACTGCACCTTTTTCAAGACTTAATTTGAAGAAATATTTTTGTGGGAATCTTTACCGGTTTCGTCATAATTTATTAACTGAAAGAAAAAAGGTTTGCTATAATTGTTCTTGGTTATCATTAGATGGATAATTGTTGCTAGTTAGTACATTCATTAGATGTGCTGAGAAAATCTGTTAAGGAAGGTAATCACTGATCAACGGGTATCGAGGAATTTTTTTTCATTTCAGATGAAGGGCTGATTGAGCCTTTCTAATTTTCATGATGCATCTGGTAATGCATCTAATGTAAAAGAAATAGAGGGAAGTTAGGTATCTTTGGTTGAGTTGGCTATTAGCTATTTGTCACTATTATTAATGCCTAAAGTAATTCTCAGGTGGTGTCATGGAAGTCCAGTGCATCGATATGGTCTTTATGCTCTTCAATGGATAGTTGAAGTCAATGGAAAACCAACTCCCACTTTGGATGCTTTTGTTGACGTCACGAAGGTATGGCTTGTTATTCTGAGATGCTTTATAAACTGAGATTTATTTCTCATTTAAACCTGGTTTGTTCAAGGCTTGTCTTGTCAATGAATAAGATCCTTACTGATCATGTTGGGTCATTTGGAAAGAACGGAACTCTAGGATTTTTGAAGAGAAGAATGATAATGTACTTAAATCTTAAAAATAATTGTATATTTTTTCTTAGTTTTTGGTGCAATATGGTTACAACAAATGTTTACTGCCTGAAACCATACTTGGCTTTCTCCTTCCATTAGTCACTGTAATGTTCTTATACATTTCGGATGAATTCTTTGCTGAGCTTTTAGCTGGCACACATTAATAATTTTACCTTTAAAAATGATCCTTATTGATCTTAAAAGTTTCTGACTGATATCTTGTCACTGTCCCGTTCTTATGCCTAATTAACTTTTCACAGACAATAGAGCATGGGGAGTTTGTCCGGGTACGGATAGTCCACCTGAATGGGAAGCCTCGAGTACTTACATTGAAGCAGGATTTACACTACTGGCCAACATGGGAGTTGAGGTTTGATCTGGAAACTGCTATGTGGCGACGCAAAACAATCAAAGCTTTGGACTCTGGTGTTTTATGAACTGACTCGGCTGATTAGGCTTACTGCGGGAATGCAAAATTGGTGAGCATGTCGAAAGTTCACCAGATTTGTTGGTAGTTAGTCCAACTTATTGGAGTTGGAAGTCGCCATACATCAATATATGCAAAGTCATATAAAGCAGGTATCTGGCGTCATTGCCTATTTGTTGTAAATGATCATTTATCTGATGAAATAATAAGTCGTAGTGATTTAGACAAAAGTTATAGGTTCTAGCGCTATACATGCCTTTGTGAATCTCAAGATGTAAACCATGAACTAGGGGTGACTTTTTAGCCACCAGATTTGTGGTGATTCCTCCTTTATGCCTATAGGCTTAAAGCATTTTTTCTTCTGAAATCATTGTGTCAATTTAGATGACCACATTAGATCCTATGTATGGCATTGCATGATATTTTAGAGTTGTTTCTTTCTGATATCTCCAGAATTTTGCCTTCTGGCACTCTATAATCTTTCCAATCAATCAGAAAAGCCTATACCCGAGAAAGGTAGGTTACTTTCCTTTCTAGATCTTCTATCACTTAGACTTCCTTAGAAGACTATCAGTTCTCAGTCAATTAGGGTAGGTTTTGATCTTTGGCCATCCTGGTCCTCAAGACCCAACACTATATTATTCCACTATATTTCATGTCAAATGAAAAGATGCAAAAGGTGTTGATACGTCCTATCCACATAGAAATCTCCTCCCTTTTTAGTAACAAAATAAACCAAAAGTAGGACCAAATTGAGAGTTAGTAGCATAAACAAAGATGGATTCGTTTCAGTTCGTTCTAGAAATCTGATCTCACCGGGCCGGGCAAAGGGGACTAAACTATCAGGTATACCACGCCAC
This sequence comes from Anisodus acutangulus, assembly GCA_029783415.1. NCBI lineage: Eukaryota > Viridiplantae > Streptophyta > Magnoliopsida > Solanales > Solanaceae > Anisodus > Anisodus acutangulus. The sequence goes on along the minus strand of CM056501.1, from coordinate 42,762,234 downwards.
ATATCATCCACTCGGCTCAAGCCGAGGAGACATAAAGAAACATCAAAGATATAGTGTTCCTTCTGACGTTCTTTATGTTCCTTTCTACTTGACGTTCTTTATGTTCCTCTGTTTTTACCCACGGAGCGGTAACTTGCTTGCTTAGCTTGTCAGTTGTGGGCAAGAGATATTTGAATCCCCATTGACCTCTATATTTATTGCTTGTGTATGATTACCCGCTTAACTTGTATGCATTTATAGATGTAGCAGTCAGCGCATTCTTGAAATACTTTAAGTATGAGGCAATAAGGAACAAAAGGGAGAAAGGGGGTTGGGTTTGGCAAACTGCCAGTTAACCTTCACAATCTTCTCGTGAGAACCATCTTTTTATTAGGATTTTTGGTTTATGATGAGTTAAAGGTTTATCTACTTACACTGTAAGAAATATCTACACAGTTAGGTTAATTATAAGGTAATTACACGCTAATGAGCACTTAGAATGGATGGTAAGAACTAGCTATAACATGTTAGTTACACTGATGGTGTAAAAAAACTTCACACTTTATGCACACAGATCCTTCTGAATTCTGATGATTGGAAAAATGAGACTGTTGGCAGAAGACAATGCTTAGTAGTGTGGATCTATCACAGAGTTGAACTGGGACTGATGAATAATTCATTGAACTAGTGAAGGCTGCTTTTGGTCCATATTCAGAACTAATTAATTGATTGTGGCCTACATTTATTGCCACATAGTATACTAGTACACTATGGCTAACGTACTAACTCGATGTAGAAAACCGTTGGAACTTCAATTTCAAAAAAAAAAAAAAGTCAATTTAAAGGAAGAACCTTGGAACTTGCTTAGAGGAAGAACAAATTTGCAGGGGAAGAACACAGTTAGAAGAAAGGAGATGCTTTTAATTTGAACCTACTCCTTCCAAAAATATTTTAAAAAGATAGTAAATGAGAATCAGAATACTTGCCACTTGTACTGTTGCTCTCAGAGAAGAACAAGGTAAAAGAAGATTACCCAGAAAGAGCAGTATCTGTACTATATGGCGCTGCGCATGAACTTCCTTGGTGAAAGTCAAATGCTGAAAAACATTGATACAAAATTGTGCCACCTTCGTGTGGTGCATTAGTGACACCATATAAGGAGAAGAAGTGTAACTAGCACTAATAACTTGCTCTTCATCCGCTTGATGGTCACATAATGACTTGCAGCTGAAGAGTAATCAGACGGTGGTGGTGGATTCTTGTAGTAAAACGGTAGATAAGGCAAAATTGGGTTAGGAGGTGGAGGGCCGACGCACACGTACACTGGTGGAGGTAAAAAATATCCACCTGGCAGCAAATAATAGCCCGATGGTGAAGGGTAGTTGACTGGCCCCGAAGGTAGTGGTGAAGAAGGAATTGGTTGCTGCGGTGAAGATGGTGGCGGTGGGCAGTCGGTAGGGGTGGGTGGAGGAAGGCAAGAATAGGGACATCCATTTGGTGGTGGTGGAGAAGCATAGAGAACAGCTCCATTAGAACTTGTTACCTCAGACACTTGAGCATTTCCATATGAGCTGAAAGGTAATATTGTTAGGATCATTAGTGGAGGAAAAAGGCAGAAATTTGTGGCCATGGTGTTTCAGAAACGGAGTAATGGAGAACACTTGGGTAGATATATTATATACATATAAAGGAGAAGGGATACATGCGAGTTTGATGCTGGCCTCTGTAATGGAATATTAGGGAAGTACCCTTTTTTGTCAGCGATATAGTTGGTTGGAATAAGTGAATTATTATTGGGAACTTTGAAACCCTGATAAAGATTTGAATGAATCCCCTACTTTTGAAGCATCTTACGTAAAAATTCAGATTCTTATGCATTGTAAATGTAACTTTTTTTTAACCCCAACAAGTTATTTTATAAGGTTTTAACTGATATCCGATAGAAATGATAATTGTTATGCGACAACAACTCTACAAGTTGTGAATTTACTTTCTATCGAGTTTTTCCCCCTTCTATCATAGAACGTACTTAGTAGTTATTATAGGTTGCACTAACAAGTGTAACAACGTATCCAAGAATGGATACAAAGGATAACGTTGCTCTATAGCAATCACTTGTAAGTATGTCCCAAAGTATGATTCGAATGTTGATCCAAATGAAAACACTTTTTCTTTACACCGTTAAACTTTAGAATCTATACTATTCCAAAATCTAAAATATGATTGTTTTTTTTCTTCACTTAAATAGTATTGAACCATGAAAATTGATATGTAGCGCTATATTTTAAATCTTAATACCGTGAAATATGAATTACCTGTACATTCTATTCATAAATTTATATCAAGACGAATAGCATAGTGGTTTCAAAGAAATAATTCAAATTAAAAAAAGGAAAGAAACGAAGGGAATAGATATAAAGTTCATGAGAATCAATGCTAGCTTGGGTGCATGTGGCTCAAAGTTGCTTATATGTGTGCACTTGGAATCCAAGGCAACAATGATTGAATCTTTATGAGTTCATTTTGAGATGGGACATGCTTAAAGTGTTAATGGGTCTTTATACCATGCAAATTAGTGCTAATTTATATGGTTTAACGAAATGAAGAAAGAATTATTGACTCAATTAGTTGTCACTTAAACCGCAAAACTCCATTAATCAAGTTGCCACATGTATGGTCCATCTCTTTAGTTTTATGTATCAATAATCTTCATATATCCTTTGAATGTCTTAATTTGCCCTATATCATTGTAATTTTTCGCATGCACGTAAAAAGTTCACGAGAATCGAATCTATCTTTATATTGTGCCTTCCATGTATAAAGTAGAAATTATATTCATTCCCTCATCCTCATCTATACTTTTATATTTCCACAATATATCATACATGAGGTAATTAAATTCTGAGTTAGAAAGTGTTAGGTCTTAATTGAGAGTTAGAGTAAGTGTGTAGTAGGAAGGAAAAGAAAATACTTCTTTAAGTGTACTGACTAGTAAATGAAGAAGATTGAAAAAAAGATGGTAAATGAAGAAGTACAATTACTTGGCTTCTACAGATTTGAACACACTTTTCCTAAATATTTTGGATTTATTTTGGGTCTAAGATATAGTTTCCATTACAATATATACTCTGCTCCTTGTCAAATTAACATGTAATTCAGCCTAGTCTTGTAAACTAGAGGGAAAAAGAAAGAGAAATGGCTTAACATTATATACCAATATTATGAAAGCGCATACGTGAGAGTTCAAAAGGTGAAAATTTCTCAGTGTACTCAATTTGGATACATCTATTCAATTTGTATTCAATTTTAGAGGAATTTTGCACATCTATTCACTTTGTAAATATGACTGAAGTTCAGATATTTCTACATAAAGTTTAGGTAAAAATAGTTGAAGTTTAGTCATATGTACTTGAGATCCAATCATATTAAACTTTAATACATTGCATGTATGAATAAATTTGCAAATCTTTACCTACTGTAAATATGGTTAATAGTAATTCCAAAATCGGGTATTTGTGCACTTTGGTCGTTTTAAAAAGTTGATTCATTTGAACGTACTAAAAAACCCATAAATTTAAGTACAAAAGCGTATGAAGCGGTGATCGAGTTTGGGCCATCTGTTTGTAGGTCGTCCACGTTTTGGATTAGAGCCACGTTTGGGCCCTTAATTTAATTACTCCATCCATCTCAATTTATATGATATATTTGATTGTGTACGAAGTTTAAAAAATAAAGAAAGATTTTTTAATTTTATGGTCTAAAACAAGCCAAAGATATTTGTGTGGTTATAGATCATCTCATTAAGCGTAAAATGTAAAGTTTAAAATTAAATTGTTGTCAAATAAAGAAATATGTCATTCTTTTGGGATTGACTAAAAAGGAAAGTGTGTCATACAAATTGAGACAACGAGAATAGTTTTCATTCGTACAAAAGCCTGATGGTCTTTAATTTTTGCCCTTTAAATTTGTGATTTTCAATTTTTGCCTTTTAATACTTTTGACGCGGCATAAACTAATATTATGTAGGCATAGTTAATGTTTAACATTTTAACTTCGGCATATGTATAATAACATCTACAAATTATGTCAGATAAGAAAAAACTTTTAATATTCGATATAATTTGAAAAAATGTATTTTAAATTTCCCTTAGAATAGCTAGCATTTAGGTTTAGCATCTCTCATCACATACACATAATACAAATTATGTCGAAAATGCAAAACTTTCAATAATTAAAAATCTAAAAATAATCTGAAAATTTTATATAACTTATGCCGTATAACTTAATTTCTACGGAACTTGCATCGAGTGAGGTAAAATAAATTTCATGTACAATAAAAATAAATGTATCACATAAAATGTTGGAACTTGGTAGGAACAAGTAAAACGAAGAAAATAATCACGAGCGGAAAAAACGTAATTTCCAACTCCTCGATTTTGGGTATGATAATATTGTTATATTCGAGTTTCGACACGTGTCAACACCCTATAGTTGATTAACACGTCTCCTCTAACACCACCTTCGGAAACGAACACGTGTCCAAGTCATATTTAAATAAACATTATCACCGCCATTCTCCATACTTTGACCTTTGCAAAACAATCCTATTAATAGCCCGATTTTCTATTTCTACTTTTATATTCATTCTTCTTTTAGTAAAATTTGTGTAACATTAGAAAAATCTCAGCCTTCTTTATCTTCCTCTTTCTTAGAGCTGGTCCTCTTGACTGTGTATTTGGCGAATACCACAACTACTTAATAAAGACAAACAATGGGTGGTGTTGGGGTTCCAATCTGTGTGCAGTGTGGCAATGCTAGCAACCCATGTAGGTCAGTACTATTGCTTTCAGCTCGAACTATGTATACGTCAATAAATATGTACATGTTACGCTTATTCTGAATTCGCTGACTTTAAAATTTTAAATGCAGGTGCAAGGTGGTTGGTCCTACACTTGGTTTCTTGGCTTTTGCTGCGGCAGCACTTGTGGAGTGGCCCGTTGGTGCACTTGTTTATATGTTTCGTCACTCGAAGGGCCGTCGGATTATGGGTCATCCAGCCACCGTGATTTATCCTTCAGTCATCAACTCTATTCCTATTTAAGTTTTTCTTCTTTTAAGCTTTTGATAATAATATGTAAGAAATGTTGCTTGCATCTTATACTATAAATGTCTGTCCGTTTTAATTATCTTTATGTGCTTTGTTTGTAGCACGATAATAATGTATGGTGCTTTTGTAATGCACTATGATTAATGATATATTCTGTATTTGGGTTACGGAGTTTTGTTGTGGTTGATTTCTTTATATCCTACCTAACTAATATTTTTAATAGAGTTTAACGACATTCTACTGCCTTGCCCTATTAAGAGTATTTAATAATTAATTATCAACTTAGAAAATTTTTATTCAACTTATTTTGTAGAATGATGTGGCTTTGTGAGCGTGATAGTAGTTATGTTGTGTGAAAGCATAATTAGCTGTTGCCAAGGATGTTAATTGGATTGTACATTTATAAAATTGAGCAGTTAGTACAAGTTAGAATCGAATCAAATATCTCATGAAGGCAACAATCTCAGATTTCATTAAATAGAATGCATAAATCCAAATGTTTGTATATGATTTATCTGTCTTGTAGTGAGGAATTCACTGTCACGAACTTAAAAGCTTAGAACTATTAACGAAAAAAATTCAACACTCAAGAGAACATAAATAAGAAACATGCAGAGTTAAGGAGTCCCCAAGGTCTTATGAGTCCGTTTAAGTATCTATGCAATGCCTTTTATATCCGATACCGAACCGTATCTAACACAATGTATATGTATGTGTATGTGTATGTGTATCCTGATCGTATGCGTTCACAGATACATATAAATGTATATTTTAAAGTGCAATAACGAACTTCTCAAAAGGACGGGCCAAAATTCTAATAGCATGGTAGATAGAATTCAAGGATCAATTTTAAACCTTAAAAAATGGTGTAGTAAACAAGTACTCCAGTAAAGCTCTATTAAATTTGTTATATGCAGTTTATGTTAGGTATATTATATAACTCAACGTTGCACCTGGTCATTGGCAATTTGGCATTCAAGTTTTCCTTTCGTCAATTTGCATTCAAATTTGGGTGGTCAAAACTTTTACTTTGAACACACAAAAATGTCTCTAGTGTTTGTCTTTGTTCAGAGACGACTCAAGTCAGCGAGTCAAGTGAACAGTACATGTAACTCTTTACTCACGGCAACCTTACATCCATTCATTGGGAATATAATCAATTTTCAGCATCTTCTCTATGTAATGACCAAATTGGCCTGTTAGATATGAACAATAGATTTTGACTCTAGTCCGGTGCAAAAAACATCTCGCATTCACGCAGGGTCTGCGGAAGGACCGTACCTCAAGAGGTGTTGATGTAAATAGTTTATCCTGATGCAAGTATTAATGACTGCTTTCAGTAGTAGATTAATTCACATAATATCTTGAATGATGGAGAAGAATAAAAAGTTATCACAAATCTTACTAGAACGGCTCGTTTTTTATTAGAAGCTTGTGATTTAGTTTTTGACGCAGCAAGTAGAGGAAAATAATTCATGGCTTGAACCCGTGGCATATGAGTCAGCCTCCTTAATGGGTAGAAAGGCTCAAAGAGATGCGCAATAATTCCTTTAGTATCCACCTTGAAGTAACTTCCCTGAATGTTCAACTAGTAAAAGGGGAGACCATGACTTTTCTATGTCATAGTTGAAACTAGTAATTTTACTCTGCCTCCTTAATACTATAAATCCATAACACTAGGAAGCAACCATCCATAGCAAAATTTAATTTGCTTTCTTTCCTTTGATCATCCTTGATATTTTCTCTCTTTCTTTGTTTCTCTTAAACTTCCTTTACTTTTATTTTTGATCATTTTGCTAGCAATAATCTTGGTTAAATTATCCATGATGGCCTTTTTATGTGGAGGTAGCTTTCACAAGAGAGAAAAGAAGAATAAGAAGAACAACAGTGTGCAATTAGGGGGTAAAAAGCCAGTGGAAAGGCTAGAGAGCAGCATAAGTAGTAAAGTTTTATTGATGGTCAAAATGATATCTTGGAGGAAAAAAGTGGAACATGATGATTATCAAGTAGATTGGGAAGATGAAAATGCATTGTGGAAGAGGACTATAATTAAAGGCGAAAAGTGTCGTCCTTTGGAATTTTCAGGCAAAATTTCTTATGATCCTAATGGGAATCTTGTGCTCGACTGATCAATCCTTAAGTATTTCTGCCTTTCTTTTTTTTTCTCCTTTGGGAGGTGAGTGTGAATAGTGGGATTTCTATTTTAGTCTTGATTGTTTTAACTTTTAACAGTCAATTTCCTTGTCTGTTTTATGTTTGATGGTTGTAATTATATTAGGATTTAAGTTATATAAACTGCCGCAAACAAAGGGAAGAAAGTGAAGACAAAAGAACTCAAATTGTTGGTTAATTGCAGGAAACAGAATGATAGTGTGGGAAACTTGTTTAGTACAGTATATATTCTTAAAGCTTACAGTTGCGAGCAATTTCATGAGAAATTTGGTATTTCATCAGTTTCGGTTCAATTTGCTGTATGCAAAAGACTCTTGTGCCCTGGAATATTGTTAAGATAAATAACGCATATGTTTCCGTGTCAGGTGTAACAAAATCTATACAGGTTCTGATTAAAGCCTCCCTTATCTATAACAAGGCCGACAAGGCCTACATAAGCATAATAAATCTACCTAAGAGGCAGGGTCTAAAGAGTATACTCACAAAAACTGGTTAGGACAGGGTCTCGCTATACCCAACTATATACATATGCATATCCATCATACCTACCAGCTTACAATACAACTCCGGAAGAATAGAGCGTGACGACCTCCATCTGAGTCGAGTCCTAATGTGGGGAAATCATCTGCATCACTATCTATACCTGCGGGCATAAAACGCAGTGTCTCCGAAAAGGAACATCAGTATGAAAGATGTACTGAATATGTATGACAGATAACCAATATAGACAGAAGACATATCATAAGAGATAAGGGTACAAAAGTCAATCTGAAACTTGTAACAAGCATCTGTGGGCCTACCTGACACAACCATGAAAATGTACGCATGTCTATAAAAATCAAGCTGCTCAATGGGAACAAATAATGTAATATCTAGCCTCTCCGTGGGGCAAATCATATCATAATACATATGGAAAAAAGGCTATTTCAAACATAATGATTAATAAATAGAACTATTGATCAAAAACCTTGTTATTCTGAGTTCATCTATGATTCTGTGAACGGTTTGGAATTGTTTTCAAATAATCTTTGGTATTTGCAGCTATTTCATTTAAACATACGTGAAAAATAAATATTGAGCCTAACTCAATTTTATAAGCAAATTCATGAAAGGTAAATTGTCGGAGATCACAAATCATTTCCTCAATCAAAGTGGGATTTGACACTCTTCCACACACTTAGGACTAGACAACTGGAACGTAAATAACATAGTGTGGGAGCTCAATAATGAGAAACACAAGTACAAGGACTGGTAGATACAACTCATTCATTCAACTGGACATAAAGTTCCACTATTATCTCTTTGGATGAAACCGACAATTTGGTTGATTTCCTCATCTTACCATGGAAAGTTACCAGCTTACTAAAAATATCCAGAAATAACTGAGCGAGATAGGAAAATTCCTACATGTTTCATCTGATGGAGATGTTGGCCACTGGTAGTCCGAGTTTGATGAGCAATTCTTTTTTGACAAGCTGGAGTTCTTCTTCCAGTAAGGCGCGTTGTAGTTCGTAGGGTAAGTGAATGGGGAGCTACGGCTAATCGAAAAGCGAAGATAGACGCATAGTTCAGTGATCTATCCACACAAAAAAGAGGGAACTCACAATGCCCACTCAAGTAAACAATCATTAGTGCTTCACTACCTATGTGCCCACCAAAATCTTATCTTCTAATTCTCAACTTCAGTTTTATTTCAGCCTTGACCTTAACACAACGCGTGCTTACAAACATTTAAAGAAACTTTCCTCTAACTTTCTAATGGTGTTTCGTTGAAAAAGAATTTCAGAAAAATTGAATGGAAAACAAATTACACCACCTAAAAATCAAACGTTCTAAACATGAGCCGGACGATACAAACCTTTTCTGTTTTTTTTTTGTCTTGTAATAATCAGTATTATAAGAAAGTTATTCATTATGTCCTAAGTAGTTTATTATAATTTGATTGAACATGGGGTTCTTTTATAAAGGAGAACAGAAAGAACTTTTTGATACACCGAATAGATATGAATAAAAGTGATCATGTACCGAATATATTTTGTTTTTGCATTCAGTAGATTCTAACAAATTATTTAATGTCAAAACGGAAATATAAAACATAAAAATATGTCAAAAAATGGTTACCAGTGGCACGGATGAGGGCTACATCCACTATTAAGAACATATAGCCGTCAATCGTCATCCTTTACGAATGGTCGGTCTCAAATGATCTCAATCCTCAGTTCTCAACTAAACCACCAAACTAAGTATATACTTAATCCTCTTCTTAAAACAAAAGACAAAAAAAATGAACATATACCAGCAAATAAACACTGTTCTTAAAATAAAAATAAAAAGCAAGCAGAAGGTCCTGTAAAACTATATGTAATTCTTGAAACTAAACTTGACCCTATCATCTGTACTTCACAACCAAACAAGTAAAAAGGAAAAAGTTAATGAGCTGCAAACCAATTAAAGCAAAACTAACTAACATAACTGGAATTGGGCATACAAAGATCCATAATTTTCTCAGCCACCTCTTTTTCATCTCTGCTTTCTTCAATCAACTTCTGAACCACACCCCTCGGCAGCTTCATCTTCAGCTGAACAGCAGCTCCATTATTCGGCTTCGAAATCGACAAATCCGAAGCTGATCTTCGGCTCAACATAAGGCACTCCAGCCGATCATGTGCACTCATATGAACAGCAGATTTCACCTTTCTTGTTACCTTATTAGTAATTTCTTCTTTAGGAAACAAAGGCAATTCTACAAGGAAATATATTTTGCTCGGCTTCAACTCTTGGTGTGGCTCAAATGGCTTAGCTCTAATACCAAATTTCTTCACTTGTTCTGATTCCAACAAAACATGACATGGGTAGTCTTTGAGTACGTCTGAGGTTGTTACTGGTGTCTTTAGTTTCAAGATTTCGCCGTTAATCTTCATCACCTTTGTCTTCTTCTTATTTCCTCCTATGTTGTTCCCCATTCTCTCCCTTTTTTCTCAAGAGAATCTTGAACTTTCTTTCTAGTATGGTTCTCCACTTATATTTTGGTATAATTATATGGACAAGGAGCTAACTTTTTTTGTTAGTGCGTGTGCGAGTGAATTTGTGGAGATGTACTGGAAAAGGTTTTATTTAGTGGCTGATGTAGTGTATAGTTAACGGGTTAAACTGAAATTAATATATATAAAAAAAATTAAAATTTGAAAAATATAAGTCTCTCCGTCCCAAATTTATGTGACATCATTTAATCAGACATAAATGAACGACTTTACTATGTTTATAAAATTGCTCTTACTTTAGTGCATACAAATACATTTTTTAAAATTAAGTGGGATCCAACAAAGTTATAATAGGGACGGTGTCATTAAATAATAGGTGACATTTTTTTTGGAACAAGCTAAAAAAGAAAATAGTGCCGCAACTAAGGAAGTAAATTTTAGAGTCATAATTTTATCAATATTTTGTGGTAAGAATCTAAAGATTGAACACTAGGGAAACCAAGAATTTCACCCAAGGTATTCAACGGTGTTGAGGGTTTTAAATATACGGAGTATTAATTAATAGTACTGTACTTATATATAATGTGATTTTGGCAAAAATTATTCAATTGACCATCTTTTCGTTCTTAAAATTGAACCCATCAAATTTAAATTTGAATCCACTACGGATTATTTAATGTTCCCACTAAAACCATGATACGACTTTTGTATAATACTAAAAGTGCTTTAGCAAGTATTGTACTTTGTGTTATGATGTACCTTGTTGTGGCAAGATATTTTTCTAAGACAAAGTGGGAAAGGGGGTTATTCAATTTCATTACGACAAAATTCTATCTGGATCTGAATGGAAAGCAAGAAACCAAAATGAAAAAGTTTAAGCCGACTTTTGTTTTAAAATATTCTCATTAAAGGAGCAATGGGTAGTTGCTTTCTTTGGTTTGTGATAACTTAAGGCTGGTGGGACTATGCTTTTTTGGCGTGGTCAGGATAAGAAGGCATGGGTGTGGGAGGATTAAATATTAAATAGAATTTTAAGTCTTCAGTTAGTTACTTGTAAAATTGGCAACTGTACATAGCAAATATTATTTGATAACAAAAAATATAGAAGAAAATACCATGTTATAGTAACATGTTAAATTGCTTGTGTAAATGACTTAACTATAGACGGACTTACGTTTAAGATTGTCACAAAGTCCTAACCAAATTGTTATCTGGATGTCGACAGCAAAGCGTTTCCATATTCAAAGTCGTAATCCTCCATTTTGTGTGTTGATTAAGGAAATGTTTGCTTCTGTCACAAAGAAATTAAAATTTAGTATGTTGTGTTTTCATAGAAAAAGTCGAAGGAGGATAAGATCTTTCAGTTAGACTTGCAATTGCTATCTGAATGAATATATCACTTGATATTAGTTATAAAGTGAGGCCAAAAGAGCAAAAGGCAAAATAAACTTTTCACAATTACTGTATTCAGGTCCAAGAATTTCCAACTGCTTTTTGACATTGGATTATGATGAATAACAAAAGAGTGGTGGTTTACCTTCAGTGGACTGAGGACATGTGGCGATCGAGATTAGGGTAAAAGGGTAGTAGATATTTGAGTTTTATCGTGCTATGTGTGAGAGAGGTGGAGGACTAGCCTTTCCATCTCCTTTTTCTCCTTGTTTTAGTTATATTATTTTGGTATTGCGTCGATCATTATGTGTATCACTATGATTGTACCATTTGTTTTGTACCTTAATTTTTTTCTGTTGTCTTATTTTTCATGCAACCCTGCATTGATCGTGTCTTTTGAGTTGAGGGTCTATCGGAAACAGCCTCTCTATCCCGTAAAGGTAGAGGTAAGATCTGCGTACATCCTACCCTCACCAGACCCCACTTTGTGGGATTACACTGGGTATATTGTTGTTGTATACTCAACTGATTACACTTCAAAGTATGTTGCTCCGCTACTACTTAAGTTTTTTTTTCTTTTTTTTTTCTGCCACTACTTAAGTACCTTCTCTTTTCTTTTCTTTTTTTAATTACAGAGGGGTAGAGGAAGGGGAAACTGGGGAGGGAATTAACAGGTGGAGAATAGAACCCTCACCAATAAGATAAAAATTCATGTAGCCAACCAACTGAACTACTAAGATCACCAATTACCTTCTCTTTTAGAAATGTCCACACACAAAAGAAGATGCAATAACCTTGGTTAAATTATAGCTCCAAAGAGAAGAACAAACTTTATTTTCAACAATTATACCTAGTTTGGAACTTTGACTACGATTCTAAATGAGGCCACTGGTCATGTTCAACTCCACTTTATTTTATTAATCTTTATAAAAGAGCTAATACGATCTTAGTCTACAGATATGTGCTGACGTTTGTGGTGATGCTTGGAAATTCTTATATGTTTAAGAGTATTCAAGATCAGAATGAGCTTGGCCGGAGAACGTAACGCTCATTTGAAAACATTTGAGTCCTTTTCACTTAAGCCTAGCTAATGCTCCTATTTATTTCAACGATCCCGCATTTTAATTAATTTTATAAGTGCTTCTCATCTCTCACAAATTTAAATATCGAGTAACTCTATTCATTAAACTTTGCACAAATGATGGTTCTATTTAATATTTTTTAAGGATATAATTAGCAAATACTGCACTTAAAACGAAAATACAAATATCTTGGTATGTTGATTGAAGATGAAAATACAAATATCTTGGTATGTTGATTGAAGACTAGAAAGAGCTCTATCACAGCGCGCTTTTACATGCTGACAGATTTGGTGTTCTCAAGTTTGAACATGCCTTCTAAAAATCAGAAATTCGATTTTTCATTTAAAGTCTTAAATTAAGTGATTATGAATTGATTAGAATATCCTAGAGCCATATTCGAAATCCACATTTTGTTAAGCTTGCGCCGAGGTTATAAGTTTATGTTATCATGTAGTGATTTTTCTTAAAATATATAAATAATATTGTCATATATAGATTTTTTAAATATTTATGTTTGAAATTGGTAGGATAAATACTTCATAGCACTTGTTGATGAAACAACTTTTTCCAATTTTTTATGTTGCTATTACACTTTTCATCCTTCTCCTTCATTGAAATATATAAATAAAAATCAGTGCAATTATTAGTTGAGGATGGAAATAACTAATAGATGTGGAGATTAATGACGAAGTAGATAACAACAACAACATATCCAGTGTGACCCCATGAAAATTTTATTTTAAAGATTATCTAGACTATTACGGAGTATTATTTTTTGTGCCTTTACCTTTCTCATATAATAATTATAATAATTTCTTTATATTATTGATAATTTATTTGAATTTATTTGCAGAATTTTAATGAAAAATTTACTTTAGCTTATTTTTTAGTATTAAAATTATAAAATTGAAGATCCATGAGACATATGCCCGTAGATCCATGAGACTTACGCCCCGTATTTCAAGGCTTACGCCTCGCCTCATGCTGCATAAAACGTCTTACCTTTCTCATATAATAATTATAATAATTTCTGTATATTATTGATAATTTATTTGAATTTATTTGCAGAATTTTAATGAAAATTTTACTTTTGCTTATTTTTTAATATTAAAATTATAAAATTGAAGATACATTAGACATATGCCACGTAGATCCATGAGACTTACGCCCCGTGTCTCGAGGCTTATGCCTCGCCTCATGCTGCATAAAACGCCTTGTCTCGCACCCCGACCTCTTAAAACACTGGTTATAATCGCTATTTATGTCGTGATTAATAAAAGAGTTTAATTAATATCCACATGTGTAAAACTATTTTACACAGTCAGATAACTTTTAAGCTTATTAACAGTAAATCTCAAATATAACAAATTTTATAAGAGTAAACAAACATAAAAAATTAATTTTAAGTTAACTTGATTCGAATATAGTTAGCCCAAATTAACTCGCTCGTTTTATTCATCAACCCTCTTATATCTATATAAGCAAATATTGAGCGAGTTATGACTTAACTCATTTATTAATTCAACTTATTTTAACCTCAACCCACACTTACTCATCAAAAGCAGAGCCCTTTCTCTTCTGTGCTGCTTTGGTTGTAGTTACTCATAAAGCCCCTGCTTTCCATTTGTAAAAAAATTATTCATTAATGAATAGGTATATATACATGATATATAATATTTAATTATGAAAAATAAATCTACATTTTTCTAATACAAAATTACTATTTTTTCCTAATACAAGACTACTATCATAATTACACTTCTACAAGAATTCTACAAATATATGGTAAGTGATTAACGTATATGATAATAATATACACACGGTATACAGATGGAAATCATGTATATATTAGTCCAATATACATGGTATATATGACTAATATATTCTATCACACCCCCGCAGTCATAGCGGGCGGTTTTCGTACGCTGAGACTGTCCCTAAATTCTTCAAACAGAACCAAGGGAAGACCCTTAGTAAAGATGTCAGCAATCCAGTACCGTGAAGGGACATGCAAGACACATATTTGTCCATGAGCTACCTTTTCGCGAACAAAGTGAATATTCAACTCGATATGTTTAGTGCGCTGATGTTGGACCGGATTTCCAGAGAGATAGACCGCACTAACATTATCGCAGTAGACCAAGGTAGCTTTCTGAATAGGAAAGTGAAGCTCTAATAGGAGATTACGCAGCCAACATGACTCAGACACCATATTGGCTACCACTCGATACTCGGCTTCCACACTGTATTGCGATAAAGTAGCAAGGCGTTTAGCCGACCGAGAGATCAAGTTATCGCCAAGAAACATACAATAGCCAGATGTCGAACGCCTGGTATCAGAACATCCACCCCAATCAGCATATGTATAAGACACAAGAGTAGATACGGAGGATGAATATAAGTGCAAATCATAATCAAGAGTACCCTGAATGTAACACACACCACTTTTGAGAGCATGCATATGTTCGTCCCTTAGATCATGCATAAATAAACACACCTGCTACACTTTATATGTAATATCGGGTCTCGTGAAAGTAAGGTACTGAAGGGCCCCTCTGCAAGACTACGATAATGGGAGGGATTCTCGTAAGGTGTGCTAGAATTAGCACTCAACTTCGATTTGGTATCAACCGGAGTAGGAGAGGACTTGCAGGATGACATGCCAGCCTACTCAATAATCTCAGCCACATACTCCCTCTGTGATAAAAATAGACCACTTGCATGATGAGCTACAGCTATACCCAAAAAATAACTCCAGAGTCTCAAGTCTTTCATAGCCAATTTTGAACTGAGAAGCGACATGATAAACTTGCGCAGTTTATCAGAAGAGGCGATCAATATAATATCATCCACATATAATAGAATGTATGCCAGAAAAGTACCACGTCGATAAATGAACAGAGAATGATCTGACCTGCTGTGAGAAAACCCAATAGTAGACACATAATCAGCAAACCTTTTATACCAAGCCCGATGGGCCTGTTTGTAGAGATAGTGAAATAAATCCACTAGAGTACCGTAGCATCAAGAGTTGTCCACAACTCTTGATCATCATCGGTGGTAGACAATTTCTCCTTGCATGTTGCCGGGAGATGATGTGATAAAGGACTCTATTAGACCGTGCGTGAACTTTGAATAGTTCCGCCCGCGTGTATTGGACGTTTTTCATCTCAAGAATGAGAGGGATGTTGTTCTTGATGTTGGAGACTGCAAGGGCAAGATGAAACGTGTTCTTTGTGGTAGACATGATGAACGAACAAGAGGAGAATTAGAGATTTGGAATAAAATTGGGAGGGAGAAGTCGGTCGATGGTCGGAATCCGAGAGGTAGTGCGGCGGAAAGAGGGTTTGGAGAAGGAAAAATTGTCCTAGACTTCTGATATCATGAAAGAGAATAATCTCTTGATTATTTTTATTAATAAAGAGGTATATATATATGATATACATTATCTAATTATGAAAAATAAATCTATTTTTTTCCTAATACAAGACTACTACCATAATTACACTTGTACAAGAATTCTACACATATATATGGTAAGTGATTATCGTGTATATATGGTAATAATATACACATGGTATACAGATGGAAACCGTGTATATTTCTGTATATATTAGTCCAATATACACGGTATATATGACTAATATATTCTATCAGACCATCAATTTGCAACGACCAACAAGAAGAAATTATGAACTAATAATCCTCTCAGCAATTGTAATGCAGAAGACTCAACCAACAACCTCATTGAGGAAATCTTAATCTAACACGTACATTACCCAACTTAGTTAATTACTTGATAATAAACCATCACACGTCGAATGCAGGTTTATTGACATTTCTTTATTAACTCTGCTAGTACTCAAAACAAATATTTAGATATGACAATTTCTTGTGGTTTCTTTCTGTTTTCAGGCAAATTAAGATTGCCACGTGTAATTTTGTCCCGTGCAATCCCAACTAAAACTGGACAGGGAAAGTAATGGTAAGAACAAGACAAGTTGCTGGATGACTTCAGTCGTGTCATTTTCACAAGTAACAACTATTTGTTAAGCCTGATTCCATATTTAAGCAACAGTCCAAATATGTTAGAACCTTCCTACTGTAAGGAGGTGATATCCTATCTTAGAACCTATCTCCAATTATCAGGTTCCAATTTTTAACTTAGCTACAGTGGCAGACCAAGGATCTTCACTCAGGAGTTTGAAAAAAATAACAAAAATTAAACATAAAAAATAATGTAGTCCTTGAGAATCGAACCTAGGATGCTAAAGACAATTTTGAATACTCTGAACCACTTGAGCTAACATTTTACATTTCTTCAGAGTATTAAAAGGTTAATATATATACATAAACACAGAAAATCTACCCTATATATACACTGTAATTTTTTGCCGCGAACACCCTCGGAACCCCTTAAATCCGCCCCTGGCTAGAACACTGCCCTTCTTATGATTGTATTTAAGGAGAAAGTGGTCAATTTGAAACTCTTTTTCTGCAACGATAAAGTTGCAATGAAGTCCGTTAAAGAAGACAGTGCAAGCCACATAGCAGCTATTACAACCACATAGCAAACCCAAGGTTTGCTGCCTGCCCTTCTGTCAGCGCCGAACAGGCTTTAACTTAATCATTAATTAGTGGAAATCAAAAGTCTCTTTAAATTCTCAAGATGCCTTAGTTAAAATGAATACCCTAAGCACAACGATAATAGGTTTGAAAGGCGTGGTGGATCTCTGCTTTTAAAGTGGGACAGAATATGGCTCAGTGTGCCCGGGTTTCCCACATCTTCTATGCAGATGATACACTGCTCTTCTGTGAAGCACAGAAGGATTGGTTGAAATTTCTCGGAGCAATCTTAATGGCTTTTAAATTTTGAAGAGTTTCTGGATTACATGTAATTTGGCAGATAACAGCTTGTTTGTTGTGGGAACTTTTTACTAAACATTCAGCAGCAGGAATCCTAGAATGTAAGTCAGGCATATTACCTAAATCAAAGCTAGGGCTGCTCTTAGGAGAACATAAAAGTATAACTATAATGAAAATAAAGTGCTGGAAAGAAGGCTAAGCCACATGGAAAGGTAGTATTATCTATCCTCTGGAGGCAGGCTGGCCTTGATATATATGTTGTGTTATGCCATTCCAAACCACTATCTCTTAATATTTGAAATTCCAGCAAAGTGAACAATAAGTTAGTAGGATTAAGAGGCTCTTTGGGAAATGGACAGCGGGAGGAGGGAATATATTTCATCTTACAGCATGGGAACTAAAAGATGGTACCATTGCCAGATGAAGTTTAGCTTTGTCCCGTAGCATGTATGTTATGCCAAGAAGAGTTGTGGGGATATGTTCATGGAGAAGCAACTCCCAACACCCTTAGCAACAATTCCTATTAACAGAGATTGGTAATAAAGAACCTTATTTTTTTTGTTAGTGTCTTGCATTTAACTATGACACAAAACCACTTCCTTAATTTTGCAGAATTTGAAGTATCAACTCACATGTGCTGCACTTCAAAGTGCTCCTATTGAAACCCATCTCCAAAGGGCTTACCCCGTGCGCTGACCCACCTTCATGACTGTAAATGACTTGCAAGACTGTTCAGCATACCCTAATTCCTGAAAGAAAAAACATACCAACTACATCTTTCATCTAAGTTTTTATCACAGTTCAATCTTTAAGCATCATATCTGCAATTCTACATTCAAAGATGTATGCTGTTATCTATTGATCTTCACATAACTGAAAGAAATGTAGTTGTGACAAATTGCATACAAAGGAATTAACACAGAACTTCCAACAATGCTTAAAGAGCATTTCATTTATTCAGGAAAAGATACCATCAATTTTTTTACAAGAACGCAGCAAATACATAAATTTACCGAGTATAACATCAATTTCCGCCTTTAGAATAGAAAGGACCTAATTACAGTCTACAAAAACTCAGAAGGTGAAGCAGCATCTGGCTTCCCACTATCACTCAAGCCCCCGGGGTGCTGCAAGTTCTGCAAAACTTGGGCTGACAACGTTCCCAAACCACCCCCTAATCCATCATTCGCCGAGCCAAAAAATTGACAGACCAACCGAGCCATGATCCCAAGCAAATTAGTTTGGTTCTGGCAAGCATCAGCATGCATTTGCATCATTTGCTTTTCATGTTCAATCTGCATATTCACCAAACGCTCCCTCCACTCCATTTCTTCCTCCTCCCATTTCTCCTCCAACTTCATTCTTTGCCTCCTCTCCTCATCAAATTCCCTCTCTAACCTCAACCTTTTCTCACATTCCCTTTTCGCCCACATCATTTGTCTTTCTTCCAACATCAAACCCTTCATCTCCATCTCCTCATCGCTTCTTTCCCTGCAAAATTCCATTTTTTTCGGTCTTTCTACTCTATCCAACATACCCTTTTCCCTACTCCACTCCCTCTCCCTCCTTTTCTCTTCTCTCCTAATTAAACCTTCCCTCAATTCCAAAAATTGCCCACCAACCATCTTAATCCTTCTACCACAATACCCTTTGCTCATTTTCCTTCCGCGAATCCAAATGCTATCCTCAACTTCCTCTCCTTCCCCACTATCACCCTCCTCCTCCTCATCCTCCAATTCCTCACTATCAATCCCAAATCCCAAAACCCCATCATCACCAAAAAGCTCAATCATATCATTATTAGGGGAATTTTCCTTAATATCCAATTCAACATCCCCAAATACTTCCTTATACTTCAAGAAATTCTCCCAGTGGTTCTCTCCATCTTTCCAGTTGAACTCATTGCTTGAAGTTCTGATTTTTTGTTTGACACCCAGATACTGGTGACGCATGTTTTGAACTTTGATGGATACGTCACGCCAAGACCATTTGAAAGGGAAGTGAAGTGGGTCTTGTAGGTGATGTACGGTGTTGACATGGTCAGCAATGGGTTTGAATTTTTTCTCTCTCGTTTTGAGCTTGGATAAGGTGCCGGAGTTGAGTAGGTCTGAGTATTTTGTGAGTAGAGTTTGTTCTTCCAGTTCAGACCATTTCTTGCGCTTCATCTTATTGATCAATTGTGAGAGAATTTTACGGGTTGGGAGTTAGGGCTACGCTTAGATTCGGGTCAATTTGATGGAGAAGAAATGTGTCCCTAGATTCGAGTAAGGTAAGTGTACACTTTTGGGTCGTTTCGTATTCCGGTATGTAAAATTTTGCTTTATTCACTTTAATTTTACAGGTAACTTATATAATCCTATTTTTTGTTCGAAGGCAATACAAAAATTAATAAATAAAATTTATAGAAATATTAATTAATCAAATATTATATCAAGAAATCCTTTTTAAAAACAAACTATTAACTTTAGCGGTTCTGGGTATAAACGGATGGTAATGACTAATGGTGATGGTTGTAGATACACAGTAACTAATGGTGATGTTGACTAACAGGGGAGGATCTAGAATGGAGTGAGGGCATATATAAGGTATGTACATTTTTAAATTTTATATATATATATATATATATATATATATATATATATATATATATATAGAGTGTTTGAATCCCCAAAACATAAGACTAGAGGGGTTCAAAATTCACCTTGAATTTTTAAGTTCAAATCTCATACACTATATTTTTATTTTTCGAACTCCTTAGTGAAAAATTCTAGATTCCGCCATTGAATTTGATAGAAATCTTTGAATGCACATCATGTTAATTATATTAATGATTGTTAGAAAATATATACCAAGAATACAAAAAATACATGAAGGACACAAATATGAAGGTTTGACAACATGAACAACGAACACATGATTAAAGGCTTGAAACATTTGTGAAACGCTTTTCTAAAAATGATATTTTCTTCCTATCCTCTGCAAGATTGCTAAGGGATTGTACGCAGATAGTTTTATCTGATATGACAAGTCTTTGAATTTTGCACTAAGCAAATAGTGAAGAAATTCATCTAGGAAAGCAAGAATTATCAACTTGATCTTGTTGGAATTTGAGAAGAAAGGTATTCTGCAGAGAGAAGAAAAGTTACTCTGAAAAAGTTATTCTACAGGAAAAAAGTCTCTTGAGAATGTTAAGAAATTGACTTTAAATAAAACTGGTGGTAACCAAATAATGAAAGTACGCATCCTTTCATTTAAAAGACACTTTTTCATTTAAAATATTTGATTTTATTTAAACAAAATTATAAAAATCCCCCACTTGTTTAAATATAAATTAGGACACAAAGATCAAGTTATAATCACGCATAAAGTAATGTATCTTTCGATTTGAACATTCACGAGACGAAATCGAAATATCATATAGCATAATAGCTTTGAACATGTTATTCCTTGTAATAACATCGGTAACACTATACACATAAATATTTCATTCTTGTTTTTCACTCAAACATGATTAGCACATGTGTTATCCAAAATTCATGAACATTTATGAGAGTAACTCCACATCTCAATCGAAGCGGCACCACTTTTATGTTCATATAGGTGAAGTTCTTTCGGTGTCTTTGTCACATTTGAGACACTTGTTCCTTAAACTGAACCTCATTAAGAGTATAAAAACTCAACCCTCTAATTTGTGACAATCAGTACTAGTATAACTCTTAATTTAGTACTGAAACATTCACGTATCAATAAGTTGTTGTTACCCTTTGAACCCATTGCTATTCATTTCATAGTGTCGGGTAGGGTTGTCATTATTGGTGGACCTGAATTTAGAGTTTTAACACTTGAAGTTGTTTTACCAACTTTCTTATAAGAGACTTTGTAAATATGTTGCCAAATTATTCTTTGACTTCACAAACGTGAATGAGATAATTCCATCTTGCTATAATTTTCTCATATAATTAATCTTATCAAAAACTTACATGTCTTGATTTCTCATTATACAAATATTTGTATACGCTCGAGTTAGAATGACTTGACTATCACAAAGTGGGGTTCACACTTTATAAGTCAATGAAAAGTCCTACAAGAATTCCCTCAACCAATCAACTCTTTAATACGCTTTTGTTAAAACATAAAATGATCAATAACTCTTGCAAACTCAATTTGAATCAGAATATTCCATCATTTTTTATTTATTTATTTACTCGATCTTGAATCAAATAGGATATTATGCTCTTGTGTGTCTGAGTGACTAAATTTATTTAGCACTTTCTTCTCAATGTAACGAGATTCACTCAATACATTATCCCCACTTTTTTATTTTATATTGATACCCAACATAGTATCAATTTGTCCAAGATCATTTATATCGAATGTGGAAGAAAGAAAACCTCATTGTTTCTATTTTGCCATATAAATATCTTTGTTTCTACTATACCGTATAAATCTCCTTATTTCTATTATGTTCTTCATATCACCTCTTTCGATAACATATGAACAAATTAACTAGCATAATAATTACCACATGCTTTAATACGTATACAACTTTTCAAGTAGGCATGAAAGAATACAATTTTTAATGACATCCCTTCATGAAAAAAACACTAACTTTTCCCCTTTAAAGGCATAAAATTAATTGCCTGATATTGGCTTCTAATCATAAGCCAAATACCCCAACTCTTCAAATAATTCATTTTTTTTCAAAACACATAACAACAACAACAACAACATGTCCATTGAAATCCCACACTTTGGGGTCTGAGGATGGTAGATTGTACACAAACCTTATATCTACCTTATTAGGTAGAGCGGCTATTTCCGAGAGACTCTCGGCTCAAGACAGTCATATGCACAAGCAAAAACAAGAGAAAATAATCAAATCCGATCAAGAAATTTAAAGCAATTTACAGCAATATGAAAATTCTTGTATCAAATGTGAATACGCACTGATAGCGCATTCTGGAAAAAAATATTCAAAACACATGAAAACGCAAAATTATTATACTTTTTTCAAAACATCAATTCATAAAAGGTGTTTAACCTTTAAACTAAATAGTAAATATAATTCATTCTCACGATCTTAAAATAATAAAATAAGTATTGATATGATCTTTATAAATAAATTACTTCATATCATCTCACAACTTGAAAGTACACTTCACATATAATCTTTATGCAAGAATAACGAATCTCAATAATCACATAAAAAAATGTTATTCCTAGAATTAGAAGGCATATCAAGATCATCACAAAATAAATTATATACTCTAATATTTATAAAATCAGATTTCACAAAAAATCACAAAGAGAAAAATTTATAAGTAAATAATAAATAGGGTTAAGAAAGTAGAACTCGATTTTTGTACCGCGGAATGGATCGTCTCAGTCTCAAGATCCTGAAAAGGCGTACCTTGAGGACCCAACGACGGGTACCTATCCGTTTGCGATCCTTGGCAACCGAGGTTGATGTGTCGTGCACGAAGGATATGCTATATGGAGAGCCTCGGTTCGGGTCAGATCCCTAGTGAGATGCTCTAGCCTCTTTATATGCTTTGATATCAATTTCTGGGCGGATCTTTTCATCATCTAATAACCCTGAAGAGGGTAGGAATCTAGATGGTAGTATAATTGAGTTAACTTTAAAATCTATCAAATAACAAAGATGTAGCATGGAAGCGGTTGTCGCGCCCTATTTCGACCTTGCTCGGGTCAAAGCGGAGCGCAGACGTGTCCGATGATTCCTGGGTAAAAAAGGGTTGAGGAGTCGCCACCTAATTATTTTTACGGTGAATTAGGACACCTAAATATTAAACTAAATGCTGCAATGTAAACTCCAATTTTAAGGTATGCGAAACTAGCGAGATTCTAGGTAAGGGTTCTTTATTATCCTAAAGGGAAGGGGTTAGGCATCCTTTAAGATCCGCTAACTTGCGGTTATCCGGTCAAACTCATGTTAATTATTACTAGAAAAAATGCATGTTTGAAGCATGAAGTTAAAAGATGTTTGCAAATAATTAATGAAAAGAGATGCATTTTAAAAGATAGATAAATGTAGAGATTTTTTCAAAATATGCATTTGTATGATATTTAAAGAGAAATACATGTAGAGTTGGAAAAATATGTATTTGACAATTGATAGTAAAACAATTTATTTATAATGCCAAAGAAGTAAAATTTTGGGAATCAATGAATTGTAAATTGACAAAGATAAACTTATTCGGGTATGATTAATAAAGCAAATAAAAGATGACAAAAGTTATTTTGAAAATCTTGAATCTGGCGTGGCGAGCCTAAAATAAATAAACTAGCGAAGGATTTCTAAGTTTGAATTTAGCCGAGCCTACAAATAAATAAGCTAGCGACGGGTTTCAAATCTTAAACTACCCATGAATTAATCCTAAGTTTTGCCTATTCTAAGCATTTCAATAGTTACATAAGTGCGATAAATAATATTACAATACAAAGCGAGATAAAAGGCTGAATTAAAGAAAGAAATAAAATAAATAAACTCCAGAGGAATAATGCGCCTTTATTTACTTTAATCCTCGCAAGTTGTCGAGAACAAGCGGTAAGAAAAAGTTAAATACAAATAACTTCATGTCAGTATTCAAAGCAGTTGAATGTTTTGATCACGGAGGGCTCGGATTTAAATTTTGAAAGAACATTCCAATCCGCAGCGTGGCTGCAAACATATGACTAACGTGGTTTATTTTGATTGTCTAAGCCTACTAAGCGTGTTGGTCTCTCGGGTGAAATAGAAAAGATCACTATAATCACGTCGTGTGGCTGAATATATAACTTGTTGGTTATTTTAGTCACCTCGCCTACTAAACATGTTGATCTCGGATGAAATAAAGGTTTAAGTCTTCATCATTGCCCAGAAGTTATATTTAAAATGCTGCAGCTATGGAGGCCTGAAATCGCGGATATTTTTCATCGGCCCGGTGTAGTATCGTGTTCGTCGGTAAAATTAAAATGAAAGCGATGCAGCAATGACGTGACGGTGAAAGCGATAGCGAAAATAATTTCGAAAAGGCAGCGGTGTTTAGTTTTAAAGCAGTAAAAAGCGATAAAGCGGATATTTGAATCTTGAAGCGATGGCGAAAGCGAAAGCAATGATATACGAAAGGTGCGGTGTTTATTTTAAAGCGATAAAAGCGGTAAAAATAGTAAAATAGTAATCACGGGCGAGCGTGGTAAGCGAAAGCAGTGTTAAAGCGTTTTGAGTCCAAGAAGCTGACAAATGGGTTTTAAAATACCTTGATGATAAGACATCAAATATGCTCCAAAATGTAGCGATAAAATATTTAAAATAAGTGTAAATGATCAAGATTCTTGATTATGCAGGGCAAAGCGGCATCGAATAATGGCTCAAAAGTGCGATGTCGGCCCAGTATTGCGAAGCGCGATCTCAGTCGACCAAAATGCAATAAAACCCATAACGGAACTATTTAAAGATGACATATATCCAGAATCTCAAGGTGCGGTTGGATACCACGCTATTAGTAGCGGCAAAGACAAAGGGAAGGTCGACAAAGACCCGATCACTCTAAACTTCAAATTTGAAAGATAAGAAGATCGAGGGGCTACCACGTTCATTTCGATGTCGATCAACAAGATTGAAGCTTCTTGAACCTTAGGCATGGCGGTATCGAAGAAGGCTAAACCCGACATAACAATATAATAAAAAGATTTCAAATAAAGGGAACTATCAATTTGGGGCGGCTAAATACACACGTGTACCTGAGATCGATTAACGTACTAATATAGGTAAACCAAATGACTCGAGAAGAATTATATCTTTGTCATGGATGCAGATCTAGCATTTAGATAGATAAAGACATATAGATGATTAGTTGAAAGACATTTTAGGACATGGAGATGGGCAAATATCTATTTAGGACAAAATTTCAAAGAGTGGCTGAGAATCATTTAAGCTATACTAAGCACACAGACCATTTTTTCTGTTATGTATTGGACATATTGACACTTAGAGGAATAACTTCGTAACATATCATACTTATTAGACTTACTAGGGCAAGGCAAAGGTGTATTGAGTTCATCAAACATAACTAACATGAGAAATAGTTAATGCTTGACTCTTTAGGAATAATATCTTAGATTATCTGAGAACCATTGGTGGTCTAATTACACATATATGGACATATTAAATGCTGTACACTAGTCAATGTAACATCTTGAGGCGAGAATGCTTAATTAGGCTAGCATACATGTAGGGTACACACGCTATAGCACAAAATGGTCCAAATAGTAGCCTAGGCATGGTCTAAGTAGAAGAACCAAACTAGAGTCGAGTCGGCGTGTCATGATTCGGAGGTTCACGTTAAAGGATGAGACATCTTGACACTTAATGGATAGCACACACTAGCATTGCGGAAATTAGCATTAGGCGGAATGAAGCGGGACTTCAATTCGACAAAGAGAAATAAACAATTGCACTAATATCAGGCGGTGCACGGTATGAAGAGTAGATCCAGGCATATGAAAGAATACCCAGGATGTCTCAAACACCAAGTCAAACCAATTTTGTTATCTTATCCATGTATAAGACATCGAATATTAAAGGAACAAAGCAGCATATATTGACCTGAGAGAACTTGGGGCAACTTTTCTAGATCGAGATAGCATTTTTCACGATTTTTAGGTCAAGCCTAATCAAGAATCGGAAAAGCGAACGGTTTATAACCTTAGCAAGAAATCAAAAATCATTGCAGTCTCCATATAATCACTCCTTATTTATCATACATCGAGAGGAACTTGGCGGTAGCGAACAAAACTAGAATTAACCGCCAACATGTCCTTTACTCGACAAACTATTTGGCGTAGATAGGCATGCTTGTGATTGAATTCATAGCAAGAAAAGACAACCCATTACGCTCACGGGTAGATAATGCATAACTTCGATAAGAATCAAAGACGCCCGTATCACTGAAGTTTAAACCATTCCTTAGATTTTTCTATTCGCCAAAGCGGTTTAACATTTGACTATACCCATACATGCATCTTCGCCGTAAACATAATCACAAACCACATATGGAATGCATTAGAAACTATGGCTTAACGAGGTATAAAGCGGTTCAAAATAATGCAAATCACTAATGTAAATGTCATTCAAGCAAACTCTAGAGGTAGGGACATGATACAAGATAACTTGGGAGACTTCACGTGTTATCAGGAGACCTTTTAACGCACTAAGCGGAGTAAGGCAAGTGTGTTATCAATTCGATAGACTGACAAAAATAAGTATGATTCAACATTCGAATCGATATGATCACACGATGTCCATAAAATCAACACACACACAAAACCTTTACCGTATTAAGTATAAATCGATAATACAAGGAAAGCATTTCTAAACATTAGTGCCGGAATTAAACCATAACATACTTGACACAATAATGAACATAATAGCAAAAATGACTATCTTATCACATAATTAACAACAAAACACATAAAAATCTGAAAACATCTTTGAGAGGAATTTGTATTTCTTGACCTTCTCGGAGGCGTGACAGAAGCGTGTTTCGAATCGTAGAATCCGCTCGGAGACGTTATTTTGGAATTTTGATTTTGCGATTTCGAAAATCTGATTTTGGAATGCTGCTTTTTACTTATTTTGACCCGACCCGGAAGTGACCTGACCCGGAATCGAAAAAAATAGTGGAAATGGCACAAATTCCAGATTCTTCAACACAAAAAAAAACCAATAATCTCGACCTATTTTCGGAATCTTTAAGTTGAAGAACACATGCAGAACAAAGAATCTTTTTTAGTGAAGAACAATACTAACAAAATCGAAAGAAAGCAGAGACTTGAATCTAATTTCCACGAAAAATTGAATTAGAAAACTCCTAAAAGAACCGCTTTTATCGAAAATCAGACCCCCAAAGACGGACTTTTTGAACCTCAAAGGCGGATTTCGAACCCCCTTTAAATGAAGAGCGAGGGGATATTTATAGGTCGGTTTCCCCACTGACGTTCGCTCGTCGAAGTGAGTTTGAAATTTGAATTAAAGGCCAAAAGAAATCGCGGTTGAGGGGCATGGGTCGCGGATTTTATGGTGTCCCGGTATAGCGAGAAGGGTCGATGAAGGCGGAGGGTTGGTGGTGGCGGGGCGAGGTTGGCCGTGACGAAGTCGCCGGTATGAAGTGTGGGGTCGTGGCTTTGGTTGAGAGGTTTAGGTTTAGGGTTTTTTTATTTGGTTTGGGGATTAAAAGAGAGGGGAAGACGAGTTAGTTGGTCGGTCGGTCGGGTCGGTAGGGTGTGAAATTAGGTTGTTTTTAATTTGGGGATTGGGCTTGTGGGTCGTAGATTGGGCACAGTGGTTTTGTTTTTGTGGGTTTTGATTTATTTTGGGTGAGGGGAGATTAAAGATGGTTGTTGGGCTTCGGTTTTGGGCTGGCCAGTTGGGTTGAAAAATAAAATGGGAAGTTGTATTGTTTTGGGTTTGGAAATTGTTTTGGGTTGGAAAATGAAAAATGGGTTAGAAATTGTTTTGGGTTTAAAAAATATAAAAGGGGTTTAACATTAAAAATATTATTTTTGTTTTGTAAAAGATGTGAATTATTTAAAATAACATAACGACGTGATAATAATAAAATATAATATTTGCGAAATGTTTAATGCTAAATAAAAGGAAAATGCGATGCAATTTTGCGAGAATAAAATAACATAGAATATTCGGATAAAACTTATGATTATGATAAAAATGCAAATGATATAAAAAATGCGAATAATAATAATAATAAGAGGATATACACATATATGTCTATATTTTAATTTTTTTTTAAAAAAGTGTCAAAATATTAAAAATTACGAATAAAATCATAATAAGATGGGACAAAATTGGGTGTCAACAGCGGTTGTTATTAACTCAACATTCATTTTTAAAATAAAAGTCTATAATCTTCTACCAATATTAACATCATAATTGCAGAGTCTACACTTATCAAGATTATAATTAAAAACACATAGTCTAAAAATCATATCTCTTAGCAGAATTTCAGATCACCGGAATGCTCACCCACCCTGGCACTTGACTCCCTTCTTTCTCCACTGAATTTACGGGATTAATGACCTAGGTGCTAGGAGACTCAACAGACTCTTTCTAAAATTCTTTTTAAGATGCAGGTTTATAGACTAATATGGTTCTAAGTATAAACTTTCAAAGTGTTTTTTCTCTGGTATTATGATATTGTTATTGATATTGATTATAAACTAAAAGGGGGTTTAGCTAAACATTGAAGATTTTTATTGCAGATTTCGAGTATCTCAAACGGTTACAATGAGGCTCCTTATATAGATAACCTCAAGATTGTTGCCATATTATTTCTATCGTAGTATGTCGGCTATACTATTACTTGAAATATTTTTCAAAAAGTCTATAGTAATTTATCTTGTCTCGTTGTATTGCAGTAGTCTTCTTTCTTTGAACATCTTTATTGCTTCTTGTCTTCTGGTGAAGTTGTCTTGTCCCTTTCATTCTTTGTAGCAAATTATGTTTATCTTTGCAGAGAATTACTTTTGGCTTATTGTGATTCTTTCAACTTTGTCATCTTCATGGGTCCGACGGCTTTTATAATTGTTGGGACCACTTGTCGCACCCGCATTTTTGACCGCCCGCCTCCGAAGAGAAGGGGGATCCGACGTGGCTCGCGACGTATGGGCGTTTCCTGAATTGATTAATGATGATAAGGAGTCGCCACCTAGTTATTTTACGGTGAATTAGGGCACCTAAATGTTAATATAAATGCTGCAAAATGAACTCCGATTAATGGTCTGCGAAACTATGAGATTCTGGGTAAGGGTTCTCTATTATCCTAAAGGGAAGGGGTTAGGCATCCTTTAAGATCCGCTAACTTGCGGTTATCCGGTCAAACTCAGGTTAATTATTATGCTAAGGGGAAAATGCATGATTTAAAAGTATAAAGTTAAAAGGATGTTGCAAATAATTAATAAAAGGATGTATTTTTGATAACGTGAAAGATTTTTACCACTTATTCCTTTTGAGGAGTGGTGCAAAAGCGGTTGTGATTTTGAGAAATAAAATCTGAAAAGTATGCATGACATTTGTTTATAAAAATACATGTAAAATTGATTTTCTTAGATAAAAGTATGCATTTGTATGACATTATTTATAAAATACATGTAAAGTGGATTTTTGGATAAAAGTATACATTTGTATGACATTATTTATAAAAGACATGTAAAGTTGATTATTGGATAAAAGCATGCATTTGTATGACATTATTTATAAAATACATGTTTTGCAATTTGATAGTAAAGGAGGAAAGTACATTATTTATAATGCAAATAAATAATTTATATGAAAGTTATTTTAAATTGCAAATCGGATGAAAAACAAAACCTTATTTGTATGACTAATAGTGCGAATAAAAGATGACCAAGTTATTTTGAAAGTTTTAAACATGCATGACGAGCCTGAATATAAATAAACTAGCGGCGAATTTCCAATTTTAAACTACCCGAGCCTAAAATAATATACTAGCGGCGGGTTTTCAATTTTAAACTACTCTTTCTAGTTTATCAGTTCTAGGCCTAATTCTTCTAAATATTCAAACAATCACACAAGCAGAGTAATTAAATTTCAATACAAAATAAAAGGAAGGTGGAATTATAAGAAATTAAAACGGTAATGGCTAATGTGATGATAGTGTCATCTCTTGGGCCTTGGGCGCAAGTCCGGCAATCTTGTTCTCTTTCGTCTCTGTAGAACCCCACTTTGTTATCTCATATTGTTTAGATGTTCATCGCAAGATATAAAAGAAAAGATAGTTAGAAATGAATAAATGCGAGTAAAACCTTCGGATCCGTATAAAACAATAGAAGTTTTGATTACGGAAGGCTCAGACTTGTTTTTTTAAAGCAAAAGAAATACAATCCGTGTCGTGGTTGCGAACTAGAGACTCGTCGGTCAATCTAGTTGTCTTGCCAACGCATGTTGGTTTCTCGTATGTGATTTTATTATAAGCCTCATCATCGCCCTATTCCGAAGGAAGCAAACCGAGGAACAACCTTTCAAAAGGGACATGGCCTTAATAATTATTCTCATCGGCCCAAGTGTAGTATTATGTTCAAATCGGTGAATTTCTCAAGTGTAGCAATCTGTCCTTTGGAAGAAAAAAGAAGAAACAACAGCTCATCGTACATAATAGCAGCAGCTATTTGTTTAACGTAGCATCTGTTCAATTCTTTTAAACTAAGGAAACAGCTACTGAAGCACGCAACAATATCCCAAATATGTAGCAGCTAGTACTACAAAGGCAGCAGCTATTTGCTTCAAATAGTTTGGCCAAAATGCAGCAACAATCAGCCCTCAGAGAGTGTAGAAACAGCCCCTCAACATGGGCATTTATTCCACCAAGGTAAATCAAAATGTGGCATATTTCACCCCCATAAATGCAGCAACGACTCAGCCGAAATGCAGCAGTAAAACATTCCCAAAAGAGGTGTAAATGACCAAGATTGCGGCAGCTGCTTGCAGCAAAGTAGCAGCTCAAGAGTGCAGAACGGATGGCCACAAAACGATAGCATATTGATCCCAAAGCTATAGTAAACAACTCGTCTCAAGAATGCAGCATTTTTTGCCTTAAATACAGCAACAATTAGGCCCAAATGTAGTAGAAACACATGCCAAACATCATCCATTCTTAATCAAGTGTAGGAGTTGTCCTTTTAAGTGAAAGCATCAGTTAAACGCGGCAAAAATATGGTAGCAACGGGGTGACTCGACAAAACATGGCAGTGACTTGTCCATTGAAACACCTCAAGGACATTTGGGATTTGAAACTCCCCCAAAATCATGCAAATAAAGAGAAGAGTGAGGAAAGAGAAGCGAGGATTACATTTTATTAACAAGTTCACTATCAAGTATTCCACTTTATAGGATTATCATAACTTAAATGAGGCCTAGACAAGCTCTACATCAGACCCTATGCATACAGTGTAAGAATGCTAATCAAAGCTATGCTTCATGGTCAAGTAAAACACCAAAACAACGCACATTAAAGGCTTATAGAATTTAATAGTGCTACTCTAGCATGTGGCATCCAATATGTGAAGACTTGCCATACAAACTTTATCCTTATCAAATCGTGGACCTTTAACAAGAACGAACATACATCATGCTAACCATTTGCATCACAAACACCATAAAACAAGTGCTAAACAACACATATTATTCACTGCTAACTATGCACTCAACACAACATGTCTAATATGCAAACAGCCAGCTAGACAAGCCAAGTATACTCAAATGCGCCGCTGGCCATGTCATACTCCTTTTAAGGGGTAAGTGTATTGAAACGGAAGCTAAACAAGTCCTTCAATACCACATTTCATGTATATTACATGATTTTAAAACTAACCAAATATTTCTAGACTTAAACGCAATATTCAAGCAAAGCACGTATTGACTGATCATATATTCACCCTAGTAAACATCTACATAAACTATATCGAATATAGGCAACATATCATCTTGTTCACATCAGGTCCTAATAGGTTTAGCACAGATTTTTCAATCATGTCAAATATATCACAAATGGATTCATACATAACTAAAGATAAAAGGCAACTAAATAAGCAGATTTCATATTCTTAACCACATGAGTCCCTGTATAAGCATTATGAACAAAAGGTAAATCATTTTCATACTTGTATTAGTACTACAATGTCCCTGAATTAACTAGATAAAACA
Source organism: Anisodus acutangulus (assembly GCA_029783415.1). Taxonomy (NCBI): domain Eukaryota; kingdom Viridiplantae; phylum Streptophyta; class Magnoliopsida; order Solanales; family Solanaceae; genus Anisodus; species Anisodus acutangulus. The sequence goes on along the minus strand of CM056501.1, from coordinate 42,729,915 downwards.
GACCTCTTCAAGTTTCCAAAAGTACTTTGTAATTCTACTAGACATGCTCGTAATCGTATGCTATGTTCAAATTCATTAAATCAACACATAAAATGGTCTGAATCTGTTCATGATCAATTTAACATGCTAATATGAGTACCTTTTGCCTTCTTTTTAACTAAAGCAGTTTCATAAACATACATAGCCAGCAAAACTAAACTAAATCATACTAATAATCACCTAATATCTAATGGCATAATTTAAACAGAAGAAACTAAAAGAAAAGAGAATGTCATCCTCCTTTTGCCGGATTATTGCCGATGTAATCATAAAAAGCTAATTTTTCAGGAATTTTAGACCAGGCTTCTGATAAACTTTGATTTTCTGCTAGCCCAGCACTAACTCTTCGATATATTTCTTAATGGAAGTACTCCTGATCCCATTGATAATGAGTGGGCCCAAATAATTCAATCGTTCGAATCCGCTCGGAGAAGTTATTTTGGAATGCTGATTGTGAGATTTTAAAAATGCTGATTTCGCGATTTTGGACCCGAAACAGAAACCCGACCCGAATTCTGTTTTGGACTCTGATCCGACCCGACCCGGCCAAAACAGTGAAGAACAAAAAAACAGATTTTCGGATGGAAAATTAGAAAACTAAAAAGGTATTTTCGGACTAGAAATCAAGGACCAAAGAAGAGTATTTTCAAAGCAAAGATTTAGGAACAATCAGATCATTATTTTCCGATTTTTTTTCTTTTTGTTTTTCAGTTTTTCTTTGTTTTTCCGGACTGCTTTTTTTGGACCAAAGAAAACCCTTTTCAGACTGATTTTCGACCTTTTCGACCTCGGGTTCGACTTGAAAAACCGACCTGTTTTCCGAACTCAAAAACCCCTTGTTTTTTTCGATTTTTTTTCGGACTTCGGTCCCCCCTAAAATGAAGAACAAATGGGGGTTTTATAGATGGATTTCCCTCATAACGTTCGAGTTTGAATTCAAAATAAAGGGGAAGGGTAGGAATGAAAGAATACAAAGATGAAGATTTGACAACATGAACCACGAATACAGAATTGAAGGCTTGAAACACACGTGAAAGCTTTCCTAAAAATGATATTTGCTCCATCTCCTTCGCGAGATTGCTAAAAGATTGTATGCAAATAATTTTAGTGAATACGATGAGCTTTTAAATTATGCACTAAGCAAATAGTGAATAAATTTATCTAGTAAAGCAAGAATTATCAACTTGATCATTTTGAAATTGGAGAAGAAAGGTATTATGTAGAGAGAAGAAAAATTACTTTGTAAAAGTTATTCTACAAAAAAAGATAAAGTAATGTTAAGAAATTGACTTTAAATAAAACTAGTGGTAACCAAAGTACACATTCTTTCATTTAAAAAATACCTTTTCATTTAGAATATTTAAACAAAATTCTAACAATATTTTGTTATAGATGTTAATCATTTAGATCTATTCATCACATAACAGTGATTGTAAAATAAAAATATATAAATACATTTAATTATAGGAATATATTCTTTGTCTTTCATTGATTATTGTATACAATATATATATAGTGTTACATGGCTACAAATTGGGTAACTAAATCTTCCTAATTACAATTAGAATATAAATTTACCTAATATAAAAAATATACAAAATGTAGTAATATTCTATAAATGGTAATATACAAGATATGATAATATTTATCACACCCCTGCAGTTGAAGCTGGATGTTCTCGTACGCTGATACTGGCTCAAAAATCATCAAAGAGTATACGCGAAAGTCATTTAGTGAATATGTCAGCAATTTGATATCGGGAAGGAACATGAACTTATCCACGGACAACTTTCTCACGTACAAAGTGAATATTCATTTCAATGTGTTTGGTGCGCTGATGTTGAATGAGATTGCAGGAAAGATATATTGCACTTACATTATCACAATAAATCATTGTAGCCTTATGGATTGGGCAGTGCAGCTCAAGTAGAAGGTTGTGTATCCAACAAGACTCAGAAGCAACATTCGCTACACCTCTGTACTCAGCTTCGGCACTGGATCGAGACAGAGTAGATTGTCTTTTAGAAGACCAAGAAAACAAGTTATCTCCAAGGAACACACAGTAACCCGACGTGGATCGACGAGTGTCAAGACATCCACCCCAGTCAGCATCAGAATAAGATGTGAGGCTAGAGATACGCAAAATATGATAATATTCTATCAATATATATAGTGTTACATGACTACAAACTAGGTAACTAAATCTTGTTAATTACAATTGAAATATAAATTTACCTAATATAAAATATATACAAAATATGATAATATTCCATCATTAATGATTAATGTCTAAATAATTAAGATTCAAAATCTAAAAATAACACTCTTAATAACTGAAATTAACATAATTAAAATTTAGATATTTATTAAATACAAAATGACAGAGTACCATGAGAATATATAAATACTATTTCGTCAATAATAATAATTACAATAACCGTCAACAATGGTAACCATCAAGAATAAAGATTAAAAAGAACCCTTCAAAATTATACGCAGGCACAATCTAAATTAAGATTCAAGACAATCATTGGGGAATTATGCTAGACTTGTTATTTAAACAAGGCTCATAATCTTGCTATACTCCAAATAAAATATATCGTGTGGGGTGCCTGTGTAATACTAATACATCAAGAATTGCAACAATAGCAGCATATACTTAATTGAGGAAAAATAATGTCACAAATATTCATAGATCAGCTAAATTTTTGAAGCAACGCATTTTTCCCCATCGTGTCAACATTTAATTGGTCAATCAGACGTTACTTTCTATTTACCGCAAAATACCAAATCAGACGCCACGAAGATTTACCGAACATCAAATCTCCAAGTCACAATAATTTAATCACTCATTGCAAAGCTGTATTATTAATTGAATTTCAAAGTTGTCTTTTATTTATGTTTGTTTCTCCACTTATTTATCGAATTTCAGGTGAAGTTCTCTTCCTGGATAAACTTTTATGTACATGATCCTTGGGTGAGTGTAATTGAATTCAATCATTGCACATGGTCCATCCACCGATCCTCGTGCTAGCACTGCCATCGGACACCGGTCGTGTTAATACTGTTCAGGTACTCCGATTTGGTATCCCAAATTTAGTTGGTTAGCTGGAAATTACATTATTGGTCAATTTTATGGCACGAGATTTGAACATAAGTTAGATTTCTGGAAGTAAGCTAATAGCTATGTAAGACCAATTCCTGTTATCAGCTCTTTATATAGGTGAAATAGTCTACAATATTGCTAAAAAAATCTACATTGTTTGTCAAAATACTTGCGTTTGAAATAACTGGATCTCGTATAAATAGTTGATAGGCTCTGACTAGTGAAGCATGTCCTGCATGAATATCATAGCTTGCATTGCAGGACATGCTACCAGTCGTAAAGCCAATTTTTGTAATTCCTGATTTCTTCTAGTTGAGATGATTACTTAATTTTGTCCAGTGCCTGGTTTGTGAACTAAAGTTACATTGCTCCAATGTGGGTACGTATCGACTATTTGTCTTGACAGGTTTACACAACTAAGATTGTTACCTAAGTATAATTTTCTGTAAACTTTACCTTATCAAAAAAAAAGGATGGATAGAAACCTTGATCTGTTAACTACTATGAGTCTATGATGTTAGATTATTGACACTCTTTTGGTGTTCCTCACAAATATTGTGTTTATTAATATTTGATCAGGAGGTTATTTTCCAAAATTTGCTTTTACTTAGGGATATGTGGGCAACAAGTCAGCAGTATTTCCCCTCCAACTGTTGGGCTATGATGTGGACCCGATCAATTCCGTACAGTTCTCAAATCACACAGGCAAGCTACTTATATCACTTCATTCAAAGAATCTGAGGCCTTAAATACGGTGCGAGGTCATCTGTTAACGTGTAAAATCATGTTAACTGGATTATGTTGTGGTTAATTAGTTTGAGAACTCTGCAGGTTACCCAACCTTTAAGGGCCAGGTTTTAAATGGAGAACAGTTGTGGGATTTAATAGAAGGTCTTGAAGCCAATGATCTATTATATTATACTCATCTGCTGACAGGTATTTTGAACGAGTAAATATCCTGTTCCATAATGTTTTTCTTGACACACGTTCATGCTTATGCTTGAAGGCTATGATACCAGAACTTACAATGTCAACAAACTTCCATATTTGCAGTTAAATCATGTCTTCTGCTCCTTCATCTATAGCTTCCAGTGCGTGTAAAATGAAATTACAAAAGAGTTTTGGTCACCTTGCGTAAGATTAGTTACCTGCTATGTCTTGTGTCAATTCAATTATCTGTCTTGTGTTTTGGGCTGCATTTATTTGCCATTACAAGAATTCAGACTGCTTTTCAATTTGATCCTTCTTCTATTGACAGAAATTATCTTTTCTTTTTCTCACTGTTTTCCCTTTTAACTTTTCGCTCTTTCTTTATCTGGAATGCTTTGTAGGACTCTGATGCTTATATGACTAACACTTGTAGGTTATATTGGTTCAGTCTCTTTCTTGAACACAGTACTGAAAGTCGTTGATAAGCTTCGGTCTGTCAACCCCAAACTTAAATATGGTGAGTATTTTCCTAGGTGCAAATTTGTCTACTTCATTTAGGAAGATAAATTCTTTCAAAATTACCACATTTACAGTTTTCCTCATGAAGTCAAGTGTCTCCTTATTTTAATGTTACTATTTTACGGCTTTGGAGAAGGTGAATTTCAATGTTCTTGATAAAAAAAAGTTGAATTTCAATGTTGTAATTGCTGGTGAGGTGCAATGCTGTCTTAGATAGCTACTAACTAGGCTGTTTTACCAAATTGCATCTCTTTCTTAGATGTATGTAGATGTATACATATCTCTTATGTTTGTCCCTCTCAATTGTCTGTATAATTATGTTTTCTTTGTCAGTTTGCGATCCTGTGATGGGTGATGAAGGTAAGCTATATGTCCCTCCAGAGCTGGTGGCAGTATACTGTGAGAAGGTATTTCTTTTTAATTTCCTTAACAACATCAATGTGGATAAAACATAGCAAGCATTTCAAAGAATTCATCCCTAAACATTGTCTTGATCGACCAGGTTTAGAAATGGATGAGGACCCAAACATTTTACTGATCATTCTGCTCCTTGCTACTTTGTTGTGATAACTTCAGCTTGCTAAGGCACTGAGCTTGTTTTATTATTAATATTTTTGTTTGCACTGATTTGTGTTTTTGTATCTTGTGACAGTATATTGCCCATAACGTTATATGACTGTCTTACTTGCATAGGCAATGCATTTTCTTTATTTAATGTTTTATAGCACTATTTTGTGTTTGTGGATCTTTTAACATTTATGTTTCCCGTATCACTATGGAATTTTCTTACTTGCATTTCTCGGTGAATGTTGATGATAAGATTTGCTATGGATCTAAAAATAATTCTCCTTTTTCTTCTTTTTATTTTCTTGACTAGACGTGCCGATTTAAATCCATTTAAATACATGCATTAAGGATCGGATCGTGAGGGTGGCTCCAAATAATGAATTGGTGACTGAATACTGTCTGCATTGGAGTATTTAGTTCTGTTGTTGAAGTCGGTGTGTTTCTTTATCTAGGTTGTCCCTGTTGCTTCAATGTTGACGCCTAACTAGTTTGAAGCAGAGCAGTTGACCTGGTCCAGGTAACATTTCTAGGTTTGTTACTTATCCTTAGAGGAAAAAGCATTTCCAGGGTATTTCACCTGAATGAAGACTTGTAGTCTTACGATGGTAGACTTGATTCTCAAGTGTTATGACATTTGTTTGGGTGGGGAAGTATGTCAAAAAGTGTTGATTATAGAGTTATAGGTCTGTAAAATGTGAAAGGTTCCTCTTTTATTTGAAATAGCTAACTTTTCTGGGTTTGCTGGGTAATCTACTTACTCATTAGACCGACTCCTCTCTCTTATGCGATGCCTCAGGTATTTTAAGTTTTGTTGGCTTTGATTTTGAAGCTTTAACTTGAAGCTTGCTTAAATGATGTATTTTTTCTAGTGAATGCACATGGTAATATCATTATTATCATGTCTCTTACTAGTTTCAATTGACTATTGTTAGTTCTATAAATTTCAATATGTTGTTGTAAGTTCAGTTTCAAAAAAATGTTATTGTAAGTTGATAAAGAAGAGTGGAACTTAACTTTGCGAAATAGAGAAGAATGACTTAATCTTGTGCTTTTCATTTCTTTTCTTGCAATACTTCTACCTTCTTAGGAAGGTTGTTTTTTTGACAGTATCACTTCTGAAAAAGATGGACAAGAAGCTTGCAACATTCTGCATGCTGCTGGGCCATCAAAGGTATCTCGGCATACTTGGAGATCTAAAACTCTTAGAAAGCTTTCCAATGCAGTCATATTTATAGCAAGAACATTTCACAGGAAAATTTTCTGTTGCTTATCTAACTTACACAATTACTTACTTTTTCTCCTTAGTGTGTCTCCTTAACCTTAGTGCACCTTTTTTTTTTTACAATGGTGGTGTTCGGGACAACTTGTGCGCACCTATACTATTCCACTATGTACCTGTTACCTCCCACCAACACAAGTACCAGGTAACTCTACCAATTAAGGTTTTGAAAGATGGGGAGAATCACCTAGTGTTTTTCTTAAATCTCCGTTAGGATTTGAACCCTAGTCTCTCATGTTTAACCACTTCATTAACCACTATGGTGCACCCTGAGGTGCTCCTTAACGTTAATGCACGTCCCCAGTGAGAATCATCTAACCATGTAAATTATGTTTTTGCCTTGGATTATTGAAAGTGGAGCTCTTCTGAGTCTTCTTGTAAGGAACCTTGTCTAGTAAAAGATGAACATATATCTGATATTGACTTCCTATTAAGGGTGTTCTTCTAAACCCAAACTCTGTCAACACTGAATATATGGTCTAGACTCTAGAGGATTGCTGAACTTATGGTCCTAGATAGTGCAAAGAGGAAAATCACTTTCATTCGAATCTAGATTTTCAAGCCTTATATGTCCTGGATGAAAATTTTGGAGGGGTCTTTGGGTCAATGGCTCTAAGCTCCCTCAGCAACTCACAAGTGACGATTGAAACTTTTTTTTTTCTGAAGAATGTTTAACTTTTTTTGTTTGATAAATTGAAGAATGTTAACTTTTGATCATTGAAATAACTTTCCCACCCCCCATCTTTTTATCTCTTTCTCGATCTTTCCATGAATGGGTGCAAATTCCTCCTACACAATTCCATCATCACTTTTTGAGTACCCACTATGTCTTTTCTTCAATTTTGAATTTGGATTACCTTGGAACTTGTTGAGGATGGATTCATTTTGCAGTTCCTCTTGAGTTATTGCTTAATCTCAGTTGTTCCTTCCCAGGGTAGAAGGGGGAAGTGGCATCACCTGGAAGGGGTTTTTATGAGCCTTAAGGGTTGATACTTACGCTTTTGGCTCTAATCACTTTTTCTTGGAGCTCATGCTCAGTTGTCACTATCTAATCTGGTGCTCATAGTTTCTAACTCGAACATGTAAGAAAAATGAGTATCGAGAAAAAAAAGCATTTTGGAGTGAGGTAAAAGTAGTGATTGGTTCTTGGAAGAGAAGAAAAGGAACAATCAGCTCCGAGCGTTGTGAAGCTATTTATATGCGGGAGCTCTACAGTTATACATTTTGTAGTCTTTTATGTGGAAACGCTAGTCATAGACATTCACCTTAGTTCAAGTGAATGTAAATATACATTTTTTTCAAAGACAAGTGAATCTAAATATATGCATGTATATTCTGTTTGTGGAATGAAATGGGCCTAAATAGAGCTCATGGATATAGATGATGCGTATAGCGTTCTCTAACTTGTTAGGGACTGAAGAGTAGTTGACTGATTGATTTTAGTTCTATCTTGTATATCTCCTCTTTAGTTGACTGTTGTTGACATTAGCAAAGGGTTGATTGATCATAGTACTATGTTAGTGCTCTTGTCAAGGTGACTGTCCTCTGCTAGTTTCATGTTTAAACATTCTTTATATCAAGAAAATGGAATTAATATCAAGGGGGAGAATGGGGAGAACTTATTCTCATGTTTCCCTTAGAAGATAAATAAATGTAAATGACCTGGCTGTAGTATTACATTTTTCTATGATCTACTTCATTCAGGCCTTTCTGCTTTTTGTTTTGCATGCAATTTGTATCATTCAGGCCTTTCTGCTTTTTGTTTTGCATGCAATTTGTATCATTCAGGCCTTTCTGCTTTTTGTTTTGCATGCAATTTGTATCATTCAGGCCTTTGTGCTCTATGTCAGGTTGTTATTACTAGCATAAACATTGATGGCACTCTTCTCCGTATTGGCAGTCACCAGAAAGAAAAGGTAAATGACATGATTGCATATGATTTTGATATCGTGTTCTTTCCAAGACATTGTCCTACTTTCTTTTATGGTAAGTCCCAAAAAATGGTGTCCACTTTCCTTAAAAGAACAGATTTTAATCATTTTTAAAGCAGAAATCTTGTGGACTCTATTTTATTTCTCTCAATACATATTTTCCTCTATTCTATTATCTAACTAAAAAACTGATATGTGATTCCACATTGTTTCCCCAGTCATAACTAAAACACTTTGTTCAACTTTTCCCCTTCTAGTAATACCAACTAATCGAATTAAACTGGGACTGAGGGAGAATATTTCACATTGGATTTAGTTGTCACCTGGTCAGCACTTCTTCCTTTCTATGACGTCTTGCAAATTGGAAATGATTTTTGCATGTGAACTTTCTTAAGATTGTGATGCAGTTATCTTATCCCTACTATTGCTTCCATGAAACTAGTTAATCAACTGAGTTTTAAGTAAACTGTTGTATTTTTATTTTGGAATGGCTCAGCCACTCATTGTTATTTTGGCTAAAAAGTTACATGATACAAATATCTAATTTGACAGGGTCAATCTCCTGAGCAATTCAAGATTGTGATACCGAAAATTCCTGCATATTTCACGGTATGTGTCTTGCAGCTAAATACTGAAAGAAGTTTGACTTTTGAGGGAAAATTTTTGCTTTCTTTTCCCTCGAAAGTACTGTATCGCATAAACCAGTGCTTTGTTGGAAATATTGATAGAATTTATAAAGATTATCCTTTTCTTTCTGGTGCTCAAAGAGATATTCCAATATAGATTACAAGTAATGTCATCAACAAGCATCTCACTTTCTGTTGTAGAGTAAGTTCCATGGAGAAACAGCTGAAACAACATCTGTTACTTTGCGAAAATCTGAGCATCCAATCCAAAAATTTGAGTCAATCATTGGAGCGGCCCAAGACTCTTATAAACTCCTTTTGAAGTCTTTAGACAATTTATGTGGGATGATTCGTTACTCAATCCCCTCTTGCACGTATAACCTGGTCTTACACTTCACAAGTGATCTTTAATGCGTACTTACGGGTGCTGAAGGGACTTGCCAAATCTGTCACGATATGAAAGATATGTGCATCCAACCCAAAACCTCTAAAGAATGGGTAGAATTCCTAATCTTTATAAATCCCTCGGAAGCCCTTACACAATCCATGTAAATAATTAGTAACTCAACGCTTTCAACTTTTAATTTGTCAAAAATCAAAATCCTAGATACGGTGGAAGCTTATGGAAACTTTAGTTTTTCCAAGCGTTCTTACATTGTTTAGGAGTTCCAATGTTAAAACACCCCCAAATTTGGAACGGATTGCAACTTTAGTCCCAACATATGACTAGCCTTTAAAACACCCCTAAGATTGGCTAAGTGAATTTTAATACACCCCCGAGTTCATACACCTAAGTGAGTGTAGTCACTTGCGTTCCAGCTGGCATTTTCAGCTGATGTGTCGTCCACGTGGTAAATTGAAATGGCAAAATAATTTCTAAAATCAAACCAAGTAAATACAAAACTCCGGCTAAAATCCGGCCGACAAGCAGTCACATAAATCATAAACGTAAAGCCTGACTCAAATCTAGAGAGATGAGCGTGAAACAGAAGCAAAACCCAACTCGTCGATTTTAATGGAGGTTTTTTGACGTAACAGTGATAGTAGAGGGCCGGTCAGCGTTACTCCATGGCAAAGGCTGGAGCAACGCCAGAAAATAGCAAGCGGACAGATGTGGCCATTTTTTTTCCGGCGAGTTTGAGCTTGTTGTTGATGGAGAAGGAGAGCGAGCAAGAAGAGGGGGAGGGAGAAGGTAATGGGGGTAGCGTGAAGCAGAGTTTCTGCCCACCGGTCGTCTCCTCCGGCATGGCAGTGGTCCTTGTCGGAGAGGAAAGGAAAGAATGATGGGGTCGAAAGCTGAGAACAGGGGAAAAAGGGAAGGGGAGCAGTGGCGTCGTTGCGGTGGTGGTGGCCGGAGCTGGGCAGTGGTTGGAGTTTACCGGAGCTCGGAGCTCCGGCGTGAAGAGGCTGACAGTGCGTCCTTTGATTAAAGGAGAATGTAAAAATGGCCTTTTTTACCGTTTGTGTGCTAACATGGAAGCTCTCACACGCGTGGGGGGGTGTGAGCACACTTGTTGTGAGATGTGGCAGCTCGGGGGTGTATTAAAATCGACTTAGCCAAGCTTAGGGGTGTTTTGAAGACTCCGTAGTTTGAGAACTAAAGTTGCAATCCGTGCCATGTTTGGAGGTGTTTCAACCACTTAACTCGCTTCTTTTTCTAGTTTTTGGGTGATGAGATCTCCGTCTAAGAGGGATGAAGGGGGAGAGAGCTGGCATCAGCACTATGCATCCAGTTATCAGATACTTCTCATTGTGCTGGCGTCCAGCATGATTATGCCTGTTTATTAGATGTACGAGGATTATGCCTATTTAGTAAATGGTATCAGGGCTATTTTTGAATGACAAGGCTGGGTTGTGCACTTTTCTCTATGAACGTGCCCCGCATGTTATTCTCTGTCAAACATAACAAATGTTAAATAATATTATTTAAAATTACATATTATTTATTATATGAGGTATAATCCATTGCTATTTTCAAAGCACCTATAATAACTAAGAAGAAGTAGCAAAAAAACAGTATCTACTCTAAATACAAATTAATTTTTATCATCTAGTACGATATCTAATAATTTATTATATCTTTGTAGAAACAAAATAGTTAACCAATTTAATAGTCTCTGAGTATGTTGAAGTGGAGGATTAATTCTAATTTCATTCGGATATTTGTTGTTTTAGATGAACTCTTAAAAGAAGGGTGATGATTTCTAACGTCAGTAGCCGTCCAAAACAATTAAGTCCGAAAAAAATTATACCTAATATCAACTTTTTAGGGTTGGGTATGTTTAGTTTAAATCAGAAAAGAATTTCATCCTTGGGTGATTTACAATTATATCCTTAAATTATACAAATATTTAAGGACATAAAAGTCTATCAACGTTTAGGGGATATTTTGGACAACCAACATTTATATTCATGCTTTTATAATAATATAGATCTAGAAATGCCAGAAATTCTTTTTGGTTTCTTATGTTAATACTCATTCACCTGCAACAGTTTCTCCATACATATTAGCCCTTATATATTCATTCAATGTACATTGCATGCTTGCAGGAAACGGGGGATTTAATGACTGCTTTGTTGCTTGGATGGAGCAATGTAATGTTTGACCTCCTTAAGACAAGGTTTGAGCTTTATTTTCCACAATAATCTGTTTCTGATCTTAATTTTTCTATCTCATACAGAAATATCCCAATGACCTCGACAAAGCGGCAGAGCTTGCTGTCTCAAGCGTACAGGTACAATGTGCTTCCTTGTTGTTTGTGAATATCCACTCATGTAATATCTTGAACGTGGAGACTGAGTCACTGTTAAATAAGTTATTTTGATGGCATCCTGAACTAAATTGGTTGCATTTTCATGATCTGGAAAATTTGTTTCATAAACTGCGTGCTAATATCCAGGAGCTTTTGCACTATTTAACGCCAGGAATTGTAAATCAGCTATGAACTTTTTGTCAGATAAACTGAAGAAAAATATAGGCACATGCTGTATACTTGGAGGTTAAACCGGCTGCTTGTCTTGACTTGTACCAAGAACAAATATAATGTAAATCCTTTTTATGGATATATGATGCAACCTATAATATGTTTAATTAAAATTTGGGTACAGAGTACACAATGCACATTCAAGTGTAATCGCCATGCTATGATGAACATCAGTTGCTTGCTCTTTTGCTTATATCAACCAATTTTGTTGCTTGATGCAGGCACTTTTATTGAGGACACTGGCAGATTATCAAAAGGCTGGATATTACTGCCAATCAAGCAGTTTGGAAATTCGGTTGATACAGAGCCAAGATGACATCCGCAACCCAGAAGTTAAATATAGAGCTAAAAGATACGTCTGAGATTCTGTTTTCGTTTGGTCTATTTATTGCTTCAGGATTATTATTAGAATGAAACAGTTCCATTTGTACACAATATAAATAGAGTGGCTTCATTTAGCTCTTGTTGCTGAGACATTCATATTCCCATCCATCGGGGGAAGGAGATCCAAGGAGAACAGAAAAACTGTGGGTACTAACTTCCTATCAGATGGCAACAGATTATGAGAAGAGCATTTGGGGGAAAGAGGGCGTGGTCCGTCAGTGAAGGCATCCTACCAAACGACCCTAAGGGTCTTCCCTTTTGACCACTGGGAGTTAAATGCAGCACACCTCTAGCATAATTTGACATTGCCTTCGACACTTTAATAGTGTTTTAGGCAGTGGCATGTGTACGTGCTAAGATAAATGATGTGGAAGTTTTTTTTGCTATTCCTTCCCTTCCCTTTGCTTTCATTTGTTTGTGCTTTATCCTTTTGGCTATTCTGCTCTTCGTGAAACATAAGAGGTTAACAATTTTACTCATAATCTTACCTATAAGTCAAAAGAAAATTGCAGAAACAGGTTTTGGTATTTTTAATTAGATACACTTCATTAAAGCCTCTTGGATCAACGAACAGAAGCACGAGTGCTCATTTGGCGGGAACACAACAACCATTTCCATGTTATGGTAGGTTTAATCAAACATCAACCATTACTGCTTTCGAAAGTAAAGAAGATGACCAAGTCGACCAGTTGGGACCTGTTGGTTCATTGTTGATACTTTTTTTCCCGGTGCTTTTCTTATGATGAAAAAGACTAAGGGGTTGTTTGGTAGGGTGTGTAAGAATAATGTTGAATTGGGTGTATTAGTAATGTTGGAATTTGTTATGCTGACATTACTTTTTATCCACTCTTTGGTTTGATGTATTAGAAATAACATGAATGACATGATTTATAAAAGAAATTGATTGTTTGCAAAAATAGCTTCAATACTATACTATGTGAGACACTTCAAGGGTCAGTGTCTTTAATCATGCTTGTGGATGTATTAAAAATCCTTGCATTGGTAATACCATGATTTGTTATATATTAGTTATGCATAGGATAATATCAAATAGAATGTATAACTAATGCTTGTATTAGTTATTATTAACTCTCAACTAAGCTTGATAAGACAAAGTTCAAGCCCCATCTAAATGTATCTAACTCTGCTGCCTTCACATTTTAATCCACTCCTAGCATTTTTCTTACAATGCACCTCATAAAAATCAAGAAATGTCACAAGAAAATCAACGAAGACCACTTTCTTTGAATACACAGTTCTTTAAGAATGAATTTCTTTGCATACACTCTTAGCACTTAATTATGACGTCTTTGCATACACTCTTAGCACTTAATTATGACTATTTAATACTCCATATAGTTTTCATTTTAAATTATTATCTAATTAAGGTAAATTACTGTAATTTGGTGTAAACATTGGATATGTAGGTTTGTTTTTTGCTACTTTGGTGCCTTTAATTGGTTGATTTTCTCACTTGTTACGTGTACTGTCTTGCTCAAAGCCACTATGACTTCGAAGTCTTAAAATTATAATACTATCTCTTTTGATCCGTTCAGAGAGAGAGCTCTTTAGTTCATTTGTATAACCAGTTCCCTTTGGCAATTATGTCTAATAATCAAAGAGAACTCTAGTGATGGGTTACTTTCCAATTTTATTTGATCTACATAATCAGAAATAATAAATGTTCAAAAAACAAGAAAACCTGTTATCTTATTTTTAAAAGAAATATACACAATGTAAATGTCAACATGTTGGACCAAAGTTTTACAATGTAAATGACAATGCTTGGCGGCTTGGCATCCGTAATATGGTCCACAATGTTGGCCATTTCCAACATGAGCTTGAGACCCAAAATTAACAATAATCTTAAAAGGCCTGCATTATCTGTAGATGGCGCATGGCTATCTAGACCGAACTTGTAACACTCAAGCATCAATGTTCAACCATGGGCCTCATGTAAATTTGTTGGGCCTAAATGAATGATTGAACTCGTATATATTGACAATCTGGTTTCATGAATCCAAAGAGAACTGAAAGTCCAAAATTATACTACGTCTCAAAATATTGTCCTGGTTTCTTTAGCTTCTAGTAAAACAAATGTTTTTTTTTTAAAATTATCATGAGTTTTAAGTTACATATAGTGTGAAATGTTTTATACTGTCAGGACAATTTATTACTAATATTCTATATTTGAGGTTATAATATCATAAATTTGAATAAAGTTTCAGCTTGCGATCAAAACATGTAAACGTACTACCACACACTGTCATGCTACTAACAAAGGAATCTAGTCCCCGGGGCATTGATGGATGGCAAAGGAGTGAAACTTAAAATCCAGTTCGAGGCTGGCAGCGTGGGTTCGAATCCTGGTGGAAGCAATTTGCTCTCTTATGAGGTAGGACCTTGTAGGTGATATCAGTTGCTCTGTTTTCAAACTCTGTTCATTCAAGCACATCCCGCGATTTACTGATAATAGTGCTGAGGGGCCGGGACTACTATCTCCATGAATAGTCTGGCCGCTGGCGTAAGCCGGAAAGCTGGATATAAAAAAAAAACAAAGGAATCTGACACTACTACTTGCTCTATATGGAAAAAAGAAGTGTTCTGCCTGACTGCCTTATCTGAACTGTCAATCCTTATTTCCCTGAACTACTCAACTGGTCAAATCACACTTTTCTTACACCCTTCACACCCCCCTCCCCCCCTCCCTCAACCTCCTACCTCTCTCTCTAAAGTCTAAAGAACACAAACACTACAGGCACTGACATTTCTGGGGGTCTGTTGTGTTTTGTACTGAGATGAAAGGACTAGCTGGCTAGTACCTCATGTTCTTGTTTCTGAGTCATGTATTTGGTGCCTGCATTTTTCTGCCACTGTACTAGTGCTGGTGTGGCTGATCTTTAGCCATTTGTACGGAGATCCTTATGAGGCAAAATTAGTAAGTAGTAGTACTAAACACTCAAAATAGGAACATGTTCCAACTTCATTTGACAAAAGAGAACAAACTAAACACTGTTAGTTACCTGGAAAATGTCTGCTACTCCCCATGACTTTGAGCTTGTGAGAATTCAGGTCATTCACTTAGTTCTCAGCAGTTCCTCCTCTCATTTTTTTCTAACTATTTTTCTCTTTAACATCGTCTTCTGCCTTCTTTAACTACTATGTATTTATTTTCTTTTTTGTTTACAGACTTACGTTCTTAAAGTTCAGATCAACTGTCATGGATGCATGCGGAAGGTGAAGAAACTGCTTACAAGAATTGAAGGTACTCACTTTTCAACTTATACTATTATCTATCACCTTTCTTCAGCATGCACACCAAAAAAAGAAGTTTGAGCAAGAAATATTTCAAAAATATTGCTTTGACAGATTCTAAATCAATATTTGTTCTAAGGAGTGTCTGCATCAAACTATTTATGTGCCTTCAACATAAAAAAGGAAGTTAATACTTGAGTAAAGGTTGTTTACATTATGGCCAAAACATTTGGTTTCAGGGGTTTATCAAGTGAAAATGGATGTTGATGAACAAGTGGTTATAGTATCTGGGAATGTGGACTCTGCAACACTGATCAAGAAGCTTCACAAATCTGGGAAACATGCAGAGCTTTTATCAGAAAACCCAATGGAAAACCAAGAAACAGAACTACTCTGTAACTGGTTCAATGATGATTTTTACCAGAACCAGGGAGCTCTAAACTGGTGTAACAATGAGAAGACTCAAAACGCGGAACTCCTTAACTGGCTCAATAGTAACAAGCATCAAAATCAAATGCACAGCTCATACAATTCTCTTGGAACTTCCAAGAGGCAGACTATGTTTGCCCCTGTTGAACGAGGCTTCGATCACTGGGGCAACGAACAGTTTCTGGACCAAAGTATAGGAATTGACTCTCTTACAGGTGAGGCAAATCAGAACCTTTTTGCACTAGGAAATATGAATTATCCATATAATGGTCAGGAAGAAAGCATCATTAACAACGCAGATTTCGGAAGAACTCCCCCTTTTGGAAATCTGCGAAGTGTACAAGGCAGAAGAAATTCAATCGTTGATTTTCACGGTCTCCGAAACACTAATCCTAGTTTTGCTCCAAACCAAGGTCTTAGAAGTATTAATTCCCGTTTTGCGGATTTGGAAAGCGAAGAACTAGGAATACAGAACTTACATACTGCTCAAGGGGCTTATGGATATCAAACAAGGCCATTCAGTGAGATGAATGACATGCAGGCTTACCATTACAAATATCCAGCTTCAACGATGAACTCTTTCTTTGATTATCCTTCAACAATGATGAACTCTTACAGGCATGGCAATGGCATTGACAACTTCACCAGTGATATTTACACATATCAACCAGGGAGAATTCTCAATCAGACCACCTATAGTGTCTTCCCACCCAACATCAGCCATTCTTGGAACATGAATAACTATAACATTTGAGACACTATCCTTACCTATATATATAGTCTAGATTTCAATTTTCACATATAGACTGCTTTCATTTCTGTCTTTCTTGTCATAAGCAATTTCACTCGTATACATTAATGATGTAAATTACTTTCTTAACATTATCCTAGTAGTTTAACACATTATAATAGGTAACATGCTTTATTTTCCAAGTTTCTAACTCCACCTCTTATGGATTCAAATGATGTAGTCATACTCCCTAATTTCAGGACAAAGGCAAAAACCCTGGAGAGGCTATTGTTTACCCTTCCCCAAGACTGTTAGCTTCTTTGCAATGTAGAGAAATCACAATTGCAATATACAAACATTAATATGAAACTCCAGGTACCGGATGAAATAGAGAGGTAGGTAAAATGCAATTAAATTATCTCAGAGTACTAGTTATGATATCTGAGTTCCCATTCAGTAGCAAGAATAAGCAATCTAAGTAAATGATCTACATATAGCAATCATAAATAATTTACAGAAAGCAGTAAGCAAGTCCACCAACAGCTGACGCATCTTTTTCTGGACATGAATTATCTCTGATCCAATAGCTAAAGGAACTTGGAATCAGCGACTAAGGGCACAAATCTATTGGTACAATGTTTAGATGCTAAAGATAAAGGTGCCACCATGAAACTATCGTTTCCGTGCTTTCCTACGCCTAGATTCTGTTTTCTGCCATTTCTTTCTACGTACCAATTTGCTCTTTGGTTTCAAATTCATTTCAGGAGAGAACTCAAAGTTTGGATCTCTCATACGAGCTTGAATATCTTTGAAAAACTGCATATTCAATTTCTTAGGTCCTCCTTGCCTCAGTTCGGTGTATTCTGGCCCTGAAATGATGTTCTCAAAAGCACCAATCAGAATGTCCAAATCGCTCATAACCTCCCAAACATTGATGTAACGTCCATCGGGTCCCTTTTTCAATTTCTTAAGGGCATTTTCCACTGCAAGTTTTCTAGCTTGCTTTCCTGGAGATAACTCTTCAGGTTCCTGCTCAGATTTCAAGGCTTCAGAGAGTGTTCTATATTTAGGTTTTTCCTCAAACTCAAACAGTTTATCAATGTATCTATCACTCTTTTCGTTAGGGTATGGTTCAGTCGGAATATCATCGTCATCATCTCCTTCGCTACCCGTCCATAATGTCTTCTCATCATCACTATCAGACCATAGACTTCTCAGTTCATCACTATCATCTGCATCAATAGGACCATCTTGCTCTTTTGCTCGCTGTGTGGCTTTCCTAATCTCTTTTTTGAGACGGCTATGACTATCACCTTTATCAGAGTCACTTTCACCTTCACTTGCTGTCCAAAGACGGCTCTCATCGTCATCCATTTGTTTAGCCCATGCTTTCTTAAACTCATCTGGTTCAGGTATACCGCCACCAAATAGATCATAGTTGGAGTGTCTATTACGTGCATATGATCTCAATGCTGCATCAAATAAAGCACCTCTTGAATTTTGTTTGCAATTTACTATACTTGCAAGTAGAAAAAAGCCAAAATCCTGTGCGCAGCAAGTAGTCCATATTTCGAAATTAGATGCTTTGACTTCTGGCCTATATCAAGAAGTTCTATGCAAATCAAGTTCAGCGACTAAATTATAAAAAGTTGTGGCCACTTCGAGGAAAATTAATTTTAAAAATTTGATGCAATTTCAGGGGAAAACAGAGGACAAATTATGGTGGCACCAGCACTAGAATATTCTTCTATTGATATGTAAATAACCAAGAAAACAGAACTTTAACGAAAATCTTCCAAATCTATATTTTTTTTTTCATTTCAAAGAACAGAAGAAAGCACTCCAAGAAACAATCAGACTGCCAACTGAAAAGTTCTAATGAAAGGAGAAGTGCTAAAGTACTGAGGCAGACACATATAAGAATATTTTAAGGCGAGCTGCAATTTTATCAGCAGGTGAAGTGTGGTTTGCCTAAAAGATAACAATAAAGGAAACACAGCCCTATAGATTCTTAGATAACTATAGATATGTTAGAATTTAAGGGTCCTTTTGTACTGAACACATGATTATGATCAGCAAAAATCAATTGATAGAAATATCTGCAAAGCCCCGTCACAGGAAAGGCATGTGAATTAGTTTCAGGAAAATTATCCTGAAAGCAGGTGGTCATATCCATGAAGAAGTCTATCCAAGTGATAATCACATAAACATACATGTAACAGACTTGTGGAAAGAAAAAGCAGCTAAGAAGAATTCTGACATGCAAAACACAATTTCTTTTCCAGGGCCATGGTTCAACACCAGAGGCACAAGTAGTAGCACTTAAAGAGGCAAAATATTGAAGTAGCAGCATAGATGTGCCGTAAAGTTATTCACTAGGCAATTTATTCACTTGATTGGAGATTATACACACTGCATAAGACTGGCAGAAACTTTAGAAGTCAGTCCACCCAAAACTCAAAAAGCCCTTAGGCTAGAAACTGTTACTCCTACAACTGAGCAACTCATGTACTGAATCTGATCCGCCACTAAAATTCTGATAATTTATACCGTCCTCGGACTTCCTTAGTGTAACAACTCGTACCTTCAAACTAAGCCTTGTTTATGATTGTGGAGTTTAGGGAAATCAAGGCGGGGAGTTTAAAGTTAAAAATCAGATTCAGTTCTGCAGATCAGATTTTACGCCCAAATTAGACGAACCGTAAAATGTTTTACGGCCTGTTGAATTGGACCGTACAATTTCTTTTTGAAATTGACGGAACCCTGCGAATTGTAGGACCGTACAAGATTATACGGTCCATCCTTTTTTACTGTAACATTACCCTCAGCTTTTATAAATCACTGGAAAGTTGCATCCGGGTGACGGTCCGATTATACCGACCGTACAATATTATACGGTCCAGACCCAAACCGTAGAAAATTTGACAGTCCGTCGAATTTGACCATAAAAGTCCCAACGGACTGAACAGTATAAATACGCAGACTTAGTTTCAAAATTAGTTTTCTTATTTTCTCAAGCCTTAGAACGAAGCTCTCTTCTCCCATCATCCCCATAACTCAAGGTAAGTCCTTTCCATGTATTTCCACGCGATTTTAATCAAGTATAATCAATTCCTAAGCGAAATCCATTGGTCTTAACCTATGATTTTCAAGATAAACTCATTCAAAGGTTTCAAGATTCAAGCTTATGGATTATTTTTCCAAGTTCAAATTTTTATTACAAGTTTTGGAGCGAATAAGGTATGTAAAGTTTCTATCTACGTGTGAGAACATTATTGTTCTTCCCCACGCCACGATTATCTATAAAACCATGAATTTCCATAACCTAGGATTTTACTCAAGTTCATGATGACCCTTTATACATGTACAATTATATTTCATGTTATATCTTGTCTTCGTTAATTGTATTCATGATATGTCATTATGACTGTCATGAACCTGTCTGTAATCCATGAACGCATGCTTTAAATTCCATGAGTTCTTAAACACAAGTTATGATCATTATTACTCAATTCCATGAAGTTATACATATTTTCATGTTTTACACAAGCTACATTGTATAATTATTTACATGCTAACTTACAATCACAAATCATGCTTACAAGTTATATTTATGAAATTTATGGGCTTACAAGCCAACTATTTTCACGTTCATATTTTTTGGAGTTGCACAGATTACTGAAAAGGCTCAGACAACCTAAAACTACATTTGCCAGCATGGGATAAGAATTGCTCGGCCCAGAGGATGATACCTTCATATTACCCCTTGTGGGATTATTGGATCTATCATGTTCATGTTCATGTCTTGTACCCGGCAAGGTACTAGATGACTTAGTTGATCGGGCAGATATCGGCCGCCACATTCACGCGTGGTGGTTACATGTCGGTTATACTAATGCTCTCCCCACAGATATAAAGATGTACAGTTTTACAAATTTTATACATGTTATTATACTCATGTCAGATTATATCCATGTTCATGTTCAGTTTCAGTTTCATGTTCCTATCATATCATGTGCATGCTTATTATTTTCGTTGCTTTTACATACGGTACAATTCAAATGTACTAACGTCCCTTTGCTCGGGGCCTGCACTTCACGGTGCAGGTACTGAGTTCAGGACGATGCATCTGCTCGCTAGGATTTACCTCAGTATCAGCTATTGGTGAGCCTCATTTTATTCGGGGTGTCAGTCACTTATTTTACATATCATATTTTATAGTAGAGGTATGACAGGACATTGTCCTAGTAAACAGTTTTGCAGTTAGACTCACGTTTCAGAGGTTTCATGGACTAGACTAGTTATCATGTCATGTCAGTATTACTTTCACACTTATTATGTTTTATTAGACGATTTTCGCTATTATATTTTCAGACTATTTTCAGTATTTATGCTTTACACGTTTATTTATCATTATTATTCTATACTTTCGATGCCCATGTTGATTCAACATCGCATGTGATTCGCTCGGTCACATGCAGTTAGGCACCGAGTGCCGTGTTTTGCCCTGGCCATGGTTCTGGACGTTACACTTAGAGCAGTCAAGGCCTTCTAATATTTCGTTGAGAACTTCTCACAAACAGATTGGCCACGTGAAAAGTAGCCTTATCTCCATCACTTATAATACACTAGAATGCCCAAACAGTGCCTTATAAACACCAATGATACATCACATGGAGAAAAATTAGGCTTCAAGCTCTATCACTTTACCAATTAGGTTAACAGGAGGGCAGTGAACTAACCTTGAAACTGGAGCATAGGATGACAAAAGCCACGGGGTACAGTGTGTGGATGAGACTGGAATGTGCAGGGTAAGAATGCAGGTTGCAATTTGGCTCCAGTTATTGATATGCACATGCAGGCAACCGTACAAAGACGCGAAAACCTTCTAGCCATTTTCCAATTTCTGCAGAGATAAAACCATACAACTTCAAAATATTAATCAGTGTTAGGAAAAACAAAGAGGACATTAAGTAGAAAGTTTGCCATTACATAGTACCTGTTCTCAAACTTCTATGTTAATCCCAATATGTTCGATATTTAACACAATGAGCGAACTGAATGAAATG
This sequence comes from Anisodus acutangulus, assembly GCA_029783415.1. Taxonomy (NCBI): domain Eukaryota; kingdom Viridiplantae; phylum Streptophyta; class Magnoliopsida; order Solanales; family Solanaceae; genus Anisodus; species Anisodus acutangulus. The sequence goes on along the minus strand of CM056501.1, from coordinate 42,708,067 downwards.
AAACATCAAAGAAATAAAAAGAGAACTAGCAATTGATCCAGTTCCTTTCTAATTTTTCTACGACCAGAATGAAAAATCTCATGTTTGCTCAAGTTCAACAATTACTTTAAAAAACTAGTATCCGCAACCAATCACTTACGATTCAATTTGGATTTCATATTATAATCAGCAAACGCAACAGGCCCGAGCCTTCAATTGTGCAACAGCGATTATTGAACAAACAAAGTAGGGGAAAACCTCGACGGAACTTCCAATTAATGACCTTCGCCGGAAAAAAATAACGAAAAACTAAGCATCATTCTAATGGGAAGTAGCTGAGAATAAACATTACAAAGCAATAGTTCAGATGGCCGGGTTGGTCTAAGGCACCAGATTAGTATTTTTTACTTATTTGCGGAGGTGGGAGAGGTTGGGGTTTAGGAGGGTTGAGTTTAGATAGGGGTAGGTTACGAGTGTAGTGGGTAGTGGAGCGTTAAGCTTACAAAGTTGTACTGTTATTATTGTAGGTTCGCTACGGGTGAGCGGGTTCGGTACCCTAATATTTTTTAATTATCCGAACCCTATTCGATAAAAGATCCGTTCCTAAATTTACTATTCGAAACCTACCCGTAGCAATCATTACCCGGAACCTACCCGGACCCTGCGGTTCTGATTAGGTTCTCGGGTACCCTATAAATAAAAAAATACAAATTAAGCAACAGTTTTTTAGCCTATGAGAATCAAAAAGAGTTCTAAAATAATTTCATCCATTAGTTTTTTAGCCTGCAATCGGAGTTTTTAGTACCCTTATAAGAAGTTTTATAAAACTTATTCATTGTATAAAAGTTAATTCTGTAACCAAAATCTAAAATTGCAAGCCAAATTTGACACTCAATTAATTGAACGTGTTGATTTCAAAATAAATTTGAAAATATCTAAATTAAACTTATTTTCGTGTTCATAAGCTCTTCGATACAAAAGAAAAGTTTTATTATACTAGTAAATTCCTAAATTTCATCTTTACAACTACAAAAATATACACAAATTTTAAAAATAGATTTACATTTCAAATCAAAAAGTAATACATATTAAAGATGAGTATCGCCCGAAATAGAACAGAAGCATAGGATATTAAAAAGAAATTGAAGAGTTAGATATGAACTCATATGCATTTTATGAACGACGTGAACACAACCAAGGGAGAGAAAGAGGCAAAGGTGAAGCTTCAACGACGACAACGATGAAAGTACCTGAGAGAAAGCTTCAACGACGACGATGATGAAGCTCGGTGGTGTAGCTAAAATGTCATTGTTATTGAGAGAGTTTTGGATGTTTTCCCTTAGGGCACAAAGAGCATTCTAGAATAAAGGGGTGAAAAAGCTGAAATATTTGCGTCTTGGGGCGGGGAACATCAATGTGCAGGCGTGCAACAAACAATTTTGGAGAAAGTTAAAAGTGGTTCAAATGTTTCTAAAAAAAGTAAAAATATTTAATATTTTATAGGTTCCGGGTCTGGGTACCCTGTCTCTATTTTTCGGAACAGTACCCGACATTGATCGGTTCCTAATTTTACTACCCGAATCCTATCCGTTATTATAATATATCTACCCGAAACCTACCTGTTAGTGTCGGTTCCGGTCGGGTATCTGGGTACCCTGTACCCGTGCTCATCCCCAAGGTCCGCCTAGCATATTTTACTAATAGGCGTAATATTGTTTTATAGTCCCTGTAGTTTGATTTCTGCTGCTATGTGTCATTTAGTGCACTTTGTTTAACTTATTTATCTGCCCTAGTTACTATTTACTTTTTCAGAATACGCTATCATGATTTATTCACTTTTGATACCAGCATTTTCATACTGATTTAAATTTTTTTAACCGATTTTGATCATTTCTCTTGTTTTGCTCTTGCTTTGCTTGTATTTTATGCTTTGTCTTGAGCCGATGTATTTTGGAAACAGCCGCTCTACCTACCAAGGTAGAGGTAATGTATGCGTACACTCTACCCTCTTCAGACCCACGTTGTGTGATTTCACCGATTATGTTGTTGTTGTACTCTCTCCGTCTCAATTTATGTGATATTTTCTCTTATTTTTACTCCCCGTCTCAAGTTATGTGATATTTTTGCTTATTGAGAGTTGATTTGATTAATGATGAATTAAATTAGATTAGGATAACTTAATATTTTAATTTAAAATTTAAATATTTAAAAATTATATGAGACGTAATTCTTTTCATGTTTAATATGATGAAAAATATACTTTCAAATGCTTCTTAAAGTTTATCTAATTTAAATTAAAAAAAATGAAAAGTGTCAGGTAAAAAACAAGAGGAAAGCCGCTCGACACAGACGGAAAGCCTAAACTAGGTTCTACTTCTGTTTGCATCGGACATTTGACCGAACAAGAAAAAGTGAAAGAAGGTGTCATAGCCAAGTTCAAACACACGACAAGATGCACCTCACAAATAAAATTTTCCTTTATAAGTATTAAGATAAACCACTTGATAATTTTGTTTATGAAAAATGCATGACTTAATCATTTATTCGATGGAAACATTGATTATGAGTAGGGGTGTTCATGAATTAGTTTGGATCAGTTTTCCGTTAAAACTAACACCAAATCAATTATTTTTTTTCAATTATTAAAATCAAATCAAACCAAATGTAATACATATTTATTGGTTTGGTTGTTGTTGAATTCGGTTCGATTTGGCTTGATTTTTCAATTTTCAATAAATACTTAAATGGGCTTAAGGACTAAAGTCCACTAGTCCGTTAAAAATAAAATTAATGACAAAAATAAATTCTTGATGAAGAATTACAAAATATTTAAAATTATTTATGAAAAATGATATATTACATATATATAATTATAAGAATTACGTATATAATTTGTCGGTTTGGTTCACACCAAATATTATCGATTTTTAAAAATTTAAAATCAAAATCAAGAAAGTATCAATTTATTTAATCGATTTGATTTAGTTTTTCGGTTTTTCGAAACCACGAACACCCCTAATTTATGAATATGTTTTTAATGTGATCCCCTTCTCTTCTTTCCTCAAATTATATCTCCCGGTCTAATGTATATGCAGGATTGATTAAGTATAAAGTTTACATTAATAATGAAGGAAAAACATTGAATTAATTATTAGAAACAGTTTGATAGAAGATACTGCATTAAAGTGTAAAACTTGAACTATTGAATGAATTTCAATTTTTAATTTCTGAATCAATTTCGTAGCCAAGAAGCGTTCTGCAATGACAACATAGAATACTCCTGGCTCTGCTTGCAGAGTTCTTATATTCATTACAAGCTCATCCTGACATGTGAAAAATGAGTGGCTCCCTTTCACGTGGTTGTAGTTGTATACAGATTAATAGTTACATAATTATCTAATGATAAGTTTACACCAGGAAAAAGTAATGTCGTTCAATGATCTCAATAATTTGATACTATTATTTAACATAGGACTCCTGTAAAGCAGCAAAACACCACTTTCTGATTCTACGTTTTACTGTCATATATTTGACTGGACGTATGCACCATTCATGTTAATTGAGCTGTCACATAAGTGGAGGGTGTTAGCCTACTGGATCAGAATCTTTCAACAGCATCTCTTCGAAAACATGATACATCAACATTGGCAAACAGCTAATTACAGTTGGATCACGTCTCATATTCATGTTGCTTGTGTTTCAGTGATCTGGATCATCTAGAATCTCCACCACTGGCGCAAACTGCAGAAGCCGAAAGACCTAATGAGAAGAAAGAAACCAAAAAAAAAAAAAGGGAAAAAGAGAGCCAGCATCTGATTTTTCCAAACCTCATCTTCTTCAGGATACATTCCATCAACTGCACTGTTCTGCTGGAAGTTCCATCCAAGAGTCTGCTCAAGCAGCTCCCTCAGTTTTCTAGTCTATCATTCAAACAAGAAGAAAAACCCACCATTTGTAATGTGTTCAAGATAGGCAATTGAAAAGAAAAGCTCATTTACTTGCATTCCAATCAGTTGTTCAGTGAATCTGGAATTGCATGTCTAAACTCTAAAGGAACAGAAGATGGATTATACTTTACCATGAAATAGTAACTTAAGTAGATTATTAAGAATACTATGTCAAAACAGAACCCTGAATGCTAGTGCACAAGAGATTTTTATAGAATACTAAATTAATTGCACGTGGACCGAGTACATATCTTCATTCTATATAGAAATAAATACAACAATCTAAAGAGAAAGGGAGGAAAAGAAATGCTGATTATAAAGAACTATAAGGTTCACAACTTTCAGTTTAGAGCCACTTTAAGATAATAGACTAAATTCACTAGTTGATTTCATTGGAGACATGGTCAAAACAGGACAGATATAGACTCTAATTTGACTTGAGCGCAATCTTTTGCATAAACCCGTACTTCTGCAGAAAGACTACAGCAGGAAACTACGATGCGACAGTCCAAAGAATGTTTCCGAATGTATTCACTGGTGTTGGATCACGAAAATAAATCCCAAATTTATTTCGAAGAATCAAAAGGAATCAAACAGTCTGGAGGCATACCCAAGTCAGGAGGTCTCCATCAACCATGGGGGCATCAAGCACCAATGAGAAGAAATCCTGAAACCAATGGATTAAACATGGCTCAATAAGATACACAGGATCATAATCAAGATATATACTATCACAGTAAAACCATCCACAGCCATATTTCTCGGTAGTGTGAGTGCATGGCAAGTAATAGTGAAACGCTCACAAGCTACCAAGGTATGGCAGCGGTCAAAGTGAAATAAAAACCCTGAGAGACTAGGGTTCCAATCCCAGCAGAGGCAAAAAATGATAGGTGACTTCTTCCCATGTACCCAAGCGTTGGTGGGCAGCCTGTACTGGTTAGACGTAGCAGGTATCTTTTGGAATGGTCGAGGTCGAGATGCGCAAGCAGGCACGGACACTCCCCGTCAAAAACATCGTTCATAAGATGTGTCAAAGAGTTTTTACATCTAGATAAGCATGCCACTTTCAAAACAAACCAGGGATTTATATTAAGATCGTTTATCTACATTCTAGTAGCATACACTGCTATGTGAACTGGATTTTACCTTACAAAGGTGGCGCAGGAAGTTATCAGCCGACAACAAAGACTCGTCCAACGATGTCCTTGCACCCTTCTCTGCCCTGCCAGTATCCTTACTATCCTTTTGAAATCCAAATTTCAACTGATAATATATTGCTCTGGTGAACTGAGATAAATACAGATTGCAAGAGTCAGTACATATGAATCTAAAGGATGAAAAAACTCAAAATAAATTCAAGGAATCTTCTTCATACTGAAAGGTATGCAATATGGAGCTGCATGGAAAAGTAAATAGAGTCTACACCACTAGTTGCATTCTCAATATCCACATGTGTCGTTCATCTCATCAAAGGCATAACGGATTCAGAGATACACTATGACTATTCTTCCCCTTATGTACTAGAGAAACCAGGGTTGCATCACGACATTGTTATTGATGCTAAATACAAAGTTTAATACGATGCAATCACAGGTCCACTATGTTGTTTTACCCAACTTCAAAACGAGAAGCATAGTACATACCATTGGCCAGATTTATTCTCGTTGTTCATTAACGGTTAACCAGAGTAAAAAGATCACATAATCCCTGCATTGCTTAGAATGCATCTACAATAAGATCACTCTTATGATAAAGGAAATCCTTATAAAGTGAAATAAGATAAATCCTTATAGACGTACTGGATTTCTCGTTTTCACCATCCATATTAAGTGATAGGATTTCCCATTTTCACCTTATGTTGAACGGAATTGTGGAAATGCAATGATAAAATCGTTGAATTATTCCATAGGCCCAGGCTTCCCACCACAGTGCTGGAAGGTACATATATTTCTATAAGACAGTATGCACAGAAAGGGTATATTCTTTGAAACTTGAAAGTTACCTTGGTGAATAACTGAGTCCTTGTGTGGAGAGGCTGCAAAAATTTTAATGGTTAGAGTAGACATAAACTTGAATTTAATAGTAGACCTAGGATTATGATGTAGGTTGTGCAAGAAATCCACATAAACTGGCATGGAAATTATAGTCAAAAGCAACTTAGACTTTTATGATTTATCTGAAAGCATAATTAGTATCATGCATTGGTCAAGAGAGAGATTTTCCTAGCCACATATAAGCAGAGAGATTGATGTATACTTACAGCTTCTGTACAGCCAAGTAATAGGCTGACTAAAAGCTTCCACTGCAGAAAAGCTTCAAGTGACTGTCCCATCTGTAAATTGATCACACATTAAACTTCAAGAACTGTCTTCTCAATTAAGTTGGTTCATCACATAGAGAACTTAAGAGCAGAGAAAAATTGAAAAAGCTGGCTGATACCAGAAACGCTACAAAGGCGAATTGTAACTCTCCCATAAGTGAATCTTCTGAACCACCATATTGCTTCGTCAGGATGGTCTCCAATATTTGTGTCTGCATTGAAGGTAAAAACTAAAGTTATTCTCAAAAGCAAAAGAAAAGAAAATAGGAAGACTAGTAATTTTATAGAAACTGCACAGAATTAAGCTAGATACCTTGTCAAGATTCATGTTAGTAAGATCTTGTCCTGAAGCTCCCTTTAGCTTGATAACACGAGGAATTGAGGTGTAATAACAACCTTTACTTGGTGACTTCTTATCAGGCTTCGAGAACTTGCTACTCTTCAACTGCTCAGCCAAGACTTTCTCCATGGATGTCTTAGGAACATTTTCAACCATTTCAGATTCAGAAAAAATTGTGATTTCTCCTCCAATAGGTTCTGGAAAATGATGAAACTGGTGAATCATGTAGCAAAAGGAAAACAAGACAGAGCAATGATCACATTCACAAAAACAGTCAGAGAGAGTAAAAATATTGCTGTCAGCCAAGCTAGAAATTTGCCAATAGTAAATGTTTTGATTTACTCAGGGAAAGACAGATATGAACCACACTAGCTGAACCAATTCCATTGGGCTGGTCAAAGAAAACAAACGCTCGCAATAAGATTGTTTATTTTAATATGAATTCAAGTATCATTATCTCACGTTAGGAGGGATTGGGAAATTATATCCCACACTAATGGGATTAATAATGGTATCATGTTACCAATGGGATCCCTAGACGCACAACTAATGGGATCAAGTGTCATCATATATCAGGCACCGTCTTATTGCACAAAAACACAAGGGCTGAGAGACATTGCTCCCACACATTCTCAAACTTGCTAGTTGCTACCACTTTATCTAGCATTCTAGCTTACTCTGCAAGAGTGAGTATCCTGTACATATTTTCATTTTTTTCTTTTTTTGAAAAATGATAATATTATTTATCCAGCACCTATAAGGCTTAGTCATGCGATCAGTGGCACCGTCTTAAACTCTTATTACTCATGCATCAATTATTCTCTATATGTCTGGTCTGGAACAACCCCCAGTCTAAGACTTGATGGTTAGAACAATCCTCAAAGTTTCTTACTGTATTTTCCTACGATCTTTTTTTCATTCTTTAAGTTGAAAAGATCACACTAAAGAAACATAGTTCTGCAACTTCCTATGATCAATCACGAATGCCATTAGAGATGTAAATGGGAGAATGAAAATTACAAGTTCAAAAACTTGTAAAATCGACCATACAATTATTAAAAAGGAAAAAATAAGCATAAAAAGAAAATAACCATGCAGTAAGCAGAAAAGCAATTTGACTTGTAAAGGAACAATCTTTTTATTGATTTGAGAACATCTTGTGTTGGAGCATCGATTTACACCAACCAACACCCCAACTCCACAAACTGAGAAGCAAAATACTCAGAATACATTTAAATCAACCAAATTTCTACAACAGAAGGAAGCTGTTAAGGTGGCCAGAGTACAAACAGAAGTTTGAAGGTTAAGTTCAGCTTATTGGGTCTATATTACACATTAATATGTTGTTAACTCTTTTATAATAAACTCAACCAAGGATTCCACATCTTTTCTCAGATGCTGCCTTCAATTCTCGTTGTCAAAACACTAAGACACAATGCGAAAGCAATGTACTCACCAATACTTTCAATGGTATTCTTCGTAATAAAGTTACATAAGCGCTTCCAATCTCCGTACTGATCCAATCCATACGGGCCAAGTTGTCTATCAAACTCCAATTTTTTCACTGCTTGAGCATATCTCTCTTCCTTCAAACAAACCAGAAGTAATCATTTTTTGAAAAAGAAACAAGTATTCTGAAGCAATAAAACATAGATATATTTAAGAATTATGTTGCATTAGATGAAAACCAGTTCCAACATAGGATCAGTCACAGAGAACTCGCGATTAACCAATACACAGAAAATTATAGTTCACCAGTGCAGTAAACAAGCTGAAGCTCAACAGGCTGAGAGATCATATGTAGAAAAGACCAAAATGTAACTGATGGAAGAGCTCACCTTGCACTATAGCACCAACAGTTTGCAGTTATCCAGTCAAACAAATCGGTAAGTAGTCCCTTATTAATGAAGCGTTCTCTTATCATCAATATAACATGTCAGAAAAAGAATGATTCTATGGAAGATGTAAAATAATATGCAAGTGAAACTAATGTGCATCTAAGTTCATCTAATTGAGTAATGAGTAGGATGAACTAATGGACAACATGTTCGCTAAGACTAACAGAGGTAAAAACTCAGCTAACAGATTCCATCCTTTTCAAGTCATCTCCAAGTTCTTGCACGAGGTAGGAATGGGAAAATATTATTTCTTAATTCTGAAGGTCAATTCTTTAATTTAGAAAGTAATGGTCTCATCATCAATTTATTTGCTTTCATAATCATGGAAACAATTACATTACCTTTATCTATCAAAGAAAGTAACCATGGAAACAATTCGAATAACATCCAAAATGGTCGAGAAAAGATGGAAGTGTCGTACTGGGTAATAAGATTGGGCTCCACCTTATTAGCTAACATGTTATAGGCTAGCTTTTAACATACTGGATCAGAGCAGATTTCTCTGCACACAAAACACATCACCAACAAGGGGGAAAAGAGAGAAAGAGGAATAACAAAAATTCTTCGAAGAACTCACCTCCTCTTCTGATAACTTGAGAAACCGCTCCTCCTTTGGATCCCATTTCTTAACAATTACCTGCTTAATTATCATTGGAAGGCAGGTTAAGTTTCCCAACATACTTTGACATAATAGAAAAAAAGACACATTTAGTACATCAATGGCAAATGAATAATTGTTCAAACATGGAAAGAAAAAAATCAGCAAAAGAAAGCAAGAGATTAGCATATAAGGAATCTATTATAATATAAATCTGTGTCTATGGTCTGGCAACATAAAACTGTACAAATTCTATCTAGCTATCAACATTAGAAGAGCTCAGAATAAGTATGGACATAAGTGGATCAACATATAAATGCAGAAGTAGCAAATGAGATTTTTTGTTAACCTCTGAAGGGCTCGCATCAATGAAAAAACCAACTATTGGTGAGAACTCGTTCCCTTCTCTGCACCGAGAAGAAGAAAAGACAACATAAGTTGTTGACCATAATCATATTCCTAAGGAGAGAAAGGAACCAAAAAAACAACAAAGAAAAGGCAGCAAAGAACAATACGTTACAAGAATTAAAAGGTTTGGCCACAGAAACGGATTCTTACAGCAGATATGAATGCTAAGCTGTTAGGACGAAGGTCAGAGGTGCTCATTCACTTGAAACAAGGTGAATGGAATTTGAACTTTCTAGGTCTAAACAACTCTATAGTTATGACATTGAAATGAGTAGTCTATGTCAGTAAAAGGTTTAGCCACACAAATTGATTTTTATGGAACAAGCAGGAACCTAACAGTTAGGAGGAAAGTGAGAGCTGCATTCACTAGAAATAGCAAACTGGAATCTCGAATTTGACGTTTCTAAGCTAGAATCTACAGTTACGAAATTGAAAATGAGTTGCATAAATGGGCAGGTTACTCATATTTCCAGCACTTAAGTTATAATTAAGTAGGCGTTTGGACATGAATTTGAAATCATTGATTTGGTTATAGGTTGATTAGAAGTTGAATCAGTATTTTAAAAAAATAAAATCATAAAATTCAATTATTTGAAATCAAAATTTCAAATTGAAGTTGAAGTTTCGTTCAAATATCATAAACAAACACAAATTTCAAATTTGAAGTCCAAACTGCATAGCCAAACGGGCCCTAAGTAGTTCAAAACCACTAGTAAACGAGAAGTAATGGGATTCAAGCTACAAAAGGCACCTGTTGGATGAACTGTAATAGATGAAGTGGACGCCAGGAGGAATCATCTTCACACCTTTGAAATTAGCCCCAGTCGAAAACATCTGTAAATAACAAAAACCTCAAATTTACACGAAATAATCAAACAGAAAATTCCAAAAAAATAATACAGACCTACCTGGGTATCAATACCGATGAGGGTGTGTTGAGGAACATCTACAAGTAGCAAAGTAGCACCCTGTTTCACTAACTCTAACGCTGCTTCACCTTCCATTTTTTCGCTGTCTTCCAAGCTATGTTCCACAAATTGTCTTTAAACGTTCAGCCCGAAATTGCAGCTTCTGGCCCTCAATCTTGTCGAAATTGCTGATTAGCATCATGAGATAAATAATTACAGTGCCTGCCCTTTTTTTTCTGCCAAATTCTAATTAGCGCCATTACGATAAGAAACTTCTTTCCAAAAAAAAAAAAAACAAGTACGTATAACTTTTCCAAAAATTGTTTTTTGTAGAACTTTTTTAAAATGGTTTGAACAATTTACATGGCATGATTAATTATTATTATCTAATTATATTTAGTAATTATAGTTTGTTTTAATTATATTTTATAGCTAAAAATTATATATTAATTAATATATATAGCTATACTAAAATATATTAAATTTATGACATGTACTTATTCCTCACTCTTCTTTTCTCGCTGACCCCTATCACTCTCCGTTCCTCTCTCCGCCGTTGACTCGTCTACAGTCAGGTAATTATAGCAAGCAAATTTCTTGTATCAAACATCTAAAAATGATATACATGTCTAGTCCACCAAAAGGAGACAAAGAGAGTGTTTGGATTAATTTTTAAAAAGTAGCTTATAAGTTAAAAGTTATAAGTTTATTCTACTCAACTTTTGGCTTTTGGCTTCTTTTTATATCTTTTTAATCTAAAAATAAGTTCTTAAAGGCATTTTTTATCTTACTCAAACACCTCAAAAAATATTTAAAAAAACTTAAAAATAAAAAAGCACTTAAAATAAGCCAGTCCAATCCAAACACCCTAAAAAGTTAAAATGTGCTACTCTCATCACGAGTAAAAGCTTGTTTCGCTGAAAGTTCACTTTTCAGGTTTATATTATTTTGCAAGAAAATAATTTTATCTGTATAATTTCAATTTGAATCACATATCTCACCTTTTTCATGAAAGCCAGAAATCGAGGACAATTCAAACTTAAAACTCGTCTAATAGTTGTAACTCATAATCCAGTAAGTAATGTAAATGATAAATATGAGGGCTCATCTAATCTTAGGTAACAATTGCAATATAAGTTATAACTTTATGCTGAAAAAATTGAGGTTAAACAGTAATAAGTGAAATTAAGCAATGATTTGCTGATAATAAACAGAGGTGCAAAGCCTCCTTTTTGTAATACTTGAAAACAACTTAAATTCCATCATTTGTGGAAAGAATTAAGATTTTATATGTCACCACTCACCACAATGGCACAATCTTGTAGTGATACGTTCATGCCCTCTTAATGCCTTTGCCTTAAATTGTTTTGCTGATTTGACACGCCTCCATTAAGAAAAGAATGAATTTTAACAAAATTTCAGGATCAAAATTAAGCAAGATTTGGACCATTAATTTTTTGTATTGTTGGAATATAATTCTCCCTCAAGTCACTATTTAGTAGCGTTTGGCACTAAGAGAATCAACTTACAAAAACCTTCAATAAATGTTCTCGATGCAAGTTAAAATTGTGTTTCAAAATTTAAACTTCAATGAGGTAGCAATATCGTTGAGATATGGAGTAAGATTTTGTTCTCCTAAAAAATGCAATAACTTTTAATTATAAAGTGCATAATAACTTTACCCTGCTTCATAAGTTGGGGAAATTTTCATCTACTAAAAGTCCTTTGTCATATATTTTCAATAATTTTATTTACCTAAACTCTCAGTTCTTTCATGTTTTCAGAATTGAGGCATTGTAATGTTCCTTTTGCTTAGAATTGCTTTCTTTGGAAATTTGCTCTTGTTGTTTTCTTGATATTCCTTCTTTTGCATGTTATACATGAAGTTCTTATCATTTTTTTATTTTTATTTCTTCTATCTAACTATTTAAGGGGTAACTTCAGTGGATAAAATATAGAAAAAAGACCCTTAATGTGCTCAAAATATGATATAACTTTATTAGTACCATGTAAAATTATTTGTGCTCAACACGCCATATCACGAGCTTAGAGCAGAACCTTTGACTGGCTAAATTCCAGGAGACTGCATTTGAAGTTCCTTAATTTTAGGGATATTTATATATCAATACACTCTTCATCTCCCTCATCCTTACTAAACATGAAGAAACCATGCAAATACCTACAACATTAAGTAAAATGCCGCTGCAAGATGCTACAATTAAAATACTAATATGTAAAGTTGTTATTGTGATTATTTAGCGAAACTTAGAAATAAAATGATCGTATATATTCACCAACGTAACTAATACAAGTGGCTAGCAACAAGGACTTTTTCTAATATTTGCTTCTTCAAATTCAGTAAGGCATAACAAAACGTTGTGCTCGTTTCATAAACATAATCTTCCATCGTTCAAGCTATTGATTCTATCTTAGTCCGATCATAATTACAATGCGATAAGTACATAATATAATATACTATTCGTTCGCTAAATTCCTAAAGACCAAGAAAGGGTTAAAAAGATGATCCTGGAATTAGGAATAAAAAGTTAAACTAATTCACATAATAGAACAAGCATTGGGATTATCATCACTAAAAAGGTATGTAATCCTTTCTTCAGTAGCATTAGGGGTAATAAGTGCCTGTGGCACATTTTTGACAAAACCAGCAGGTGCCTTTTTGTCATATGCCTGAGCTACATATGGATAGGAGACCAGATTATATGGAACATATGGCCACATTTCTGCTCTTTTTCCAGTGCTCTTTATTCTATTCAACACTCTCTGTGGATCAACATAGCCACTCACTATAACCCTGTGCTGTTTTCTAATCACTTCCACTGTTTTTACACCTGAAAAATAATAATCAAATGCCAAAAAATTAGTTCTCGGTTGAAAGTTGATAGAGAATAAATAAATATTCTTCATATATTCTGTAATTATTATTCTAGTGTAATTATGTAAAGTAGAGATCTTTTTCTAATTAGGTTTTGTAATTGTAAACACATATATATATTGCATTAATGAGAAGCCTTCAACCAAGGAGAATTACACTATTTTACATGGTATGGTGTTTCGATTTTCTTGCCCCCATACCTCAGCTCAAAATGGTAAAGCCGGAAGAATCCTACGCACCATCAACAATAAGATACGCACTATGCTCTTTCATGCTTCCACCCCCCCTTCTTTTTGGGTATACGCCTTACACATTGCTACATACCTCCATAATATATTACCAACCCGAACTTTTCAAAATAAAACTCCAACCGAAATTCTCTTCCGTCGGATCCCCTCTTACGATCACCTTCGGATTTTTGGTTGTCTATGCTACCCAATCTCGCCTCCATGGCCCCTCACAAATTAGCACCTAGAACTATTCCTTCAATTTTCTTAGGCTTCCCGTCAAATCATAGAGGTACTTATGCTATGATTTGTCCACAAATAAAATCCTAGTCTCTCGTCATGTCACATTCGAGGAGAACGTTTTCCCATTTTCAAATGTTCAAAACTTTCAAGTCACTGATTACAACTTCCTTGATGATCCGGACACTTTCCCCCTCATTAGAAACGCAATACATCATGACACCCGTCTCGTCACTGCCCCAGCCCCCGTCACTACCCCCGCCCCAGGCACTGCCCCAGCCCCCGTCATTGCCCCATCCCGTCTCACCGACCCTACTGCCCCACCCCACTATCCGTGACCCAACCACCCCACTGCCCGTAACCACCCCACTGCCCGTGACCACCCCACTGCCCGTGACCCAATTAGTCCCACTTCCAACCCACTGTATGAAAACCCGTGCCTAGCATGAGATTTTTCAAACCGAAAGTCCACTTTAACCTATCCACTCATACTATCTCACCTATACCTAAAAATCCAAAATTATCCAAGCTTGACCCGAATTGGAATGCAGCCATGCGTGAGGAATTTAATAAGCTCACTACACACACACTTGGGATCTTGTTTTGAGACCAGATGGGGTGAATGTGATTCGTTGCATGTGGCTATATCGCCATAAATTCAGGGATAGTGGTGAGCTTCAGACGAGACTTGTGGTAAATGGCATGGGGCAACAAGAGGGAGTTGATTGTGGTGAGACCTTCAGTCCAATGGTCAAATCAACCACCATTCGCACTGTTTTGACCATAGTTATGGCAAAGAGCTGACAGATTCATCAACTTGATGTAAAAAATGTGTTCTTACATGAGGATTTGAAAGAAACCGTTTATACGCATCAACCGTCTGACTTTGTACATCCAGATGCTCCTCAATATGTATGTCGTCTTCGAAAGTCACTCTATGGCTTGAAACAAGCCCCATGGCTTGGTATGAGCGTTTTGCCACTTACATCATGCATATCGGGTTCATGTGCAGCAAAAGTGATAATTCACTTTTTATTTTACATCGAGGTAATGATGCTGCATACCTTTTGCTCTATGTGGATGATATTGTTCTGACTGCCTCATCTAATGTGCTGAAATATGAGATCATTACCCTGTTCAAATCCGAATTTGCTATGACAGACTTGGGTAAGTTGAGTTATTTTTTTGGGGGATTTAAGTGACCAGATCCGAAAATGCAATGTTTATGTGTCAGCGTAAGTATGCCGAAGAAATTGTTTACAGGGTTAAAATGGCAAAATGTAAGATCATGCCCACTTCAGTCGACTCGAAGTCGAAACTCAGTGTCGATGACAGGGATCCGGTGCTCGATCCTTCTCTCTATAGGAGTCTTGCTGATGCACTTCAGTATTCTACCTTCACTAGGCCCTATATTTCATTGTCGTTCAACATGTGTGTTTGTTCATGCATGCTCCAATGGAGCCTCACTTTACCGCTCTTAAATGTTCATTCGATACGTTAAGGGTACTCTTGACTACGGATTACATCTTTATCCATATGTACCGACCATGTTGATATCGTATACGAACGTCGATTATGGTAGCTGTCCAGACACACGTCGATCTACTTCCGGCTACTGATAATTTTTTAGTGATAATCTCATCTCGTGGTCTGCCAAACGGCAAGCCACGCTTTCCTGTTCGAGTGTAGAAGCAGAATATAGAGGCATTGCGAACGTTGTTGCCGAGATCTGTTGGCTCAGAAATCTTCTTCTAGAGCTTTATTGTCCCTTACGTAAGACATCTCTTGTCTACTGTGATAACATATCTGTTGTTTACTTATCTCATAACTCAGTTTAGCATCAGCGAACCAAACATATTGAGATAAATATTCATTTTGTTAGTGAGAAGGTTGTCATGGGCTATGTTCTGGTGTTACATGCTCCTTCTTCCTATCAGTACACAGATATATTTACTAAGGGACTTCTGCGGCAGCTGTTCCTTGACTTCAGATCCCGTCTGAGCGTTCGGCCTCCTCCCGCTCCAATTGAGGGGGTGTGATAGAGAATAAATAAATATTCGTCATATATTCTGTAATTATTATTCTAATGTAATTATGTAAAGTAGAGATCCTTCTTCAATTAGGTTTTGTAATTATAAACACCTATATATTGCATTAATGAGAAGCCTTCAACCAAGAAAAATTACATTATTCTACAAAAGTAATATGTGTGTGCAATGATCAAGCTAGAAATTAATTCTAACAAGAGGATTAAATTTTAAAAAATATGCAAGAATATCACAACGAGGACTCAAAGTATGATCCAAAACAACTTTTGAACTGTGTAACTCTCTGCTGCTACACCAGAAGCTTGCTTCGTTAAGAAAATTCAATAATTTATATATATTATATATATATATATATATATATATATATATATAAAAGAAATTGTTCTCAATCTATTTGCACATAAATTAATTTTCGAAGAAGGGGATTTAGTTGAACCCCGTTAGGTTTTGTAGTTCCGCCATGCGTACATGTATATGGTTTAATTACAACCTTTTAAACTTAATTATGACCTCTTCTAACTAAAATCATGTGTTTAAGCCTCAAAATCAGACTATATTTAGGGAGTGATTTTCAAAGAAAATGGAAGTTTTTTTTTAAAGGTGAAAGTAGTTTCTACACTGTAAAAGTAGCAAACTTTAGAAGACCTTCGCCTAAGAAAGGCATATGAGGAGACACAGAATAAGTAACTGTTAATTAAAGATGATAAAGCGATGAATATAATGGTATTCACTTAATTAAGTAGTAGCATTTCCATTATTATGCTTAGCTATCTTTTAACTACGAAAAAATTGTCACCTTCATCTTCCTTGTAGACCAGTTATTCCATTTTTCGACTATTGGTTTAATCTAAAAATAGGTTCCCCGTAGAATTACCATACATACAAGTGTAAAAAGAATTTCGATTACTGTAAGCATGGAGTTAATTATATATATTTATTTGCTTCTATCATTTCAATTATTATGGTCCTTAGCATGAAAATAGTGAAAGTAAGAACCTTTCATGCGTCTAACTGCATTCTTGACTCTTCTTTCACATCCATCACAGTCCATCTTCACTTTTATCTCCACAGTCTAACAATTTGAAAAGAGAGAAAAAAAACTCATCAATAACACAAAAAGTTTAACCAAAATAGGTTATAAAATAAAAGGGTAAACAAAGAACATATACTCCATATTTACATGAAAACTAACAGCTAGCTTTGGAGGCTAACATGAATAGAAAGTAGAATTAACGTACCTGCAATGGTCTCCTTTTGGTACGTCGTCTTGTGCTAGTAACAGTGCAAAAGTTTGATAGATAATCAAGAACACCCATATTCTCTCGAATTTCACTTATCTTTGGGAGAAAGCAATGCAAGTAGTGAACAAATATACAAAGAGATACTTAGGGGAGGGGGAAATATAACAAGTTAAGTTGGTTAGGTGGATGGGACAATGACAAGCAGCATGATGAAGTGTTTGTGGGACTTAATAAAGGAAGGCAAGAGCGTTTAAGTTAAATATATTAATAGTGTAATGTTTTTCATATTATTAGAGTAATTAACTAATTATAACATACTATCATAATATATTAGTATATGATATTAAATGCGCAATGCATAGTTACCTATTATTGTAAGCTATATAAAAGGTTTATATACTATTGTCGCGAAGAGCTTCTATAAAAGTTAATGCATTATTAAAAGAATATGAATTAGTGATGAACAAATTCTGTAGCTAAATAACAAAATTCGTTACTAATTCTATCTAGCTACAGATTATATCAAAGTATTTAAACGTCTGTAAAGTTATAGTGCTAAATTAAGGACAAGTTTGGGGGAGATTTTATGTAATTTCCCTTTTTTTTTATAGTGATAGTGTTACATTCCTTTAGTTTTCAGTGTGCCCCCAAATGATGACCCTTTATGTAAGTCCATATTTATTTATTGCGATGTGTTAATTGGAAAATTATTGTAAAGTACTTTTATGCTTGCTTTCATTTTCGTTCAGTGGGTGTGGCTTTGCCTTTTCATTTGTTTATCAATTAATGTTAGACAATGTCCCTAATTATTGCCTTCCAATGTCGCCTGATCCTAAATTCGTGTACAAAAGATCTGGATTTCATTTTGGAGTTTTTCAGTTTCGCATTTCTTTCGATACAATAATTATTTTCCAAACCGCACTATATAGTTGGACTTAGGAGTATTACTTCCGTCGTATTTTATATAAGTACTATTTAATCGGGCACGTATCTTATTACTTAGTATTACTGAAATTGTCGTGGAAGAAAATATAAGAGTATAAAGAAAATAACATAATACTAGTAATGTTTAATCTGATTAGTTAATCCAGTTTGAATTATAAAAATTTGTAAAAGTTATATAGAATAACATTATTAGAGAAATAGTGCAAACATTTTAGGATACCCACAATAAATTGAGACAGAGTTACTACATAATTTCAATTGTTGGGTTGGAGAGTTCGAATATTTTCTTGAATTCTGCTCCATGATTGACAAACGTCCTTTGAGACCTTTTTTTTTTTTTTTGATAATCCAGGTTTCCAGGCTTGCGCCTGACTACTTCACTGGTATTACCCAGACGTCCTGGAGGTAATAGCACCGGTCCTTCAACAACTATCACCAGGTAAATCGCGGGATGTGCTTTCCGGTGGCGGTTTTACGGGAGCGTCTAACTGATCAATGAGACAAGGTCAAATTCCCAACATGCGAGAATTTTTCGTCTTGAGGAATTGAGCATATTGTCGCCAAAGCCTTTATAGCCTTTCTTGGCTGACTATGCCCCGGAGGACTCCTTTGAGACCTTTCTTCTATGTAGGGCAACCTAACCTTGAGTTGGAAAAGGTTGTAAAAATAAAAGGAAAGAAAAGTAGGTTGATAGAATATTTTTTATCCCCGCAAGTAAAGAGATGAAACTTGTTATAATTGGACTAAAATTATTTATCGAAAAGAAGAATCTCAGTTTTATAGGCATAACATAAATCATTATGGTGTGGAAAATTGCAGCATTCACACCCTACAATTCACTTATAATAATTAGGACCAAAACACTACCTTTTGCCGTACGTTTTTGCTTTTCCCCCCACTCATTCTTCCCCATTTATGTTACGATGTATGATTAAACCAATTATAAGATATTAAATCGACTTGTAGTATAATTTAGAGATAATGGAAGAAAATACTACTTAGTGATTGGAAGATGAGCAATAATCATGTCAAAGTTAAATGTATGAATTTTAATGGACCTGAGTTCTTAAAAGAGGTAAAACTGGCATAAAAATAAAATGATGTCAAGCATTTCGAAATGTCAAAGAGATACATATAAACGGAAACAGATAAAGTATTCAATTCGGAGAAAAGGACGAAGGACAGCTCAGACATCAACTATTTAGTATTTTCAAAATAAATTTAGGTAATATATAAAAAGTAGTATAAATTACAGTTATGAATAGTTAAAAAGATCTGTATAAATGTTTGAAAAAATCGTACTAATAAGACTATTTTACTGTCGGTATAATGATACTGTCATTCTTTTTTAGTATAACAAATGATGAGCCCCAAAGTGGTCCAATAATTGGATATTTATAATTTATGTAGTCCTTTTTTTAGTTTGGGGGTCAATCTGTAGGCCAGGGGAACCTTATTAGTCAGTCCAAAGTCCAAACTCCAAAGTGAGAAACAAAAACAGAATCGTATCGTATTTTGGTGGAGAAAATACATGTAATCGAATTATCTTCCAAGTTCCAACTTATCTGCAAGAATAAGGAGAGAATCCAACTTTGCAACTTTTTCGTGGTGATTTACATTTGGAATAAAATTCACAAATATTCTAAAGTTTTATTCATGGAATTTGAAACTCCACAATAGTAGTTTTTTCCAAAGATAGGGTCGAAAAATCGCTATACGATTGATCTTTTATGGGCTTCAATTCAACTTTGGGCTTCTTTAGTTTTCTCGTTCAAATGCATCTTCGATAGAATTCCAGATCTGCAATAAAATCACTAGCAGTAAAATCAACGGGCATAGGAAAAATTTATCGGTTGTGTATCACTACTAGAAGGATCAAACCCACATTCGTAGGCCGGCCATTTTTCTGAATTGGTCAAGTCACTGGAAGAAAATAGCTTCACTATTTCACAATTTTCACTTAAATCTCATCACAAAAATTATTATCACCTCCTCTGTCTATTTAAGCTCCTGAGTCAACAAATAGAAAAAAGGGGTTTTTCCTTTTTTTTTTATTGAGCTTGTCACACATGGCTTGCCAAGTGTGGTTAATCGGCTGACGTGGTTTGCAGGCTATTGCGTCAGTCCGGGGTTTACCCTGTGCGCACTCGAAAGAATAGCGGCTGCGGGTTCCTTCGTCAACAAAAAAAAAAAAAAAAGGGGATTTTAGCCATACAAAAAAAGGGAAAAATATGTTTTTAACTAAATCGAGCGTTAGAGATCAGTTCAAATTCAGTTATTTTCTTGAAGCTGGAATATCTTGTATAACAAATGCCTTCTTTTAGGACTTCCTAGAGAGGTCTGAACGATCCCGAAAACAAGAAAGATCCGGATAGGAATCAGAAGCATCCAGTCATGTATTTCAGTTAGCTCTGCATCTTATGATCAGATAATGTAATGAACTCTTCAGAACAATGACACATTTGGTACGACCTGTCGACTGGCTGCTGCAATAAAAACAAAAGCATCAACTTTTCTGTTATGCTCTATGGATAATGCTTCAACATGCTTTTTGACAGCCAAGTCCTTTGGTTTACACCATGTAAAAAGAATAAGGAGCATATATTCCATATACCACCAGTTTATGTCTTTTGGTATCTCAAGCAGCATTTGCCAGTATTTCAAATCAATTCATTCTCACATTGTGTGTGGTTTTACTCATTTGCCAAGATATATAAACTGAATTAAACCAGCACATTATGAAAGAAATAATTTAAACAAGTCCATTTTTCCTTATATGTTTCCCCTTCACCACATGCTAATCTGCAACCTTAGAACAATTACTCAAAACAATTTGTTCCTAGTTGTCGTAGAAAGGTAGTCGCTTTGTTTTTCTTCAAAAATAGGGTGGCTTAGGATATTAGAGTCATTAAGGACTTCCAGATATTTCAGTCTTACATTTTGGTGTGCTTGACTGGATTAGTTAGTGATCACAACTTTTTCAGCATTCGGCCTCTTAAACCGTTCCAAAATGCAGCTGCATTAACAGCTCTCTTGCCAGGAAGCTGAACTTCCAAAACCTGAATCACCAACATCTAAAATTATAAAGATTTCAAAATCAGTGTAACATACCAAGAAAAAGAAGATGAATATCAACCTCTAATATTAGAACTGCCCATATTAGCAGATAAATGAAGTATCCATACTCTGCAGACAACTAATCCCCCCCCCCCCCCTTCTTCCTCTCTGTATCTATCTCTGTCCACAAAAGATTCGAGACAAATACAAGAGGAAAACTTGAATGGACTCAGATAAATGTAAATGCACACAACCAATGTATTCATAGTAGAGCTGTTAATTCAGATGAACAAAATCATACCCAACCCTCCATTTACCAGATGCCAAAGAAACAACAAATTTAAATTGTATAGAGGTTCTACATATAGTGCATGTACAATTTTGAGTCAGCATAGAATATTAAAGGTCATTGGACATAAATAGAAAGCCGGCATCAATGGTGGATCTCGTGTAATTTTCCAAATTTAAGAATACATGAAAAAAGAGCAACCTATAACATCTAGGACTATAAGCTCTGATAGACCTTGCAGCTTGAATCAAAATACTTTTGCAATTTAAAGTACAAAATCTTCTCACCTCCAGTGCCGTGCCCCCACCACAAGGAATTACTAGTGAACCTTTGGTGTAAAGCACATCATTGGCTTCTATATCTTGTCTTCTGATACCACCGTAAATCCGAGTACTGATAATTTTAAGCTCTATAATACTGCTCTCGCCACTGCTAGGGTCAATGACATTAAGTCTAGCTCGAGTTCCTGGCCATCCTGCAAATGCCCGAACCTAGAAGCTACTGTGTCATGATCACTCAACCAAGATTGAAAGACAACTGAGAAGAATACCTTGTTATGAAGCACTTGGGCATCTTCATCAAAGGATAGCCATGACTCTTCAGGAGTGATCTGCAAGAAGGGAAAATCAGACTTATTGCCAGAATTTGATGGGAAAGGTTTATCTGAATTTTGATTAGCCAGGACGAAATCCAAAATCTGCATAAATTCATTGAACGGTGTTTGAACGAAAAGAATTATCTTATGCAACAGTCACTATTAGTGTCACTCCAACCGTCTGACGAGACATCTCATTTTTAAGATGGATTTAGTTCTCATGTAAGCTAACTACCCATTGATAGTGAAGCATGAGACAAAGTTTCAAAAACGGATGGCCTTACTGTCAGGAGCACTAAACATTCAAGCGCTGGAGGAAACATGTTTTGTGAGGTAGGATCCACTGTCTGCCTGTGATAATATATGCTTAACTTTCATTCGATTATTCTCTGATAAAAATAAAAAAAGCAAGGATTTGTCATGTGAAAATATGCTGACAAGTGAACAAATACGGCTAGCAATGTGGAAGGGAAGTGAATCCTAAGTTCCTTATGTTTCATGAACAGGATATGCAAGACTTTTCAATTTCGAGCTCACTCCTGCAGTGAAAATGGACCTAGGCTATTTCAGCAGTATCCGGCTTATCGTAAATGACATGTGAATAATCATAGAGGATATGTGGCCACCAATCAGGTGCTAACACGAGTCATTGTGCTCCAGGAGTTTACCTTAGGGCACTAATAATTGGACGCTGATCTTGACTTCTGTACCTGATAAAGGATCCCCCCCCCCCGGGCATATAAATGCCTTCATCTATATTTTGACATCTAGGTTCCGAATCGAAACGCGGCGTTCGTTACTTCAAAATTGGAGAACTAACTTGACCATCAGAGTATTCTGTTAGGGCCCATATCGGCACATCATCTCTATTTATCTCCCAGATACTTTGGGATCCTTCAACTAGACTCCACCCTGAACCCCAAGTGCTGATCCTTCAAGGTAAAATTAATAAATATCAGGGGTATTGGCACAACATGCCAGTAGACTGTTCCAGAGTCATATTCCATCATAAGAAGGACCCATTATCTTCCTTTTGTGTCAAACGTCACGATGTTCTATGTAACCCACCTCTCCATTTGGTTGAACGTTACACTTGAAAATGGGAAGAAATGCACAAACAGTGAACACACCGTAGGGGTATGATTTTACCTTGGGAGCCAGGGTAGCTTTAGAGTCATCTTGCTCTTCTGCTCTCCCACTTGCAGACCCATCAAATATGGACGGAAGTTCACAAATTAGAAGTTTCGAACCTGAATGGAATAAAAGCCCATGAGCTATTGAGAAACGGAATCTGAATCATGACATGTATTCGACATCCCAAAATATCTGCACGTAGCACCAGAAAATAACACCAATTGTAATTTGGTCACATGAATTTTGAAAGAGCAGCTTAACAATATTACACTGGAATACTGCCTCTTAAAACCCTCCAAAGATTCTCCAACTATTACACAAATAACTTGCGGTGACCAAAAATAAAAGCAAAATACATTCTGTTCTCCAATTTAACAGGCCAAATGATGCATTCAATATCACAGACAGAAAAAGAGGTTGCCTTTTAAACTAGCAATGCACATTTCATCCAGGAAGACAAGCATTATAACACTGAAATTTTCAGTTAGGGAAGAGCAGAGAGTGGAAGATACGAGTAACAAACCTAGATCAAATAGCAAGTCAAGTAAATCTGGAGCCTGCAAAAAGATATTATAATATCAGTCAGAAATTTAATTAAAAGATAAAGGTGCTCTCCCGGACCCACTTGTGGGATTACACTGGATATGTTGTTGTTGTTATAAAGGTGCTTCCCAGTGGGCAGTCCACACACATATAGCTCCCAGGATACAAATAACTCGAGGAGCAACTATGTGGTTAAGGTGAAACTAATGAGTACACTGACACATTTCATGTATCTGCGTCATTATACACCAACCTTAACCGTTTGACATTACACCTAGCAAGGAAAAATGGAAAAATGGAATAAGGGAATAATCACAAGAATCTTTTTCCAATTATAGCAAGCAGTCTGAATCAGTTTTATGCTGCATCCAGCAAAATGGACTTGCAGAACTTCACCAAGCATCTACCCATGATAACAAAACTAATAAAAAACATCATTATTGGAAAGAAAATAAAAATAGACCTTTATTTGATCATCAATTGTTACTCTTTCACGAGCAATAACTGGTCCAGCATCCAATTTACGAACTGTGTAAGCTAATGACACCCCTGTTTCTTTAACACCATCCTGAAATTATATATACAGTTTCACAAATCATAAATCTGTCGAACAAGTAACTCATATAATTTTCATGAGCTTTCAGGAGAATGAAACCTGCAATGTTCTTTGAACAGGGGCTGCACCACGGTATAGAGGCAGTAAACTTGGGTGTATGTTAACTGTTCCTGTTTGAGTGGATCAGAAAAGCTAAAGCTCATTCAGATAATTGAGCTTAAGCAGAAAAATGATCTTTATAAAAAAACAGTTGCATGATGAGGGTAAAAACATTATAATCAGCAATGCCATCCTCTTGGTTTTAACTCCAAATATGCAGTTAATCATTTTAAGCATTAGCTAATCACCTCTAGTCATCTAAGCTTTAGTAATTAAATTACATTGACATCCTTTCTTACCTAGTGTACAATTACTGGAGCTTACCCTACCATCAACTTTGCCCGCTAAGAATGTTAAATGTACTGAGTACTGACACCAAGCGGCTTTCATAGATTCTCCATTGTGAATCACCACAGAAATGCGCTGAATTTAAATATCACAATTCCAAGCTTTCACAAGAAAACTTCACTTACTTTTTCAGAAGATTCTTGAGGAAATGTCTTGTTGAACAGAAGGAAATGCCAAATACTAGAATAATTTGGCTTAAGGTATATCATGAACTAAAGCAAGAAACTAAAAGCTCTTCATCAAGTGAAAAATGGTTCTAACTCTGACAACTTCTAAACTCCAACTCTTGAAAATATGAAAATGCAACATTAACAAAGAGTTAGGGACCTACAAATAGAATTGCATAATAATTAGCAGTCTATTGCCTAACCTTTTGATGGAATATTCAGAAACTTTGTGGGTAAAATATTCCCATATGCAGCAGTAACACAAAGATCTGGCTCCAAGGATTTAAAGTTGAAAAGAAATGTTTCCTGCATACAATAACACAGTTAATAAGACGTACGACAGAATCCAGTCACTATAATTTTACAAACTTCTGAAGATTGATCAGCAGAATTGATGTTCAAAGACTGGACTTTTTTCAGCAGGCAGAAAAGCATAAAAATGCATCAGCAAAGATTTTTTTTTTTTTTTTTACAGTTTCAAAACCGAAGCATCTCTTTTGAACTTATTCTAATTCTTTACCTTTCTTGCTACCTTAGAGAGAGTATCTGGTTGGCCACTATACTTAATAATGGTTGAATACGCAAATACTTTTCATGTCCTAAATAATTATAACTGAAACTTAAGTTTATCAAACAAACTGATTTCAGTAAAAAGGCACCATGGCAATTTGTCACAAGGAAGACATCTGAGGAGCAGTGACATATAGAAAAATAAATGCTAAATACGTAAATAGTAAATAACGCATAGTTACCTCACCAGCCTTCACAGGTGTGAAAATCAAATCAGAAGGGAAGCCTCTGTCAAGAGCATGTTGTGCAACTGGTGACGGCATTACTTTTCTTCCTCTATCCCTTCCAGAGGGTGGTTGTGTAACAATGGCTGTGACCTAACCAACGTTAAAGTAGCTTAGCTTCCCACCCTATCCACAATGTTTAAGTACAATCCAAAACTGAAAAGATACTTATATTATGCTGAGCATTAATATCTAATGCAGATATCAACCCAAATCGGACAAGAAAAACTTTTGATTGAAAAATACAAAAGGTAGATGCCCAAAAAGCTGAACTTGTATGACAGTTTTCGAGGAAATAAGATGACTTGATTCACTTAACAAACCAACAAGAAATAAGAAATAAGTGTTAATAATAAGCCAAAAAGAAGAAGAAAAAGAGAGACAGACGGATCAACAAACTTAAAAGAACAAGTTATTGTGTCGCATTAGTACAAAGAAAAACTACTTAAAGGAGAAGAGAAAGAAATGAGAGGAATGAGTGTAAATTGCCTATGTTAGAATAAAATGTGAGCAAAATTACTTAGGGAGAGTGGTTAAATCCTGCTTTCAACTCAAGTACACAATAAAGTAAAAAAATCAAGTCTTTCCAGAAATTCTTGCTCACAGACATCACAATTGTTCGTACACAAACATCTAACAACATTAGGTCTATGCCGAGATGAAAAAGAATACACCTAAGTTGGAACTATAACACAACCACCACAATGCCTCAATCTCCTAAACTAGTTGAGGTCGAATATATAAACCCTCTGTATCTAGTCCACTACATTTTGCACTCGTTTCATTCCGATGCTCAATAATTTATCTTAAAAACACACTACTGGAGCAAGAATAACAAATGCTATACTTTAAATTATACTCCCTCTGTCCTAAATTACACTTTCCAAGAGTCAAACTATATGAACATTGAACAATATTTTTTCATCATATTAATATGAGAAAATTGCAACTTATAGTACTTTTTGTATAGTTTTCGAATATCTAAATTTTAATTTTAAAATATTGAATTAATAAAATATAATATAATTTTGAAATTTAGTCAAATTGACTTTTAAAAAGAAAAAACGCGACATGTATTTTGGGATAGAGGGAGTATATATCAGTAACCATACCTCAAAAAGGGAATCTGGGGCAGCAGAAGCATTGAATAAAGCATCAAGTACTGAAGCAGATACCTACAATTATAAAATCAATAACAAAGATTGTAATGAAAGTTTATGCTTTTTGTGCAAATCAAGAAAGGGGAGCAATGTGG
Organism: Anisodus acutangulus; assembly: GCA_029783415.1. Taxonomy (NCBI): domain Eukaryota; kingdom Viridiplantae; phylum Streptophyta; class Magnoliopsida; order Solanales; family Solanaceae; genus Anisodus; species Anisodus acutangulus. Next base: position 42,681,238 of record CM056501.1, on the reverse strand, counting down.
CAACCAAACGAACCTGAGGAGAACCCAGAAAGACAAGACGTTTCTTCTTGGAAGTGGAAGAAGAAGCAGTGACACTGAAGCTGCAAAAGCGTCTAATCATCACTGAAGATGATATCATCCTTTTTCCCTTCGAAAGACAACTACGGAATAAGGATGAGGATGTTTTACTTATAGTGTGTACTTTAGTTTTTCCAAATATTTGTTGCCAAGTATGTGTACAAGAATATGAGATATTGATGGTCGTTAGATAGTTGTGGAGATTCTTGAATGAAAAATGAATATATGAAATGTTAATTTTAATGTCATATTGAGTTGTGTGTGTGTAACAACGTATTTGCATCACTCTTAGACCTAATTGGCAAAGGCATATACAGTAGTATCTTCTCTTTTTCCAAGTGTAGTCTTTTCCTCTTTCTTTCGACCTTTATTTTTCCTTTACTTTTTACAATTTAGACAATGTCATAATTTTGCATATTATATTGAATAAATTACGGGATATATCATAAATAATCTAGAAAAATAGAATGGACATGATTTTTTTTTATACAATGTGATGTAAAATAAAAAGAATTCAAACATTAAAAAGGTATTTTGTTTTGAAATATGTAGTATATAGATATATAAAAAATATAAAATGTGGAGAACTCGAATATTAAAAACATGTTTTTAAAAACTATAAAATATTTTCTCTATCTCAGCGATAAATGTGTACAGGGCACGAGATTTAGAAAATAATAGATTTTTTTAAAATTTTATAATTTAAAATAAATTATAACTTTTTTATAGCTATAAATTATGTTATTAAAAATAAATTAAATATAAAAAAATATCATACCTTTTTAATAACTTGAACTGTAGAATATTTGTTATATTAATATAGCGCGTAAAAAGCAAAGAAGTAGGACACTAAAAATTAATTTTATTTCGAAATATATATGATAGAGTAGTAATATCTGTTTTTTAATCTCCGAGAGCCAAAACCCCTAAAAGCAAAGCAAGTGTAGGAGATAAATGGAGGGAGGTTGTCTAATAATGTCAGCACCGGCAAGACCTTCAACATGCCTTCATTACAATACTACTTTCCCAAATACTATCACACGAAGAAGATGTTTATCAATAAAAGCATCGACCCACAAATTTTCTACACTATCAACGAACTGGGATGTTTCCAGTTACACAAAAACACCTTCTTGGTTGCCCAGATTTGAAGAACTTGATACCACCAATATGCTCCTTCGTCAAAGGATTATCTTCTTGGGTTCTCAGGTTATCATTAATTTAATAAAGATTTGGGTTTTGTTAATTCACTCTGAAATAATCAAAATTTAAACTTGTATGTGGTTTTGTTACTTGACCATATGGGGATTATTTTTCTCATTGGTTCCATATTAATCTGCTAATTTAACTCCATTATGCTTAGCTTAATTAGTGTCAGGTTGTCAATATTCTAGTAAAGGTTTGTTTTTTTTCCTTTGGGGGTTTTGTAATTCATTCTGTGTAATCAAGATTTGAACTTGATACCTGGTTAGTTTAATAAAGATTTGTTTATTGGGTTTTGGCAATTCACCCTTTATAATCAAAATTTAGACTTTATATTAATTAACCATATGATGATAATTTTTCTCATTGTTTCCGTATTAATTTGTTAATTTAACTCCATTATGCTTAGCTTAATTAGTGTCAGATTGTCAATATTCTAGTAAAGGTTTGTTTTCTTTTTGGGGTTTTCGAATTCATTCAGTGTAATCAAGATTTGAACTTTGTACATGGTTAGTTTAATTGGTCATGTATGAATTAGTTTTTTTTTCTTTTTCAATTCCTTTTTAATTTATTTTTTTAAAATTTTGCTGCAGTTTGTTTAGCTTAATTAGTGTCAGGTTGCCACTAGTTTAGTAAAGATTTGATTTTTTTGTTATTTTTGGTTTTTCTAATTCATTCTGTGTAATCAAGATTTTAACTTTGCTAGTGGTTTCTTTAAGTGGTAATATGGGGATTCCTTTTATTTCCCAGTTCTGTTTAATTTGTTAATTTTGCTGCATCTTGCTTGTTTTAGTTAGTATTGCTTGGAGAATATGGCACTGCAAGGTTTTTTTCTTAGGTGGGTTTTTCATGTTTGTTACCAATTCACACTATTTTATTGGCTAAACAGATAGCTTTTCGTTCTGCATGAACAACTTTCACTTAATTTCCTATTGAATGTCCAGTGGATGATATGTTATGTATGGTCGATTGCTTTGTGTTTAGATCTTGGCTAAGAGAAACTATCTTATATTTCAATCATAGAACGATGGAGTTGTTTCTAATACTTGGGAAAATATTTGGTGATGAACAGGTGGACGATGTTACTGCAGATTTTATTATAAGCCAGCTATTATTTCTTGATGCAGAAGATCAGAAAAAGGACATCAGATTGATCATTAATTCACCTGGTGGTTCAGTAACTGCTGGTATGTCTAAATGGTTCATTACTTTGGTTGCGTCTGATGCTATCCTTTTCGCTTACTTAAAACCTTTGAATTTGTAGAGGTGACATAAAACTGATCTAATGTATTGTTAGCTTGAACAGTGAATATCTTAATTGATTGTTATAAACTTCTGATGGAGTAGCAGGAGAATAGCACCTTGTCATAGCTTTCTACTCTCTTAACACTTCTTGCCCACTGTGCTACTAGAAGTTGAAACACAACTGATTTATTACTTTTCATAGGGATGGGAATCTATGATGCCATGAAAATGTGCAAGGCTGATGTTTCTACTATCTGCATGGGACTGGCTGCATCCATGGGGGCGTTTCTCCTTGCCTCTGGCAGCAAGGGAAAGAGGTACTGCATGCCAAACGCAAGAGTGATGATCCATCAACCACTTGGAACTTCTGGTGGTAAAGTATGTGCTTACACTTCACTTTACTCAACAATTTTGTGATAATTCTACATTAGTGTTTTGCTTTTGCTTGACACTTTTTTGAGAGAAACCTAAGTTATGCAAGGGTTTGTGATGTTCAGCTTTGATTTACTTTTATTTGTTTGAATTTTCTTATGCTACATATACACAACTATCCAATCACACAAAAGGCCTTTCTCACCAGAAGATTTTCTAATGAAACAAATAGATGATCCTTTTTTGCCTGAAGGGTTCTAATGGAAAACACTGTTTTATTCTACACCAAGGCATCACTGCATCTTGAGCTACTGATTCTGCAAGATCTTTTACTATCTGATTTCTGAACAATTTTCAACATTAGAGTTTGGTTATCTCTGAAGACAAATGTTCTTCCTATCTTTCTTAAAGCTCTGGTCTCATATTAAAGAGGCCACAATCATTCTTTTTTTTTTCCTTCGTGTTCTGCAATTCAATAAGTTAGCCCTATCAAATTTGGAACACTAACTGCTCGCTGGTTGTCCTACTTGTTAGTATTATCTCGTTCTATTCAATTTATCTCTGGGGCATATCAAAATTCATATATCTCATCCATGTCAACAAGTTATATCTGAGGTCGGTACATCTAACTTTTGATATGCTCATTCAATTGATAGTGGCCTCTCCCTGCAGCATTTCAGTTGCTGGGAAGGATTGCTATAAAATTCTGAATCAATGTGTAGTAAAATACTAACCTGACTGATTGCAGGATTGATTCTAAAAGTGTTTGGCATATAGTTAATAGTTTAATGGTCTAAATTAACTCATTCCCCTAGATGCAAAAATATGTTATATCCTCTCTCTCGCTCCCCTTTCTCCTCCCACCTCTCTATATGTTCCAGTCAAAATGTCTGCGGTTGTTCACTCAAAATTGGGTTAAATCTTTTGCTTTACATTTTATGCTAGTATTGGGCATATGCACAAACAACATGCATGATATAGCCAGTATTCACGATTCATGTTGAGCTTTCAATTGTCATACTTAAATTTAGACATCCAAGCTAGTATTCCTCTAGATGAGTATGACTGAAGTTCAATCACATTTAGGGGGATCTTAGTAGCTCAGTTAGTTGGCTACCTGAGGTATCACCTTGTTGGTGAGAGTTCTATTCCCCACCTTGTAATCCCCTCCCCCATTTCCCCTTCCCCCAACCCATTATGTAATATTAAAAAAAAAAAAAGTTCAATCACATTTATACCTGATGTTCTTGAACTTATCTCTATCGCTACCCAACTTTGAATTGGTTCGGTCAAATGCTATTTTGTCAAAAAAGGAAGAGAAAGCATAAACCTCGTCTGTTTTTAATAATATTTTGGCTAGACAAGCTAATGGTAGTTCATTATTTAATAAATTAGATTCAGATACCAGAGAGTAGAGATGTGATTACGGATTCATTTGCTAATTTAATAGTGTTGTGGCTAAAATATTTATCTTAAGCTCTATGAGTATTTTGGTCCAGTTAGATGCCAGAAGTTTCCCTGAGTGGTATTGAGGGACTCCTTTGGCAAGTCTAATCTTTATAGGAGACCAGAGAATGAAGTTAGAGGAAGCCTGTCAATTGAGCTAGGAAAATCACTATATTAGGGATTTATAGTTATCCTGTCCGTGCATACTTGTTGTCACAAAAATCTTTTGCTAACTTTAGGAGACTATTTTACACTTCATACAATTCTCCCGAACTAAATTGCCAAAAGTCATTCAACTACTACAACAATTTATGTAAAAGAATTCTAGTAGTGTTAATTATGTCTTTGACGAACTTCTATTAATTCTGTGTTCAGTTCATCTGAAGTATATTAAACATGCCACCTAATGTGAAGGGCTCGATTCCTTTGTTTGTGAGAATCATATGAGAATTTGGTATTGGTTAGACCCAAGCCAAAAGAATGTGGATGCTTTGATTTCATGTTGAATTTGTGTCGTTCGATGTTGATTCCTTCCGGACATGCAAGTACACACTGGTCTTACAAGTAACATTGAGTGATGAGTGTTTATCCTACAAGGACTTGATGCCAATTAGTTTTAAGAACCAAAGTAAATATCCTTTACTTTGTCAAATGACAAATAATGAAGGAATTAAATTAATTATCAATTTAATTAATATCTCAGTGGTGGTGATTGTGATGGTTCTGAAATTCAAGTGAGTCAAGCCTTGGACTATGATTTACCCCCAATATTGTACGCAACTGAACGCTTCCTTCACATCCTGTTTACTTGAATTATTAACCTAGGTAAGTATCCTTCAAGTTGCTTATAAGTCTATCTTAGCCTATTCGGTTTATGTCTATGAGGATGTTGCTAACGAAGATGCATTAAGTTCAAGACCAAATTAGGGTTGCATAAGAAAACTAGGTATGTGTCTATCCTAATTGCAACTTTGCAAGTCAGTCCATCTACTGAACTCAGTGACCTGATCTTATGCTATTTGGCTTAGTTCTAACCCATCGTCTGATAACAATTTGATGCAACGAAAATTTATTTGAGCGAGTATGCCACCATGTATCATATCAATAAATGTTACTCCCTCCGTCCCAATTTATGTGGCACTATTTGACTGGGCACGGAGTTTAAGAAATAAAAGAAGACTTTGTTATGTTTACCAAACTGCCCTTACTTTAGTGCCTAATTTTGTTGACTTTTTTACATAATAAGTACATCTTCAAAATTAAGTGGGACCCAACAAGGATAAAATAGGTATAGTGCCATTAAATAGTTGCCAAATAAGGAAAGGTGACATTCTTTTTGGGACAAACTAAAAAGGAAATGGTGCCACATAAATTGGGACGGAAGGACTACTAATAAACTGATGTCTTTTCGCTGTACGTGTTTCAAGTACGTCGATTTCCAGCATGCTTCTTTCCTAGTTTGATTGCTTTTTTTTTCTTTTCTTTTTTCTCCTCATTAAGCAAGACATTCTTCGTTTAATTCATCTTCGTCGTTAGCACATGGATATGTGTTTCAAATATTTTTCACAATGCTGTTTGTATGACTTGTTATTCTAGGCAACAGAGATGAGTATACGGATCAGAGAAATGTCATACCACAAGATTAAGCTTAACAAAATACTATCAAGATGTACTGGCCAGCCTTTAGAAAAGGTGATTATTTTAGATACCGTTTATTACTGTAATGATTTTTATTTATACAAGTTAGCGAGTTAGCTCTTATATTTCTTCATATCCTTTCATTTTCTTTTTTCTAGGTTGAAGTGGATACTGATCGCGATAATTTCATGAATGCTTGGGAGGCTAAGGAATACGGGTTGGTTGATGCTGTTATAGATGATGGCAAACCAGGATTGGTAGCACCCATTACAGATGGTACCACACCTCCACCAAAAACACGAGTTTGGGATCAGTGGAAGATCGAAGGCACCAAGAAGGCAAGGAAAATGGGTCTACCTTCTGAAGAAAGGATATTGCAAAATGGATATATGGATAGTCAAGATGATGAGCAGAGGAGCAATGAACAGAAAGATGAAACTTCCAGTCCTCTATAGTGTATTGGGATACATTTGGCCTTGAACAGATGTACTAGTCATATTGAATCTGAGATATCGTCTTGAGGATACATTGTAGATTATTAATTTTTATATTATGTTCGAGGTCTCTGCTTTGATATCATGTTGATGTGTGTGACCATCTCATCTAAAATCTTAAGTTGTTAGAGAGAACACATTTTTAATATTTAATTATATTCTCAACACGCTCTCTCACGTGCTGGCCTAATGTTTTTCATGATCCAAGCACATGGAAATATTTTTCTGGTAATGGGTTTTGGCCTTCTGTTGTACCAATATCTCCTTTTGGGGGTTTCTTTAGTATTGGAATTGGTCCTTATAAAAAAAGAAAAAATATTGAATTTGTATTTTGTTGTGGGTTTACGTTTCAATCACATCCTTTTAGGTTCATTGATAGAAAACAGCTTGAATTGCAAATTGGCCGTGTTATGTTAAGAAGCCATTCCAATTTGCAGGAGACTCATTATCATAGTTTTGTAGGTTACCAGCTGACGTCAAAGCATTAAGAATTACGTAACAATTTCTAACTTAATTCCTTCATGATTGGTGATCTTTTGGAACTAGCTCCGTTCACATAATGATTGACATGATATCTTCTACAATTAGCCAAAGAAAGAATTATATAGTGTATTAAAACTGTTGTAACAACTCTGCAACTATAAATTGGTTCGATTTTCAAACATCTACTTCAGATTATATTTATCTTACATGCTCTACCTATATTGATGGAGTACTTAAAAAAAATTCTTTATCCGATCAACCAAACCCAAATGAAGTTCTCTTCCACAATATATAAGGTGCATGACTTAAAAATTAGTGATGAAAGAAAGCTTACATTCGATACATTTACAACCCAGTAATCGTCTTTCCTAGTATATAATCTGTTTCAGTTTTCTGCATCTCTTAGATAAAAAGACTGAAAAGAGGATAAATAGGAGGAGAATGGCAGAAAGGAAGTTATTCTGCAAGAAAAACAGCAAAATAAGAGGACATGCCAACAGAGCTTTAGCTTGATCCTTGGACTGCATTGTCAGTCAACTGAACCTAAAAGCAACGTACTGGCTTCTTCTGGAATTACTTCAAAGTTTAAAACATTCATCCTGAGAACCACCAAAATACTTCAAGTTCTCAGATAGAGTTGACGGTGTCGCTGCTTTCACTGTCACTGCTGCTGCTTGCACTATCACTTCCACTTCCACTCCCGCTCCCACTCCCACTTCCACTGCTGTCACTTCCACTACTACTGCTAGAACTCGACGTGTGATCCTCTTTTACCTCTGCATTTACCTGAGCTCTAAGTTCTTCTGCAGCATTGCGGCCCTTATCCTCATCATCGTCACTTACATCCACATCAGCTATCTCATCATCTGTATCGTTTTGGTGTGGGATATTAATATCAATGCCTGTTTCGAATTCTTTCACAGTAATATTCCCACCATTGGCTGCTGGAGCATCATCCTCGTCATCATTCAGTATATCCAATTCTTCATCCAGGTCATCATACTTCATGTCTGGTGATGCAGTTGACTGATTTACATGTGGAGATGGATATTCAGCAATCTTCTCATTTTTGGATCTTGAATCTAGAAGAGAGAAGACAAAGAGTCAGCTACCACAATAAAAGGCATGAATTACGGATATGGAATCAGAAATTTCAGGGTTCTTTTAAAAGGGATCTCGCCTATTCCATAAGTGATGCAGATTGAGACAAACCACTGAACAAAATGAAAAGATAAGTGGGAGCAAAGCAGCTTATCCAATGAACAAACCGAACGAATGCAAAATCATCTCCTAGGTAGAAATAGATGAGATGTGTGCAGCATATTTCAATCAAACTACTGATTGCAAAAGGAAAGAAAACAATTCAATCAGAATATTACGTCGTGGTATCATGGATGATATGATACAACTTAACCTATCCTAAAATGAGAGAGTCAAATGGTAGAAAATGGACTCCAGCCAACTCAAGTCTCAAAGGTATCTTCTTAGTCAAGCTAGGCCGTTGAGTCATTAGGTTCAATCCTAATAAGTCTATGGATAACTGTAATTCAATTCTAAGTTGAGGCCATATATGCAGTTCGCTTGGTGTTAAAATTAAAACTAATTCTGGCAATCTGAGTGATCTTTTATAGACATATCATCTGATTCTTCTTTTCCCTGCATTTCTAATCCGTGTCAAATAACAACTTAGGCTCGTTCATTGGAGATTCAACCAAACATAAGGTGAACACCCCCCCCCCCTCCCCCCCCCTCTTTTTCAGCTTAACAGTACACAGCTCACCTTGAGAAGACATACCTAAACTTCTAAAATCACCAACTTCGATCCTTTCCACCTCAACCTGAACAAGCATTAAACAGAAAAGATTGAGATTTTGATGTAATGGTCAAAAGTACAAAGAATATGGAAACAGACAAACTAATCACTTTTCCCCTTTTCATGAAGGGCAAAAGGAAAACATAGACTGAAAACTGAAATATAAAAGGCAGCTACATAAGATGAAAAAAATAAGAGGTTGATGAGACACGTCAGACATCGTGAGCCGTGAAGACATGAAAGGAGTAAAAGACTTCTATTATCAGAACATGAATTTGTTTTTAGGAGTAAGACTTTATCTGTAGCCTGTAAAAATTAAAACAGCAGGCCAATTACCAAATGAATGAGATACAATAAATACTAGAATTTCTGGAAATACAATTTCAAGAACTGAGTTACACCAATTCAAGCATGACTTATACAAGAAAACCTGTCACTTCAACGTGCCAAGATTGAACTTTTAAATTAAGGGTGACGACAGTTGTTCGGCAATAGGCAATGCACCCATTGACTCCAGACCCCATACTTTCTGTTCGTTATGTTGAAACAAGAAGAATGGCTGGAGAGAAGATACCAACATGTGCAGTGATAATCACTCCGCCAAGTATTAGATGTAACAATAGGAAGCAGCGCACCAAAGCCCCAGCATCTAACATTCCACCAAAATGCGTAACTACAACCACCGACTCATGCAGACATATATACACAGCCCTATGTCATTTCTCCTGCTATGCAGAAGCATAACAGGCAACAGTGCAAATAAAGGTAAAGTGTGTTTTCATTCCATCCGACTCAGTTAGCATTTTAAAATTATGGGAAGTCTCAACATAAGAACTGAAGTTGGAGAATCAGTCAAGTAATTCTTTCACTGATCTAAACATTGGCACAAAGCAAAGGCATACAGGTTGAAACTGACTTAAGAAATAATCATGGGCGAACTTACTTTCATCTTTTACCACATTGTAATTAAGTTTGAATTGGACCAAAACCAGGATCAAACTTGCTTTTAGCTTCACTCTGATATTGAATCAAGGGTAAAGAGAGAACATGTAAAAAACTGAAAACAACCCACCTAAAAAGTGCATTCCAATAGGAACTACAATACAATAAGGGATCTGCCATTTAAATTTGATCTACAACTGAGCAAGAGTCCTTGTTGGTCTTCATACAGAGAAGAATATCTCATTGAAAACTGAGAGTTGCAAAGCAGGTGATGAGATGGCGTCTGCCGATTGGACAGAGACAGGAAAAGGAAGCCGCTGACATTGTCAATTTTGAAATGAATAATTAAAAAGTAAAATGGAGATCTACTGATTGGGGTGAGGTTTACCAAGGAAATAAAAAATGGAATCACTGTCAAATGGCACAGTTAGCTAGGCCCCAATTGGCATAGACTTCTGTATATTATCCAAATACTGAAGCATCCATAATACTGCAGTTCTATCTGGAACAACCTATTAATTCGACTATAAATATAAGTGCAAATTAAGCTTAATCCCTTTTTTTCATAAGTAGTTTTTTTCCATTTTATCTTTTCAATGAACTTGTCAAAAGATATCATCCATTTTTTTATGAGGACCCCTCCAAAAATTGACTTATGCCACTAATTGCAGCGCACACACAGTATTCTTTAATAAATAGGTGTTTTTATCGGTATACAACATTCTTGGCAACCCCAATTAGCTTCGCAACTTATCCAACTTCCTTGAGATCTTTCACCAGAGAATAGGAATGTTGTTTCTTCAAAGTGAAAGCATACATGACAAAAGTTGTGTGTAGGAAATTTGAAAAAGTATCATATTGCAGTGCTAAAAAGCTAGAAGAAACTGAAAGTAAGTTTGCAAAGAACTCACTGGTACCGCAGGAACTGCAGGCTTATTTAGAGACTGAAATTTAACCCCTTTGGCAGCTGGTGGTGAACTCCTCTCTGCAGGCATTCCAACTGGAGCAGGTGCAGGTGCAGGTGCAAGTGCAAGTGCAGGAGCAGGTACAGGTACAGGTACAGCTACTGCTGCCGCAGCGGATTCTCCGGGGAGTCGATTATACCTCAACCGCTTAACTGCCCTATGTAACCTCTCCAACCGAAATGACTCGCCATCAAAGAAAAGAACAGCATCATTTTCCTTGTAATCCTCACTACTCCCATCAAAGGCAACCTTGGGTTTACCAGGCTGGTTATTTTGAAATTCAACAGAAATCTTATTCTCCTTGGTCTTGTGTAGTTTTCCAGGTTGGTTTTTATCAATTGAAGCAGGTTTAAATTCATCTGGAGAAATGAAAAACAATTGTCATTTTACCAGACAAGATAAAATCTAGTAACTATTCAAACAACAATAACATCAGGATAGCACCAAACAAATTTTAAAAAATACTGTTAGGGGAAAGTTGTGCAAATCTCATCCTTCACCATTCATACTATTGCAATATAAGGACAGTATGGCCAACTAAAAACATCATTTTCTCCATCTTTGGCTAAAGACTGATCTACGATTTTAAGTCAAGTGGATGCAGAGTACCACTGCACCCCTAGTCTCTGCAACATAGGACACACTTAGCTTAAGTATTAAAAAAAAAAGCAGCACAGTGCACTAAGCTCCCGCTATGCGTGGGCTCGGGCAAAGGGCCGGACCACAAGGGTCTATTGTTCGCAGCCTTACCCTGCATTTCTGCAAGAGGCTGTTTCCACTTAGCTTATGTATCTTTAAATTTTATATATACATAACATATACACATACACAGTTACACACACGTTGAGCTGAAAGATTACAACCCATAGCACCTAACTTGCATCTGCAACTGATCTTGACTTGTCTTCCACAAGAAGCAGAATAATAAGAAGTATCGCAAAAATAAATTCAACACAGTTGAAATAAAATTATAATCTTTCATACCCAATTACAGAACCTGCACAATAAAAGAAATAAAGAAAAAACAAATTCCTCGTAGACAAAAAAAAATAATAAGGGAGAGAGATGTGGAGAAACATACAGCGTAAAGTACAGAACTTGGAGGAGGGTTGATGGTCTTTAAAGGAAGAGCCTAAGCTCAAATTGTACAATTGATCTGGTTGTGGCGCTGTACTTGGCTCCTCTTTGCTGTTTATGTTTGCCATTCGAAAATCGAAATACGAGGTCGGATAAAGAACTATATTGTGTTTTCAATTTCCCCAATTCCTTCGACACACAATTTACATGCTCAACAAATGTAAAAAATCAATTAAGGCAGTTTTAAATGTTACAATTTACAATTTAGCCTCGTTTTGTGTGGAAGAAAATTTTAAATATTTATGCTAAAAAATCAATATAATACAAATTTACTCTTAACCTTTTTATTATGGAAGATTAGTCTTAATTATTCCACTTTTTCTCCAGTGTTTACTTCGATTGGCATTTCTTTAATTCCGAATTAAATATAACCACTGTTGTCTCCCAACTGCGCTGCTGCACCTGCACCTCATGCTTCTTGTGATGGTTGATTTGTTGATATTCGGTTACTTAGATACCATAACTATTTCCAAATTGAAATCTCTTCTTGTACCTTTTTTTTCTTTTAGGGAAAAGGATCAAATTTGTTTTAAAATTTTGCGAAATAATTTAAATTTATTTTTTTAAGTAATAATTGGAGTCAAATATATCTCTATTGTTATAAGATTGATCAAAGATATTCGTATTCACTAATACTCCTAGGCTTTCCAACACATAAATTGCCAAGGAAAAATGATTTAATTTGTTCTTCAATTATACAAGGTGTTTCAGATTTGCCCCGAAGAAGAAAGGGTTATCGTTCCAATGGAAGCAACATCATTTTCTTCAACATTCAGAATCTCAAACGGCAAGATCTTTACCCTTCAAGCTCATATTAATCACCCTTAAACCTGATATCAGCCCAAATAAAAATTCAAACAATGATCAATTGCATTACCAAGTTGAATAATTCATGCATGTGCAAAAATTCCATAGACCTCCAACATCAATCCTTCTTAGATTGTCAATAACGAAGTCAAAGCTTCACATCAACCTCCTAATGGTACAATAAATTCAAGCGCACATTATTTGACTTCAAAATCATTTACGACAATATATATTGATTATATTTAAATTAAGAATTGAAATATCTTGCCCATATATCAACCATATCCTTTACTGGTTCTTGTACTTCTCTAAGTTCCCTTAGTCTCTTGAAATGTGCAGCATAACCTAATATGTGCTTATTTTGGATAAAATTGCTATATACTTCAAGCACCTAATTAAAATGGAAAACATGTACACTTCACATACCCTAAGTATTTAACACACTTGCATTAGAATTGCTGCGGTGCCGGGACGTTATAATTGCCAAAACATTTCAGTAAAGCACCACATGGCAATCTCACATTGTTTGCATAAACACATGGGCATAGCTGACACGTTGGTGCACACAAAGTTTCGATAAACCATAAAAGATAATCATATCACGGGAGGAAACTTTGCGAAGAGTTTAAAACTTTGGTACAATAGGTACAACATGTAAAATTAACTTAACGTCATCATCTTGAACATTGTAATCTTACATATAAAACATTATAGAGAACATATCTGATGCGGAAGACATTATTATGAAAATGGAAGTGTTACGTGTAGAAACTGATTTCTACCTCCTTGTCTAGCATTACATTACCACAGTCATTAGCGATGTAAAATATATAGAGAATATGTTGTAACCCTAATGAACGGAGGGAGGACCAATTTATAGGAATTGTGACTTAATCTGGTATGTCCATCAAGTAACCAATCTAACAGATGAGATTTATTTTTCATTAAATATTAGTTATGAGTTTTACATTAATTAGGCCACACATAAATTAATAAAAAGTCACATTCTCTCATTTGGCCCAATGACCACATAACATCAATATTTAATGACATATTCATTAGTTGCGCATAAAACAAATCTCTTCTATAATGTCCATCACACATATCACAATATGACAGACCACTAATGTGAGTTATGGCGGTTATACATAATTTTGCGTTACATACCCCCTTCCATATACTACAACATTAGCAACTTATCATACCAAGTTCATAAGCTATAAAACATATAACATTATGGTCCACAATAATGTCTCATTGAGACATATCCTGTAATATCTCAAAATAATAATGTGCACACTTTTATGAAAAACAAAAATTCATTAATATATATTAGAAACACATAATTGAGCTTAGAGTGTCAAAACATCATAAATACGTCAATCATAAGTATAACCAAGACTCGTTATATTTAAATGTCTATGGCCGCAAACATCCATTAATTAATCTAAAATCATGAGATCACTTTAGTGATACTCATTGTTTCTAAATCTTCTCTTTATTGACAAAATATTTTTATTTCATACGTGGTACCTTTAGAGCATTTGTCATTTTTAGAGAAGAACACTACTGTAGAGTAATCATCATAAGTTTCAGCGACTTTTGGTAATGGCGTCGACAACCCCAAGTCCTGAAATAAACTTCTGCAATCAGAAGCGTGAATAGTGACTTCAAAACATAATGTCACAAATTTCACTTTCATAATTGATAATATAATAACAGCTTACTTAACATTATTCCACATCATTGTTCCTTCACATAATAGGAACAAATATTTAAGTGTGAATTTTAACTATCAAATTATTTGTAAAATCTGAATCTGAGTATTCGATCAACTTTCATTATATCGGATATCATATATATAAATATTTATCACTTATTTCGTTTAGGTACCACAACACTGTCCGCATCTTTCAAGTGATAAACTATAGGTGAAAACTTATGCAATCTCTCTAGAATATTAAGATATACAATTTTTGAGACAATCCATCAATTAATATGACTTATTATAAAATATTTTATTCATATCAAAAGGATGTGTCACTTGTATCTTTCACTCAAAAAACTTTTGAGAGAAAACTTTCATGCAAAATTATCAAATCATTAGCAGCAAGTCGTATATTATCAACATATGGGATAAAATATAAATATCCTACCACTGATCTTATGGTGTAATCACTGATAAACGATATGTTCTTAAATTCAAAAGATACTATGGTATTAAACTTAATACACCATAGTCATGAGATATATTTGAGCCCATTTATTGATTCCTTTCATTAATACACCATCTGATATTTTTCTTTAATATCAAAACCTCCTGGTTTGTCCATATAAATTTTCTCCTCGAGGTCTCCATTAAGAAAGACATTTTTCATATTTATTTGGTGTAACTCTAAATCATAATGAGCCACCAAAACCATAATAATTCTTAAAGAGTCTTTCTTTGAGACGGGTGAAAAGGCCTTTTTACAATCAATGCCTTCTTTCTAAGTAGTAACCTTGACAACAAGTCTGGCTTTATATCGTTCAATATTGCCATTTGAATCGTGCTTGGTCTTGAAGACCCATCTACACCCAATTCTTTTAGAACTTTCTGGCAATTTAACGAGATCCCAGACTTTGTTGTATTCCATGAATTTTAACTCTTCTTTCATGGAATCAATCTTTGTCAGCCTCAATGCTTTCTATGGCTTGTAAAAATGAAACTGGATCTTTATTAAGTCCAATGTTAAAATATGACTCTTGTAAATATACCACATAATTATTTGGAATAGCCGATTTTCTTTTTGTTTGAGATTTTCTTAATGGCATCGCTTGTGGTTCATTCGTGTCAGATATTTGTAAGTTAGTTTCTTCCTAGAGTGTTTCATTCAAATGTTGTTCGGTATTGTCGAAGTGTTCTTCGACAACAGGAACAATATTTGTTATTGGTATGGAAGTAGGCACATTCATGGGCCACAGAACATTAACTCTTACCTCTTTTATTTTTACAATTTGTCGTTCGACACTCCCACTAACTTCACCATTTTCAATGAATCTTGCATTACCGATTTCAATAATTCTAGAGTTATGGTTCGGACAGTAAAATCTATACCCTTTAGATTTTTCTGGGTAACTAATAAAGTAACCACTTACTGTTCGAGAATCTAATTTCTCTTCATGTGAATTATAAATTCTAGCCTCTGATGAGCAACTACAAATATCCAGGTGCCTTAAATTAGGTGTCCTTCCAGTCCACAGTTCAAAAGGAGTCTTTGAAACTACCTTACTAGGAATTCTGTTTAATAAATACATAGCGGTATTAAGAGCATACATCTACAAATATTTGGGTAATGAGGAATTACTTATCATATTTCTAACCATATCCATAAGTGTCCGATTACGCCTTTTCGCAATCCCATTTTGTTGAGGTGTTTCTGGCATAGTATATGGTGCACATATGTCATGTTCCTCGAGGAACTTTGCAAATGGACTAGGTCACTGTCCCAATTCGTTATATTTTCCATAATATTCACTACATCTGTCTTATCTAATGATTTTCACCTTTCTATCTAATTTCCTTTCAACCTCATTGACGTACACTTTGAGAGCTTTCGTTGCTTGAGATTTTTCTTTTAGCAAATAGATATATTCATAACGTGAAAAATCATCGATAAAAGTGATAAAATATTTTTCTTCACCAAACGATGGAACATCAAAGGATCTGCAAATATCGGTGTGTATAATTTCAAGAAGTTGGGTGCTTCTTATGGCACCTTTCTTAATATGCTTGGTTTGTTTTCCATTAATACAATCCAAACATATATCAAAATCAGTCAAATTTAGATTCGAGAGAATCTCATTCTTTACTAATCTTTCTATCCTTTCTTTGGATATATGACCCAAACGTATGTGCCACAAGTAAGCAGAACTTTCATCCAGTGAACTACGCTAAATTTCAACATTTTGATGAATAGCAAGAAGGGATTCAAAAAAAAAATATTACTGAGCTTCGATTTATATAAACCATCAATAAGAACACCAAAATCATAAAAAAACAACATTGTTATAGAAATTGAAATATACATGTCCAAACTTAAAATCAAACCCTGAAACATCAAGTCTTGAAAGAGAAATCTCATTCCTAGAAAATGAAGGAGCATAAAGAGTTTGTAATAGATCAAGGTGATGTTCAGTCTCCAATATCAAACAATAAGTCTTTATGCCTTTAATTAGAGCCTTCATACGATTTTCCGTGAACAACAAATCCTTATTTGAATTTATAGTTTGGATCATAAGGAATCCGTGCAACATATTGGATACATGAGTAGTTGCACCAGAATCAAGCCACCAAATATTATTAGGAACTTCTACTAAATTTGATTTGAAACCTACAAAAGCACTAAACGTACCTTTCTTTTAGAATCAAGTTTTACATTTCTGGAAATCTTTCTGATAACATGAGTAGTTGCACTAGAATCCAGCCACCAAGTATTATTAGAAACTTCTACTAAATTTGATTCGAAACTTACAAAAGCACTAAACGTACCTTTCTTTGAGTTCCTTATGAGCATCATGTTGAACTTTAGCATGTGCTTTCTTCATCTTGAACTTGTTGGCTTTCACTTTAAGTCCTTTACTAGCTCTCTGGCCTATGAGGTTAATAGAATGATTTTCTTATTTCTTTAAGTCTTGACTCCTCCTGAATAAGCATACAAGACAATTTATTAACATCTCACTTATCCTTAATAGTGTTATAGTTAATTTGAAATGGTCCATACCTGGGGGGTAATGAGTTTAGAATAAACTGAACCAAGAATGTGTCATCCACTTTCATCCCCAAGGATCAGAGTCTTGCTGTAATGTTAGTCATCTCGATGATATAATTTTGCATTAATGTACCAGCGAGAGACTTATCAGCAGAATAAAAACGTTCTTTCACAGATTTCAGATATTCCCTGGCACTTTCTGTCTGTGGAATAGTACTCTTAATGTTGTTGGCAATAGTCATTTGCATAAACATAAGGCTCAATCTGTTAGAGCGTTCTCATGCTTTATGGAGAGACTTCTCATCCTCACTGCTCGTATCAGTAATGGCAGTGGATTTATATTTCAGCAGATCCAAGTCAAGATCCATCACACCTAAGTGGAACTGGACTTGTTTATGCAACTCAGAGAAGTTCAATCTATTGAACACATTAACAGATGAAGCAAGCGAATGAAAATAATATGGATTCAGCAAACAATAAAAATATATTACACTTCTCCTTTGGGTGATACTACGACACACTATCATAATTTAAATGTCATTTTCAACTTTAATAGGCAATTAAATATTTTCAATCAAACATATACGGCATCTTTGGATATACAATATATATTTGACTAAAGAATATTAATTTACCTCATTATATTCACTATTCATAGAATAATTAAATCACTTTTGGGTAAATTCTTAAGTTCTAGCAATAGCGAAAGTCAATTTATCCATTTATTTTTTAATAATAGGCATTTCATTAATTTAATGGATACACGACAATTTTATGTATGCATATTTTGTCTCAAACATACTAGTTCCGCCACTTTGGTGACTAACAAACTATATTAACATAAATGCACACATAAAATAAATATCATAAAATTTTATGCATGTGAATATTTTAAGCGTTCTAATTTGACCACTTTGATGACTAACAAACTATAAACATACTACATACACAAAATAAACATAAACATTATATATGTGCTTATTTTAAACATACTAGTTCGACTACTTTAGTGACTAACAAACTGTATTAACATAATCACATACATATAATAAATAACAAATGGCATCAACAACTTAATAGCACAAAGCAAATTATTCTACGGCTCCAGAAATAGCTATTCAAAACAGTCTAATAAATCAGACTAGTAATTAAATAGACCGTAACTTAAGTTACTGTGTCTTAAAAAAGAACTTGCGAAAGGAGTATAGGAAAAGGCTGAAAAGTACCAAATTTGTTTCAATTTTCATAATTCCATGTGAAACATTTGTATGACACCAAATTTGCTCACTACTTTCTGGTGCCATTTATAAGGTTCTTTGTCTCTTAATCCTCCTTTTTTTTTATTTGAAAAGAATTAAGGTAGAGAGACAAATATAATTACAGAAAACAAGAACCTTGTGGCCTATGCAATGGCGCCACATTTGCCACAATCAAAAGTCAAAACAATATGGGCAATATTTTTAGTGCACTCTTAATTCCTATATACTGGTAAATGCAATTTGGCTCATAGCATATAAGAATAATGCGTTTGACCAGACCATAAAGACACGCCGTTATTAGGGCTCAAGGTATACAAGTCATGAAATCCTAAAGCCAGCACAACCACTCTAACGTTAGACATCAATAAATTTCAGATGATTCGATACCGTCAATCATCACGGATTCATCGTAAATTCTCAATAAACGAAGATTATCAGTGCAAATAATCCAGGCTTTGATGCCACATGTAAAATTAACTTAATGCACGTCTGTATCTTGAACATGATAATCTTATATATAAAACGTTACAGAGAACATATCTGATGCGGAAGACATTATTACGAAAGCGGAAGCGTTACGTGTAGAAATTGATTTCTACCTCCTTGTCCTAGCCTTACGTTACCACAGTCGTCTGAAAGAGAATAATTCCTTGATTATTTTCATTAATGTAAAAGGTTTATATACATGATATACAATAGTAAACCTAGCCTATAATTACGAAAATCAAATATACATTTCCTAATACAATACTACTACCATAATTACAAGATCTCTAATAATATCAGGGAAAATATACGTAGTATATTAGGAATATATTACGCATATTCTATCACCGTCAACGATGAAAAATATATAGAGAATATGCGGTAACCCTAATGGGTGAATGAATGACCAGTTTATAGGGATTGTGACTTAATTGATACGTCCATCAAGTAATCAATTTAACCGACGAGATTTATTGTTCATTAAATATTACATTAATTGTGCCACACATAAATCAATAAAAAGTCTAACACAACATAGCTAAACCCGATCGAATGATGTTAGTTACTTTTCCATAACTCATCTTGGTTTGACTTTTCAAGCTAAGTCAGCACATTAAATAATCGAGAATACTGTGTAGTACTAGTGTATTATGATCACCGACCCCTGCTTAAAATATCCACTAGGTCGGTTTCGAACATTATTAAAACTCTGTCAACCTTGTATAGAGATCTGAAAAAAGTGTCATGTGCCAACTGCCAACCATTACCAGGTACTTTCTTTTTCCTTTTTGTGTCATAAATCTTGAAATTCCGTTCAACTTATAAATAGCCAACCAAATTATTCATACATATTCATTCATCAGTCTCTATTGTTAATATATTATCCTCTATATATATATGGCCATGGAAAAAATCTTCTTTTCTTCTTGTACATTTCCATCTCTGTCTTTCTCTGATCCCAAAAAATTGCTTCCTCTGAGAAGATCAAAGTGTAAAATTTCTGCACGCCATAATGATTCTTGTGATTGGGATTATAGGGGGAGATTAGTGGATAAAAGCATGATTATATTAAGGAAGAGAGTTCATGAGATGAAGGTAATAGAGAGAAATTATGAGCCACCTGCAGAGTGGATGGAATGGGAGAAACAGTATTATGCTAATTATGATGAATTAATATTTAATTTGGTAGGCTATTTACAAATGCAATTGTTAAGTACCAGGCCTGGTTTGGCTCTTGGTATGTTAGCCCTCCTTATCATCAGTGTTCCAGCTTCAACGGTCATGATTTTCTCTCATTTCATCCATTTGGCCAGTGGCGTCTTATTGACCGTTCATCTTGGTTGATGTGCTTTAGTAATCAGCACTATGGTTAATGGACATAGTGTAGATTTGGAAATTGTATTTTTATTTGCAAAACTAATGCCCCTGTGTATAACTGTAATACAGAGTAGTTAATGACTGTTTACACTCTCATAAGACATTAGCAAAATCAACTTTTGATCCTTGTAATTATGGCTCAACATATTTAATCCTTAATCAATAGAAATGTGTATTTTGGTCTCTTCACATAGAAAATGTATTATCTGACTACTTATAGAATTAGATTACCGTTAAGTATGGAGTAAGAATACGAATATAACACTTAACACATAAGTAACTAAGTGGTGAAATGATTAATAATTATAGTAAATTTGTGAATATTCACGAGCACAAGGAATAAAGTGCAATTTAATTAGTTGGAGATTTAATGTGGTTAATCGGATAGCATAGAGACTAAAATTAGAGTTTATCAATAACTGAAGAGGTCAAAAACACTATTAACCCATAATCATATTGAAAGAAATAACCCCCTTGATTATTTTAATTAATTGAAAGACTATATATATAATTTACATATTTCCATAATAGAAGAATCATATTCCTATTCTACTCTTAAAATCTTATTCTATTTGGAGACTAACTATACAATTATGGTAAGAGTACAAGACTAATTAAGGTACACTACAACTATACAAAACTGTGTACAATAAGGACCAAAACCGAGAGCAGCCGAGACCAAATATACATAGGATATACATGTGCATAACGTGGATCGCCCAATTCTTTGGCGGCTGATGGCGAGGCCGGGGTTGATGGCTGCGACGGGCGATGGGACCAATGGCGATGGAGTCCGTTGGAGGATTTGGGGTGCGGGATATGTCCGAAAAATAGTGAATAATATACGGAGATATACCATCATCCAAAAAATTATACGAACTAGGCACGGGATTACTAACCTTAGCAAACGAAAATTGGGATTCATCAAAAATGACATGGTGATTAATGATGATTTTATTAGAGGATAAATCAAAACATTTGTAATCACGATGATTAGACGGAAAACTCAAAAACACACACGGAATAGACCGGGCCTGAAGTTTGTTAATTGTGGTAGACGAAAATAACGGATAACACAAGCACCCAAAGACCCTAAGATGAGAATATGAAGGAGTCTTATTATATAAAATTTGAAGGGGGGAAGAATATGTCAAACCTTTGGAAGGAAGAATGTTAAGGAGATATCTATCCATTTGTAGCGCATTATGCCAAAACGAAGGGGGTACGGAAGCATGGATCAATAAAGTCCGGACAATGTTATTAATGGTACAAATTTTGCGTTCGGCTTTCCCATTTTGTGAAGACGTACGAGAGCAAGAAAAATGAAAAATGATCTCATTTGATGCACAAAATTACCGAAACACCCCATTGTCATATTCTCTGTCATTATCACATTGAATATTTTTTTATTTCTCGTTCGAATTGAGTTCTAATGAAAGCTCTAAATTTTAATATGGAAAAAACTTGAGATTTTTTCGCTATTGGAACTGTCCATAAAAACTTAGAGTAATCATTCAAAAACAGAACATAATACCGATGACCCAAAGAACTAAGAACATGAGATGTTCATAAGTCGATATGAATAATATCAAAAGGCATTAAAGTATGAGAATTAGAGTCTACAAACGGCAACCCAACACTTTTTCCTACAGAACAAGAATGACAATTCGGAGTACTACGCCTACCCTTACATGAAATAAAATTATTTTTATCTAAGGAAGACAAAATAGACGACCCTGGATGACCAAGACGAGCATGCCACAAGGAAGGAGCAAGGGCTGCAAATGTTGACGGCAAAGCTTGACTCGATAGATCGGAACTGGGCGTGATAGGATAAAGATCTCCCCTACTATCACGCCTCATGAGAGGACTCCCCGTCTTGAAATCCTTCACAGAGAAACCAAACGGATCAAATTCAATAGACACGAAATTATCAGTGGTGAATTTACGGACCTACACTAAGTTTTTAATCAATTTGGGGGCATGTAGGGTATTTTTCAAGATAAGGGGCGGATGGGGGGAGACAAAGTTTTATGACCATAACCACGAATTGGAATAGAATTACTATTACCAACAATTATGCCACGAGGGTTGCTCAAATTAGAATAAGACGAGAGAGTGCCTGAATCGGATGTCATGTGGGTAGTGGCACCGGTGTCCATATACCCATTTGGGTCCGGAGGATTTAATCCAAGCGTGTGCATTGCTGCTTCGATGTCGGTAGAAGTGGGGGCCACTGCGTGATGGGCATGCGAGGGCCGAGGCCCAAGTAACTTGCTGCCTCGGCCCAGAGGGATTACTGAAATTGGGCCACTGCGTGTTGGGCCTAGACTATTGCTGGCCAGCCCACTGCCAATAAGGATGAAATGATGGGCTGCTACTGTTTGGACCAAACTGTGGGGCCCACTGCCATTGCATAGGGGCCCACTGCGAGGCCCAAAACTGCTATTGTTGTTGACCGCCCCGAGGGCCACCACCGCTGTTCCGGCTGCCGCCAGTGTTGCCGCCGCGATTCTTGCAATTATTTTTCTTATTTTGTCCCTTTTGCCGCCATCGTTGTTGCGGTTTTGACCCGAGTTGTTGGAACCGGTAGGATGAAAAGTGGACTCGGTCATCATGACTACGGGACTAGCACTGGTAGCCACCTTTTTAACCATGTCTACTTCTTCGAGTGTAAGCATCGAATGAGCCTGATAAAATTGGGGAAAAGGATTGCTTTGACGAAGAAGCGTGCCAACACCACTATAGGCCTCAGAGAGGCCTGAAACCAGTTGGAGGACCAAACGATCATTCGAAACTGGCGCCCCAAGTCATCCTCCCAACCATGTTTTTAGAATGGACTATAGTGGACTATCACGAAATTTAAAGCACTTGTTTTTATTTTAGAGTTTAGGTTGTATGTATTGAAGGTGTAGAAGATTGTTTTTCACTTCTTAAGGTTACAAATTAATGTGTGTATAGAGAATGATCACATGCAGTTTAAGTGTTTTGATGGTGTAATTCTTGTGTGCATAGAATTTTATATTCTTTATTTTATCCAGAAGAACCCGATATACTACTACACAAATTCAATTACAACGAGAGTACTCTCCACAAATTAAAAAAGAAATATTTTTTAAAAAAAAAAATACAATAACTACTTGAGGTTTGAAAAGTTTAAAAAACGAGTTTCAGCGCAACTAGAAAATGAAAAATTCAGTCATCGTATAATAAGCATGACACAAATGTCAGCACAGTACACTATTGATCATAAGCATCAGAATGATGCCTTTTAATCTGTCAAAGTTCTTAAATTCTAGAACTAGAATAGATAGTTCTTCTATTGAACTTTTACTAGGGAGGTGTGACCAAGAAAACATGACAAGAAAATGACAAGGAATAGGAAAGTTGTCTAAGTTTAATTTTTTCTTTCGGTTCCGACCCAATAAACAATGTACTCGATTTTACTTTTGACGTGGCTTAAGCCGCTTTTCAGAAGTGGAATCTTCTAGTTCTTCCTATTTGACCCGAAACCGATCGATCTAGCCATGAGCAGATTGAAGAGAGCTCTAACAGGCCTTGGAGGACCGAACCCACGTATGTGGCAAAATACGGGGAAATTAGACACTCCTCGAAAAGATTCTTCATTCGAGTTAGCTTCTTTTGCTCCTTCACCCTTGACTGCATTCCAATGTATCTGCCCCATTCATTTCTTTTCCTGGTAACCCACTAATGTCATATTCATCACATTCAGCCTTCGTAAGATTTGGGCTTATTTGACTAGACCCTTTAAAGGAATTTTTCTCACTACAAATCGATCGTCTTGTTTTTGAAGTCTTTGTTTAAGAATCAATCAAATTGTTTTCTATTTAGTGACACACAACCATTAATCGAGCAACAAGTTTTACACTTAAACTACACTAGTACTAATATTTGTAATCTTTTAAAAATAAAACAGATTATTTATTATAACAGATAAAGATGGTCTGGCAATATAAAAATTTATTATAATAAATTACTGATAACGTATATAGCTTGAATAAAATAAAAATCTACTCAACTTTCACTATAAATAATGAGGAAAAAAAAAAGATTCAAGCCAAATATTCCACATCACTTCTCCTTAATTATCTATGAAGTTCCTGTGCTGTGTGCCAGTCCCTTTCTTGCGGCTACGCGCATAGTCCCACGAGTTGCGCCGACGCTATTTTGGAGCCTTCATTTCTTTGCTCCAAAAGGTGGAATCTCCCACCCCAGAAGCCCCTTGGAGCCTTCATTTCTAAGTAGACCTGCCCAAAGGTCCGGCCGGGTCAGGGCCGGGTCAGATCACTTTTTATTTTCTGCTTGTCCGATCCTGTCCCTATTTTTTAAATAAAATTCCGATCCTGGCCCTGACCCTTCGGGGACCCTATGGGTCACGGGCCGGCCCTGACCCGTCGGAATTCTTTGGCGGGGCGGGGCGGGCCTGATTGAGGATTTTTTTATTTTAAAAATTGAATTTTCAAAACTGAAATTGGCATTCACCCCTACATTACCACCAAATTTCGACGTTGAAATGTATTGTATATCGTGAGATATTGATTAAAGAAAAAGAAAATTATAAATCGATTTGGGGAAAAACACAAATTGAGTGAGAAAACAGACGTTTTTTTAAAAATTGGCTGCGCCAAACCACCTATGGCTATTTGACCGGCCCTGTCTCGAAATAATAAGCAAAATTAAAAAAATCGGGTAAAACGGACATCCGAGCTCAGAGTTATGACCATTTAAAGTTTCACCAATTTACAGCTACTTTCTCTCCCTACATTATGCTTCCCTGATATTAACAGAACGACTAATAATATAAATATATAATAAATAATCAGCTACCGTTTTTATCTTATTTTATGTCGAGCTCAATGTAGATTAGAGCAATACATATATTATAAAAACATGCATTATATCACTTATTAATGACAAAAATATACATAAGTTCAAAATAAATATTAATGAAGGAAAAATAATATAAATTATATTTAAAAAATATGCGGGTTAGGGTCGGGTCGGGTCAGACGGGTAAAATATTCTGATCCTGGCCCAACCCTGACCCTGATCGGGTCCCTGCTTTTTAGGGTCGAGTGGCTCACGGGTCAGCTATAGCTGACCCTGGCCCTGGTTTTTTTGGGTCGGGTTGGGTCGGGTCGGGTCCCCGACCCGATGGACAGGTCTACTTCTAAGACAATAATATCCATGCGTAAACGCAACACCTTGTTCCTATCCCTCTATATGTACTTCCTAATCCACAATATTAATCCTCCATATACAACACACAAAATTCCATCAACATATTTGCAATTACAACATATTTCCAGTAACCATAGCAATTCTGCTTCAATCCCAAACAGTTACACGTGAAGTAGTTCGAAATGACTTCATCATTCTCTTGTTCTAGGCATCAAATTTCTAGTAAGTCTTTCTGGATAACTCCTCCTGCAGGCTCCGCCTGCATGAAACTAAAGGCGCGGAGGAAAGTGGTGAATGCGAGATTTGATCAACATAATCGTGGTGGAAGCAAGAATGTGGATGAAAACATGATTGTCCTACGAATGCGAATTAAAGAGCTAGAAGCTGGAAAATCCGGACCGTCTTCAAATTGGATGGGATGGGAGAAGAAGTACTTTGCGCATTACAATGAGGACGTCTGTGAAGCTATAGGTTTGTTACAAATGTACTTGATGGAGACTAGGCCAGCTTTGGCTCTTGGGATGTTGGCGCTACTTTGTTTGAGTGTTCCCTTCTCAACTTATGTTTTGGTCCTGCATATCATGGAGATGGCCAAGTTTATTCTCCATGTTAATTAACAACAAGTATATGTAGTATTTCCCTTGCCGAGTACCGGATCTTTTCATGTTTCAGGCATTAACCAGCCAGAATGACAAAAACAAAATATAGGATTCGTTATCTTAGTTATTCCTTAATTAGCTAGAGCTACATGTCATGTGTGTGTGAGAGATTGACTAGCTAGAGACAAATTCCGGATTTAGAATCTGTGTAATTTTATTATAGGTACTCATTTTAGTTTTTTCTTGCCCATATATATAGTTCTAGACGAGAGACAATGAATCAGTTGGACTCGTAGACTCTCCGTTATTAAAAATAAAATTTTCTTTTTTACTTGTTTATTTTAAAAAATTAAGAAAGATTTATTATTTTCGTTCAATATTACTTTCTTCATTAAGTAATTACATAAAATAAAATTTAGATTTTCAAAATATAATTAATAAGATTAATTTAGTAAAATAAACTCCTAATATATGTTTTCTTAAATGAGTGTCAAGTGATCATTAGCCAGCTAAAAAGGAATGGAAAGAGTTGCGTGTTACTTTAATACTTTACTTGATGTGGCAAAATAATCTCTCTCTCGACTCTGGAAGGAACCAGCTAAACGTAACGTCATTTCCACCCAATGTCTTTGTTACTTTTATCGTTTCAAAATATTTGTCTTATTTTGATTTTTGCATGAATTTTAAGAAAATAAAGAAGTCTTTTGAATCTGATGGTTGTTAATTAAAGATATGTGGAATGTATCAAAATGCTCTTTAATTTTATGATCCTAAACATGTCATTTGAAAAGTTAAAATGAAAGACTTATCCAAAAAGGAAAGAGATTTTTTTTTTGAAACAGACTAAAAAAAATAGATAATGTCGATGGTGAGAGGACATGACAAAAAGGTTAGTACTTCAAGTTATAAAGGTAAAAGATAAGTAGATAATATTAAATAGGGGTGAGCACGGGTATAGGGTACCCAGATACCCGATCAGAACCGACACTAACGGATAGGTTTCGGGTAGATATATTATAATAACGGATAGGTTTCGGCCTTTCGGGTAGTGAAATTAGGAACCGATCAATGTCGGGTCCGGTTCCGGTTCCAGCAAATAGAGACAGGGTACCCGGACCCGGAATCGATACCCGAAACCTATGAAATATTAAATATTTTTACTTTTTAAATTTCATTATTTTAGTTAATAAAAAAAAGAAAAAAAAAGTCATACTAAAGTACACCATTTAGGGGGGGGGGGGGGGGGGACAAATGCAGAACATCACTTTCACCATCAAGAAATAAATCAAATAATACAAAGTGACAATCATAAGCAGAGAAAAAGCCAAAAGCGGTAGAACACTGAAAAACTGAATTTTTTAAACTATGTACCCCTTTAAGTTATTGAAAAAGAAAGTTGAAACGAAAACCAAAGCAAATCTTTGAAACATTCTTGGGATATTTGCTCCGAAAGGATTCTTTATGGGTTTTGTGGCACTGGCTTTCAGAGGATAAGCAGATGAGTTTATTCCTAAACCAAAACTGTTATACGAAGGTATTATTTTGCCCAAAGAAACACCGATTCCGGGTACCCGGGAACCTACCCGGAACCGCAGGGTCCGGGTAGATTCCGGGTAATGATTGTTACGGGTAGGTTCCGGGTAGTAAATTTAGGAATCGATCTTTTACTGGGCATGGTCCAGATAGTTCAAAAAAGTTAGGGTACCCAGACCCGATCACCCATAATATTAAATGCAATGTACAAATTTAGTGTGATTGAGAAATCAAAGATACACTCTCTTTATTTTTATTTTTATTTTATATCAAACTTTCCGATTTACGCCAGACTATTCCTGGAGATAGAAGTCCCGGTCTCTCAGCACTACTATCAGTAAATCGCGGGATATGCCTGAATGACTAGGGTTTTAGAACATAGAAACTGATATCACCTACAAGGTTTTACCCCGGAAGAGAGCAAATTGCTCCCATCAGAGTTCAAACTCACGCTGCAGGCCTCCAGCTGAATTTTAAGTTCCCTTCTTTGTCATCCAGCTATGACCCGGGAACGATACACTCTCTTTATTGCTTTTGGATATTATAATATTGAAGCATAAAAGGAGTGCCATTGTGATTGTCAAAACTCAAAAGAATGGCATCCATGTATTCACGAATCCAAAATCTTAATACGGAATAAGTACTCCCTTAATTCTAATTTATGTGTCATATTTTTTTGCTAGTCTATTTCGAAATGGATGTTATATCTTTTTGGTGAAAATAATTTAACTAAATCTCTCATTTTACTCTCAATGAGATCTTAGGCACACGAATATTCATGACTTATTAAAATACAAGTTTTAAAAAAATTATTTTTTCTTAGATTTCGTTTCTAATCAAACAATTTCAAATAAATTAGAAGGAAGGAAGATCACAATAAGAGTCATATATAACTCAGCTGGACCTCAGGCAGTTATGGTCTGGAACTTGGCCCGTAAGATATGAAAAAGGTTAACATTGGTCCTCTTAGGTTGGGCCAGATGGGGGCAGTGGTACCAATTAGGATATAAAAAAGGTGGGCTTATATTTGATTTGAGGAAAGAAAATTGTGCAATCCTACAAATGTGCATACTTCTTTTTCGAAAATAGATCGGACAAAGAGCTACAATATTTGCTTAAAATGTGCAAAAAAAAGGTAAAAATTTCAATTTTCAAGTACCAAAAGTTTTCTTCAGTCAAAATGAGTTAGATAGAGGTTATAACTCAACTTAAAACCAATTTTTCATTTATTTGATCGTCTGTCTTTATTCCCCAATTTATAACCATGCAGTTAATAAATTCATATGTTTGCCTTTTTTCTTTCATGTTATTTTTGTCAAAACTCTCCGACGAGTTGATTTTGCCTAGTAATAGAGCTCGAGTTGTCTTTTGGATGGATGAAAAGCTATCCCACTTTAATTCTTAGATAAATATATCACTCACCTAACATTTTTGGACGGGTTATACAAGTTATAAGTTACTACAACATATACTCTATTAAGATTAACACTCTAGTTAAACTTGGAGAAGATGTTCAACATAACACGCTACTAAAAGTGGATGAATGATGCAATCTTGTGGACTTCAAATAATTACGAGGATTCTTTTAGCATAGTTTCAGTTGTATGTCACCCTTAGATTTTTAATTCTTGTGGCATGTTGCCCTCATTGATTGCCAATATGTATGCCAATTTTGTACATGAGAGTTAAATAATACAATCCCTAATGCTAAAAATAAGGCTTAAGTCATAAGCGGCACTCTAAACTTGTCCACTGATTTCGTTCAGACACCTAAACCTAGGCTTATTTCGATTGAACTCCTATACTACTCCGGATTTGTACCACGAAAGCACTTTTTGCCTAAATGGCACATCGTCTGCACTTCACTTAAAATGGGCGCATGAAGGTGTTCTGACGCAGCCACCATGGCAGCCCCAAACAGTTATAATGCCCCAACGTTAATAATTTCCCCCAATTGAAAATTCTAAATCCGAAGGAGAGCCTTGGAGTAACTGGTAAAGTTGCTGTCACGTGACCAGGAAGTCATGGGTTCAAGCCGTGGAAACAAACTCTTACAGAAATGTAAGATAATGTTGCGTATAATAGACCTTTGTGGTACGGTCTTTCCCGAACCCCGCGCATAGCGGGCGCTTAGTGCATCGGCTGCCCTTTTAATTGAAAATTCTAAATCCCTAAATCAGCCTCTCTTCTCTCTCTTTCTCTCGCGATTCGCCCTCCTCATACAGAGTATTATCTCTTCTTTCTATCACTTTGCCTCCATCTCTTTCAATCTCTCTTCTTTTCTCTTCTTTTTCTCGTTAATATTAGCTCAAACAATGTCACAAAGTTCTGAGAATATGGAGGAATACAATATGTGTAATTGTGGTTATTTTTGTTATCTAAGAACTTCGAGGACTCCAAATAATCCAGGTCGTAGATTTTTTGCTTGCAAGATTCCAAAAATGAGTAACTACTTTCAAATTTTGATTTTGGCTTTAATTTATTGTGTATTTTTCAGTTCATAATTTTCTTTTCATTTTATGTAGGATAATGGTGGATGTGGTTATTTTAGATGGATTGATCCTTCTCCAGATGTTGAACTTCTTAAGGAGATGATTAAAGAGGTTGAAGAAGAGAGGAAATTGGAGACAAGATAACTGCAATGAAACAAAATTTGAAGAAAACTAAGCAGGAGAGGGACTGTACAAAAGCCAAATTCAATAGGCTTGTGATTGCTGTTCTCTGTGTATTAGCTGCAAAAATTCTATTTGGTATTGTGTAATTGTATCCAATGTAGTAGTTAGCTAAAAAAATCTGCAAAAAAATATGGTTACTGTTATGTTGCCAATCTGGTGTAGTAGTTATGCCAATGTAGTGTTTTGGTTATTACATTTTGTGAATTAGTTGGCCTTGATTTTGTATCAAGTCTTGTAAGACTTATTATTGTTATCAAAATTGATCCAACAAATGTATATTGTGTACACTTCATTTGTGAATGATAAATTGGTTTACTTGATTTCCTCATGCATTTTAGTCACTTGACTTCTACATTCAACAACACTAGAATAAATAGAGTCATAATGTAGACAAAAATATGTTGCATATATACTAAACTGCTAAAAATAGAGCTCAAAAGTACAGCTGCATATCACAAAGGCACTGTTGTCTATTATTAAAGTACTGCTGCAGTATACATAGACAAAATAATTGCAGCATTAATCCAGCATTCTAGCAGTTACTTAAACATAAAACACATAATCAAAAGTAAAGTTGGACAAACATTGTAGCATATTACATAGATAAAATCATCCCAAATATCCTAAATGAACTACTTCTTGGAGGTTCCATTTCCTGAAGATTGGTTTGATAGAGATACATTTTTTTTTATTTCTCTTATGGGCTCTTATTTATTGCAGCTGTGAGGTGGTGACTGCATTTTTGCCTTGTCATTTCAGACCACGAAGTTTACAACTAATATCAATATTCGTTGGTAAAACACTCTTTAATTTTGTTCCACCATGTAGAACCCTTTCATTTGATGTACCATGCTGCAATATATGAAAATTGGAGACATTAGACTAAATTTTACTTATCTTCTATAAATGAACATTTCAATCATAAAGTATAAAGTTAACTTACATTAAACACTTGGGTTCCAGTTGTAGAATTAGAGTAAACACCAAAATCAGTAGTAGGCCTCTCGTATGTATGCTCGAAAACCTTGACTCTTCAATAGATTAGATTCATCAACACTTAAGAAAAGTAGTACTTTCTCTTTGTCTTACCGTCTTTTCTCAGCGGATCAGCCACATAGTCCGAAGTAAGGTTAGTGACCAAAAAGTCCAATAATGTATATATATTGGACATTTTGAGGCAATTATAAATTCTGGAAGGCAATTCTTGAATTTCTTTGCCTTGAAGTTGAGGCTCTAGATTGAGTAGGATTTTTTGTCTTGAAGTTGAGGCTCTAGGTTGAGAAATAATATGATACATTATTTCATTCTATACAACACAAATAATATGATAAATCAAATAAAGGTATACATTTCATTTAAAGTTAATAAATTAGATCAAAATTTTGTACTTACTCTTTTCTCACATATAGTCTTGTTATGGCCAGTTTGCTTGCATCTGGAGCAGGTCATCTTGACCCCCCTTTTTGAACATCTAACCATATTTTTTGGCTCATCCTTATCCTTCCTTCTATTCTTTTTCAGTATGTCTAGCATTTTTCTTGTCTTTGGAGGCTTTGTTGATAGGTTTGTAGTCTGAGGCCACATCCTCATATTGGGGATAGGTTGGATGAAATGGTTGTAAGCCTTAAGAAATATTTATTTCCTATACCAATGCTCTACATGTGCATCATGATCTTGGTTTAAGTAATAATAAGCACAAACAACATGAGGGAAAGGAATACATCTCAACATCTATAGCCTACAGTCACAATACTTCTTGTCAAGGTGAACAACAAAGGTATACCCCCATCTCTTACTTCAAAACCATTAACTCCATTCCACTAAACTTTACACTTATTAGAATACTCTTTGTTATCTTCTAGTATTCTTCTTGCCATGTGTTCAATATCTGCTATTCAAGTCTCAACAAATTTGATCATGTCTCTCCATCATTTTATGCCTAATTTCTTCTAACATGGTGATAATGGATTCATGTCTAGCAACTAAGATTCAAGAATTGAAAGTCTCACACGTTATTTTCTACAATATCACATTTGGTATGACACTTGAAAAATGCCTTACAGAGGTGACTTCAAAATGCATAAAATTCTTAGTTATTTCCTCCTTACCCAATTTAGCCAATGCATTCATTTCTTTCTGAAACTTGACTTCAAAGCTGGCCTTTGAGCATCTCCAAAATTGCTTCCTTCTTTCTTCTCCTCTCAATGGATGAAATGGAGGCTCGCATCTGGAGTCTTGTGCGATAAAAATGTGCCACCAAAACTTAAAGGCAAGTTCTATAGGGTGGTGGTTAAACCGACTATGTTGTATAGGGCGGAGTGTTGGCCAGTCAAGACTTCACACATTCAAAAGATGAAAGTTGCAGAGATGAGGATGCTGAGATGGAAGTGTGGACATACAGGGAGGGATAAGATTAGAAATGATGATATTTGGGACAAAGTGGGAGTGGCATCGGTGGAGGATAAGATGTGGGAAGCGAGGTTGAGATGGTTCGGGCATGTGCAAAGGAGAGACACAAATGCCCCAGTACGGAGGTGTGAGAGGTTGGCTATGGATGGGTTCAAGAAAGGTAGAGGTAGGCCGAAGAAGTATTAGGAAGAGGTGATTAAACGGGATATGGCGCAAGTGCAATTTACTAAGAACATGACCTTATATGGGGGTTGTGGAGGACACATATTAGGGTAGAATGATAGTAGGTAGTCGAGCGTAGTCCTACTTATGCTTACAGACTGGTAGTTGTAGTGTTATTATTGTAGATCCGATTAGCCTATCATACTAGTAGGCGCAATATTTCTTTATAGTATCGTTTGATTTCTGTTGATATGTGTCATTTAGTGTATTTTGTTTATTTTATTTACTTGCGTTAGTTACTGCTTTTTTTTTCAGAATGCGTTAGCATGGCTTATTCGCTTTTGATACCAACATTTTCATACTGCTTTAAATTTCTTGTCCGGGTCTGATCGTTTCTCTTGCTTTGCTTGTGATTATGCTTTGTCTTGAGCCGAGGGTCTCTCGGAAACAATCGTTCTACCTACCAAGGTAGAGGTAAGGTCTGCATATATTCTACCCTCCCCAGACCCCACGTTGTGGGATTTCAGGTATGTTGTTGTTGCTGTTGTTTCTTCTCCTCTCCATTCTTTGTGCCAGTTACTCCATATATGTCTAGCACACATCCTTCTCTCAGCATTTGGTAGCAACTCCAACAAGACAGTAACAAGTTCCTACAAAAACAAGTGAACGGGAATTAAAAGTATACCAACAAATAGTATGAAGTAGTAATATTATTGAAAGTACAAGTAAAAAGATGAGAAATAGTATCTTTTGCATGTCAAACATAACAGAAAAACCTTCACCACTCTCCAAGTTCAGATTAGCAATCAAATATGTTATGAACCAATTTCAGCTATGTTTGGTCTCTGCATCCACCATTGCCTAGGTAATAGGATACATTTGGTTGTTCCCATTCTTTCCAACATCCACTAGTAGCTCACCCTTACAAGCTCATTTGAGAAAACAACCATCAAATTCAATTACTTTTCTACACCCATCCAACCATCATTGCTAGAAGGCTTGGAAGCACACATAGAAGTATACAAACAAGTTCTTCCCTGATTCTGTTTTGTTGTCAATTTTAACCCAACAACTACTTCCTGGGTTTGTTTGTTTTATCATGTCTGCATAGTCACATAATCTAGAAAATTCCAAATCCAATCACCCATATTTTCCTGCATAACCCTCTGTTTTGCCCTGTAGCACACAATATTACCAACATAAAGACCCAACTTGTCTCTTACCAAATCATGAATCTCCCCAAATTCTTATGTATGGCTAAGAAACAATTCTATCCTTAAAATTTCTAGCTATTAGCTTAGAATTACACATCTTGTTCTTGTTTAAGGGAATACAATTGTGAATAGGATGGTAGGTCCTCACAATGAAATTACCTGAGTTCCAATGAAGTTTATCATACAACACCCATATACAATTAGGATTCTTACACCTAGCCCTCACCCTATGACCCTCATTAGGTTTTACCTGCAACTGTCTCCTATACTCAACAATATAATCTGCTATAGCCTTCCTAAACTGTTTTACACCATCAAATATCATTCCCAGCTCAAATATAGACACCTCACAATCTTCATCATATCTCACCTTTTTACTTTTCCTTCTAGAAGGTAAATCTACTTCCCTAACATCATCTACATCAAGTTCTTCATCACTATCCTCACTCCAACAGTCAGAATTGTCAATATATTCCTCATCTCCACCCAATATTCCTGCATATTTGTTAGCCTTGTTTCTCCCAATATCCTCAAATCCTCTATAGCCTCTCCAACTGGTATTTCTTGAGTTGCAGCAGCTTTTTTCTTCACTTTTTTACTTCTTTCTTGTCTAAAAGCTCTCAACTCCTCATCAACATCTGAGCCATCTTCTAGTGGTATTTCTCCTAAATCTGAATCACTACTAACATAATCTAATATGTTTCCATCAACATCAACATCAACTAGATTAGATGCCTTTTCATCTAAGTTAGCATCACCAACACCCTCTTCATCTAGGTTAGCAGCCTGACCACTACTCTCTTCACCTAGATTTGTAGTCGACCACCACTCTCTTTACCTAGATTTGCAGCCTCCCTAACATCCTTTTCAGGTAAGTTAACACCCTCACCAACCCCAACAACCCCATTTAATGACCTAGTTTCACTAGAAGAAACTTCTGGATATGTTAAAAGACCAGCAGGTACCTCAGGGTCAATCAAGGCTGATCCAATGAATGAAGGACATATACTTCAAAGGTGTCCTCATGTTTTAAGTCTTTTATTTGGTCCAGTAAATGTTGGTCGGACTTAAGCACATGAAATTCTTTAGAAATAGCATCTTGGTAATAAAATTCATCAATATTTAAATACCCCAATTTTCTAGTATAATAAAGCAGTTCCATTAGCGAAAAGTAGTCTTTCTCGATATATCTAAGGGCTGGCAAACACTCTCCAACATAAGTAGGGACAAGAGTGTCGGAGAAAGTCCCCAATAGTGAATCTTGGTAAATATAATCTCATCCATGGTCAAATGTTACGGTAACCCTGAAATATAAAATAAAAAGTTTAGGGGTTGGCGGAATATACTAAGAAGCAGAATCAAACAAATAAAAAACACGACTTTCATGGACGGAATATTCTTTAGCACAAAATTTCAAATCTGAAAATTAAAAAAATACCGACTTTAAAACACACTAATTGAACCGATTAAAGAAAAATTACACCGATAATCTACGTTAACAGACATACACGAAGAAGATTCTTTAAAATGCACCCGAAATCAAGCCTAAATTGATCTGATATCGTCGGAGATACTCAATCGCCGGTTAGAGATAGAAGTCGGGGAGAGAAATATGGGTTAAGTTTTAACGATGTGGTATTTTAGGGTTTGTTTTTGGCATTTTAATGGTTCAACCTTTTTTTAAAACAAATATACCACGTGGATTATAAATTTCCACGTGAGAACTGTTAAATGGATGAATTATCCACATCAGCGGTGTATATTTGCACTGCCAAGGTCATAATACAAAGTGGCAAAAAAATGCTTACGTGGTATAAATGCGAAATAGTATTGGGATTCAATCGAAAATAAGCCTAGGTTTAGGTGTTTGAACAGATCAATGGACAAGTTTAGGGAGCCGCTTATGACTTAAATAGTTAAATCTAAAAATAAAATAATGTAACAAATTTGGACAACTCACCTAACTCATATACATGACAAACGATGGGAAAATGCATGTGAAGTTTCCTTCAATAGTTTTTTCATGGAGTCATTTAAGTGGTGGTGGGGCATAATTAGGGGTGGCAAAATTAGCCCAAACCTAAATGATCCGCCTAATCCGTTTAAGGTTTCATGAGTTTGGGCAAGAATGATTTTGATAATGGGTTGGTTTGAGTTAGCCCAAGTTGACTCATCATAAATTAACAGCCCAAATGAACCCATGATGATGCTCAAACTTGACCTATGAAAATGTCAAGTCTTAACAATTATAGCTCCACTCTAGATTAAATTTTTTATTTATAAATAATTATTTAAAATTTTTCTTTATTATTTCGGAACAATAAAAATACACCAACGCACCCCAATCACCCACCACACTATCCATCCACCCTACCCCTCCCCACACCAACCCCGACCCATGCACTGAACCACCCTCACATCTCTGACCCTACCTTGCCTACTCCACCCCTACCTCCCTACCACCCCTACCCACCTACCCCATCTACCCCCACTTCCCGCCTCTACCTCATTCTCAAATTTCTATTTTATATTTTTACTTTTATAAACAATTTATAAAAATAGTTAAAACAATTCTTACCCCTGGGTCCTACCCTCCACCTCCACCTCCACCCCCACCCCATCCTCAAATTTCTATTTCATATTTTTGTTACTTTTATAATAAAAATAATATTAAAAATATTAAAAAATCTTACCTACCCCCTCCACCCCACCCCCCCACCACATGATCTACTCCATCCTCAAATTTCTATTTCATATTCTTTTTACTTTAATAAAAAAAATTATGAAAAATATGAATTTTTTTCTTACCTCCTCCTCCCCCCCCACCACCCCACCCCCCTCCACCCTATGCCCTACCCCCATCCTCAAATTTCTATTTCGTATTTTTTACTTTTATAAAACAATTATTAAAAATATTTAAAAAATCTTACCTCCTCCCCCTACCCTTCCACCCCATGACCTACCTCTATCACCCAACCCCCTCTCCCCACTCTCCCACCCCTACCCCCAAAATTTTTATTTTATATATTTATTTTACTTTTATAAACTTTTTATAAAAAATAAAAAAAATTTGCTAACCCATCCCCATCACCCTTCCCGACCCGAAGTTTTTACTTTATATATTTATTTTACTTATACAATTTTTTTATAAAAAATGAGAAACTTTTCTTAGCCCATTACCCAGCCCCCCTCCCTTCTCACCCCTGCCCTCCCACCCATTATTTTATATATTTATTTTGTTTTTATAAAAATGAAAAAATTCTTTAAAATATTATTCTTATTTTAAAAATATAGATATGGAAAAATTAAATATCATACAAAAAAAATATCATAGAAGGTAAGTTTGAATTTTGTAAAAGTAATGGGTCAAGTTGGGCAAGTTGGGTTATGACCCATCATTTAGCTCATATTGA
The DNA here is from genome assembly GCA_029783415.1 of Anisodus acutangulus. Lineage (NCBI taxonomy): Eukaryota > Viridiplantae > Streptophyta > Magnoliopsida > Solanales > Solanaceae > Anisodus > Anisodus acutangulus. The sequence goes on along the minus strand of CM056501.1, from coordinate 42,643,556 downwards.
TGCCCATCTTAACCCATATAAACTTTGGACGGATTGTGCATTGACTCATCTATTGATTCAACTCAAATTGTCCATCTGACACCCCTAGACATAATATATTCCTTTTTCTAGATAGTTTTTTTTCTCAAGCAGATTCAATAGTAATTAAGTGGCCACACTGATGTGATCATTTGCAAATGTCAAAATTTCACATGGAGGCTGAAAGAAATAATCCATTAATTATTTTCATTGATTGAAAGAGTTTGTATACAATTTACATATTTTCATAATAGGAGAATCATATTCCTATTCTACTCCTAAAACCTTATTCTACTTGGACACTAATAATACAATTATGGTAATACAATTATGATAAGTATACAGTACAAATTACACTCAAATACTACCTAAACTAATATACAAAATCCGAAATATACATATGATATATTGTATATCATATGTATATTTAACACACCTTACATTCATAGTGAGAGGCGGTCTTCTAACTTGAGGCCATCCCTAAAATCTTCAAAAAGGACCGAGGTGAAAACATTGTGCTGCCACTGTTTCGCCAAGACTGCGGGGCCCACTACCACTTCATAGGGGCCCAATGTGGGGCCCAAAACTGTTGTTGCTAACCGCCCCGAGGGCCACCGTTGCCACCACCATTGTTTCGGTTGCCGCCGTGATTTTTGTCATTATTTTTCTTATTTTGTCCCTTTTTGCCGCCACCATTGTTGCAGTTTTGGCCGGAGTTGTTGGAATCGGTAGGATGAAAAGTGGACTCGGTCATCATGACTACGGGACTAGCCCCGGTAGCTACCTTTTTAGCCATGCCCGCTTCTTCGAGTGTAAGCATAGAACGTACTTGATAAAATTGCGAAAGAGGATTGCTTTGACGAATAAGCGTGCCAACACCACTATAGGTCTCGGATAGACCTGAAACCATTTGTAGGACCAAACGATCATTCGAAACTGGCGCGCCAACGTTGCGGAGTTGGTCTGTCAATTCCTTCAATCTTTTGCAACATTCCGAAACGTTAGGAAAATCTTCCATATTGACGTGGGAGAAATCCTGGTCAAGAGTAATAACTCTAGAATTTTAATTATCTTGAAATATATCACGTAGTCTATCCCAAGTCGCCTGCGTCGTAGCGTCAGGTTCAATAATCATTTGCAAAAGGTCGGTAGAAATTGTGGAATATATCCACTGAAGGACGGTGGCATCAAGAGTCGTCCATAACTTAGGATCATCCTCGCGTCATGGGACCTCTGTATCCTCATGAGCCTCGGGGATTATGTGATGGATGACTTGATGCGAGCGTGCGTGAATTTTGAACAGTTCGGCCCATGTCACATATTGGACGTTTTCTATTTCAAGAACAAGAGAGATGTTATTCTTGATGTTAGAAACTATAAAGGCAGGATGAAACGTGTTCCGTGATGTAGACTTACTGACAGAACAATATGTGATTGAGGGATTGAGAAGAAAAGAGAGAATGTCGGGCACGAAATTCGAGAAAGTGGGCTCGGAGATCGAGGCAGATCGCCGGAAATGGGAGGAGGCCGACGGAAATCATGGAGAGAGGAATAAAAATCTAGACTTCTGATACCATGAAAGAAATAATCCCTTGATTATTTTCATTGATTGAAAGAGTTTATATACAATTTACATATTTCCATAATAGGAGAATCGTATTCATATTCTACTCCTAAAACTTTATTCTACTTGGACACTAACAATACAATTATGGTAAGTATACAATACTAATTACACTCAAATACTACCTAAACTAATATACAAAATCCGAAATATACATATGATATATTGTATATCATATGTATATTTAACAGAGGCATATGATGAAGTTATCTTTTGGAAGATACTGAGGTATATTTCTATTCAAAGGATAATTAGGTGTAAATCGAATCATATCACTTGATTCCCTGCTGATTCCTGATTAATTTACTTATATACACACGATGTTACTTAATTGTGATAAGTTAATGTTTTCTGAGTGTATGTAATACACATTGTTAGTGTATATATATCAGTTTTACACGTAGGCTTGTAGCAGGTAGCATACCTCATTTTTAAATATTTAAAATCTCATATTTTAAGAATGCGTATCTATAAATATATAATTTGATAATATGAAAAATTATTTAAGCTGATGGTGTAAAACTTAAACTTAAGGACCCGTTTGGTCATAAAAATTATTCAGTTTTTGCGAATTATTTTTCTTCAAAATTTAGTGTTTAATCATGAAAATTCTAAATACAATTCGAAGTTGCATTTGGAGTGGAGTTTGAAAAATAATCAAGCCTTGTTTTTCACTTTTTTCACCATCAAAGCTTGTTAAAAAGGTATATTTAAACAATGAATACTATTTACAAAAATTATAACTAAACACGACTCTAACTTCAACTTCAAAAAATTCAAAAAGTGTTCTTATTTATAGTGCATTTATTATCACCTTATAAGCTCACATGAAGTAGAGAGTGTATTTCACACACCAAAAACGTGAAATAAGGAAAAAAAGTTACCTTTTTAATTTATTTACTTAGAAATACCTTTTCTTTAGTTTATTAATATTAGATTACTCTTTCAATTATTTCCTTTTCCTTATATTCTTCAACCAAGAAGACCCACTCCATGGCTCATCCATCCTCGTCATTTCCACCTTTTTTCCTTCCGTAAACCTCTCCAATTCATTATTTTTCTCTATCTTTTTTTCTTTTGATTTTTATTATAGAGTTCGGTAGCATATTAAGAATTTCATTTCAATATTTTTCAATTCTAGAGTACCACATAATGGAGTTCCGATACATAGTTTTGTAATGGAATAAGGCATCAGAGAGAGCACAATGATTTGAAGATGATTTTTTATTCTCAGTTTTGATTTGATGGTGATTTTGCGGTAATTTGATGATGGATACGGTGGTAGTGGTGGCTGCGCCGGAAGATGACCGGTAGCCAGGAGAGGGTTACGGGTAACGAGCATATGTGACTGAAGATTGAAGAAGAAGGGCGGGCTCGGGGGAGGAGGGAGCGGAGGGGAGGCGAGGGGAGAGAAAATAATACAATAAAGCAAGAAAGAATAAAATAAAAAATTAAATAAATTTGACACGTGACAAGTAATGATTGATGCGTGATTTGCATCTCTTTTTGTCTTAGTGGGGTTGACGATAAAGGGGGTATTTATATCACTTTTTACTTATTGTATTGAAGAGGTATTAGTATCCTCATTTGAGTGTCTTTTTAAAAAAAATGTTATAGTTTGAGAAAGTAACGATATATTTTCTCTCTTTTTATTTGGATTTCCATGTCCAAACGCTTACTTATGTTTTGTTAGGTAAACCCTCTAATTCTTTATTAATTCCTACCCCCTGCATTAACCTTGCTGAATTAATGAATTAATCTAGGGGTGTCCAATGGGTCGGATCGGGGCGAGATCCTGGGGACGGGGGTGGTCGGGACGGAAATCTGGTGGGACTGGTGGGGCGGGACGGGAAGAGGTCCCGTCCCACATCCCGCCGGAAGAGGGGCATGAATTTGGGGGACGGGACGGGACGGGACGGGACGGGACGGGTCGGGGCGGGTTGCGGGATTCGGAGATTTTTTTTTAGACATTTAACTTAAAAAATATATATTTAAACACTTAATTAATTGAATAAGATAGTGAATAAAAATATCTCAATGCTGTTTTTGTGTCTCTTATATTATTTAATAGAAATATGATTTTTTTGTATTACAATTTCAAAATTGTAATTTTGTTTCATAGTTCAAAAGTTGCAAATCACATAGTAAAATTGCCATTAAAAAATTACATAGTCAACCATACTCTTTCTAATTTCCTCACAATCTCTTGAGGATCTTCTTTCGAAATTGGAAATTGTTGGTCAAATTGTTCGACGTCGTTTCCTGCTCACTCGGATAAGATTTTGTTGTAGTTGTAGTCGTCTTCTTTGTTGATCTCTGGTTGACCGCACCTTCTACGCTCGGCTCTAATCCAATCTTTGAATAAAACTACAGCCTCCAAGTTGTCTCCTGCCAATGAGTGTATATGCTCTCCTATTTGAAACCTTTCAGCAGAAAAAAAAATCGAAGTTGTTGATGACGCTTGAATATTCAACACATCTCGATCCATCTTTGCGAGTGCCAAAAATGTCTTCTCATTCTCCCTCCAGTATCTCAACAAGTTTTTACGTTCACCTTCATTGACAATTGTTTCGTACTGTACAACACTCTGCAATACATAAACATCAAACTCGCTAATTTGTGAAGAAGTTGGACCACTATATATTCTATTTCTAAGGTCTTGAATACTTGAGGCAGAAATAACATGTCTTTTATAAGGTTGCAGCGAAGTAGAAGAATATGGTACAGAAGTCCGTTGATTATTTGCACTTTATTCTTGGTAATATTATATATATTTGCATTCAATGTATGCTAGACGTAACTTCTTCTCTAGTTGGTTCGTGAGTTGGTTCTTTATTTGGGTCTGTTGGACTTGGAGGTGAAAGTATTTATGTACTTTCATAAATTATTTCAACAAGTGCTTTACTACCGCCTACTTTAACAGTCAGATTCAATACAACACCACTAATATAAATATTGAGAATAGGAAAAATATATTTTTTAAATTTTATAAATATTTTTTTAATAGATGAAGCGTAAGATGGTTTTTGTATATATTACTAAGTAACAAAAATATTAGAGCTATATAAAATAACAAAGTTGGAATAGTAGGATAATAAATAGGAGAAAATTCTTTAGTAGCTAGAAAACATTTATCTAAAAATTCAATAAGTTCTAAAAAAAATTCTCAATCATTATCTACAAGCATATCCCTTGGATTTTGATTATGAACGTTAAATAAAAAAGTTATAGATTTTCTATACTCGTGAGCAACAAGTAGTTATTCATTCATACAGAGAATTCCACCTAGTCGCTAAGGTAATCCACAATCATGACAAAAAATTTTATACTCTTTGGGTCTTTGTATTTTATTACCTTTAAAAATAAAGTTTATATCAAATTGTACTTTATCAAGAATGTTTTCAAAAAGTTTTAGACCATCCTTTACAACTAAGTTATAAATATGACATGCACATCATATATGAAAATTATCGGAAAAAGATGGAGTTAATTGAGTTTTTAAAAGGTTTACAACATAATCATTAGAAGTAGTATTATCTAATGTAACAGTTATAATTTTATCAGTTATTTCATAATATTCACAAATTTCATGAATATTTCTTGCAATAAAAGATCCAGTGTGCCTATCATCAATATATCTATATGCTAAAATACATTTTTGCATAGACCAATTCTAATCTATCCAATGACATGTTGTAGTTAAATAATCATTTAGTACTACAACCTGTATCAGAAGTGATAGCCACTTTGTCATTAAAATGAGATAATGCATAACGTAAATACTGTTGATATTAATGTGCAAATTTAAAAACGTCTATTCTAACAGTTGATCTAGGAAAATCGTTAAAAATAAGATTATATGTTTCTCTAATGTATAATAAAACCATGAGAGGAAGGAAATGAAAAAGACAAACCCTCTACCACAACTAATGTTACTATATTTTTCCTATCTTTGTATTTATCATATTTAGGACCTATAATTCCCCCCGTCATCGGGTTAATTCGACCATGTACTTGGTCGGGGACACTATGTGAACCTTATCCCGACTCATAAGGCATCGACACATCCGATTTTTCAGCCAGGTATTGATTATACCTTACTTTGTGAGAGTTTTCTACATGTCTCATTAAACCTCTCGTCCCACCTTGATCTTTTCGGTTTTAAATTTATAAACTTCTTGATAAATTTTACATTTAGCTAGTTGATTATCAATGTCCCTATCAAAAAATCTCATCCAGGTGATTTTAATTTTCGTTGACTTAAGCCTCGACACATACTAGGGGGAATAAAAGACATTCCAGTTTGAGTTTCAGACTGAGACTCAGTCTGAGCCTGACGTGAAGGTGCACTAGTGGGTGTGTTATTTAAATTATTTTTTAATTTATTTTCTAAATTAAAGTCTAGTTCGGATGCAAAATATACCTCATGATTTAATGGTATATTAATATTAACATAAAAAAACCAGTTTCGTCTACATAAGTGAAATCATCGTAATTAAGATTACTAGAAGATGCACCCTTACCCATGTTACCCCTAGTACCTCTACCAGAAATAAAATGTTCAATTCGTTCCATTATAATTATGCGAATAAATAATTAAAGATAATGAAATTAAGTACGATAATTAAAATTTAGTAACAATAATAATTTAAAGAATGAACGAATGTACTAAACGCCGAAGTAATGTCGACGTGTGATCGAGGTTGAAAATTGAAATTTTGCTCGATGGATGATCCTCAAGTTAGTTGCCAACTTCACTTTCAATTTTTGAACTTTGACATAAATAAGCAACAACAACAACATACCCAGTGAAATCCCACAATGTGGGGTCTGGGAAGGGTAGAGTGTACACAGACCTTACATCCACCTTGGTAGGTAGAGCGACTGTTTCTGGGAGATCATCGACTCAAGACAAAGCATAATTAGGCAAAGCAGGCAAATCAAAACAAAGTATGAGAAACGGTCAAACTCATACGAGAAATTAAAGCATTGTGGACATGCAAATAGTAAAAATCAAATACGCAATGGTAGCGCATTCTAACAACATGAAGCATTAGCTAACACAACGAAATAAGTTAAATAAATTACACTAAAGAACACATAGCAGCATGAATCAAACTAAGTGTGACAGGCTAATCGAGCCTACAGTAATAACACTACACTATCATTTTGTAAGCGTAAAGAGGACTACGCTCGACTACCTACTACCCTTCTAACCTAATCCGAGTCCTCCACAACCCCCTATCTAAGGTCATGTCCTCAGTAAGTTGTACCTGCGTCATATCCCATCTAACCACCTCTCCCCAATACTTCTTTGGCCTACCTCTACCCCTCCTGAACCCGTCCATAGCCAACATCTCACACCTCCGCGCTGGGGCATCTGTGTCTCTCCTCTGCACATGCCCGAACCATCTCAACCTCGCTTCCCGCATCTTATCCTCCATCGAGGCCACTCACACTTTATCCCGAATATCATCATTCCTAATTCTATCTCTTCTTGTATGCCCACACATCCATCTCAGCATCATCCTCTCCGCAACTCTCATCTTTTGTATGTGCGAAGTCTTGACTGGCCAACACTCTGCCCCATACAACATAGTCGGTCTAACCACCGCTCTATAGAATTTGTCTTTAAGTTTAGTTGACACATTTTTGTCGCACAAGACTCCAGATGCGAGCCTCCATTTCATCCACCCTGCCCCAATATTGTCACAACCCAAACCGTACGGCCGCGACGGGCATCCGGACCCCACCCGTCGGGTACCGCTAATCGTACAACCAACTTCTAATCACAATTGAATACGGACTAAGCCGAAAAAGATTATGGAAAATCTTAACCATAAAAAACCAATTTATATATATACATACACATACCAAGGCCGACAAGGCCACACATGACAACTAACCACAAGACACCTATCTACAAGCCTCTAAAGAATACATGACATCACATGGATGGGATAGGACCCCGCCATACCCATATGTGTATGCAGAAATACTGTACCACGGCCAGACTGCAACTCTGAAACAAATAGAGTGCACCAACATCGGCTGAACCAGCAACCTACTAGCGTGAACTGTCACCTTCTTTAACTGAACCTGCGGGCATGAAACACAGCGTCCTCCGACAAAAAGGGACGTCAGTACGACTGATGTACTGAGTATGTCAGGCATGAATAATAACATAACAGGGATATAACAACAACTGAAACAGAAACAACCGCCCAATAGTAAGTATCTCTGAGGGTCCTAATACATATGCCTAAATATCATGCACAATGCGGTATACATATACATCGGCCCCATTGGACATTTTCTTACCATAACAGCCTCTGTGGGCATCATTTCATGTCATTCTCTATGTGCATAATATGTCTAAATGTCACGCATAATGCGATAAATACATATATACTGGCCACACAAAGGCATCTTCCTCCCAATCATATATATATATATATATATATTGGCCCTTAATCAGACATCTTCCTTCATTAAGCCACACAGGCTAGCCACACATTCTTTATCATTATCATATCCCAGCTGATCAGGTGGTCTGCGTTTCCCGTTTTCCTTTCCTAATATACGGTCTTGGGTAAACCATGAATGCAATGCAAATGAAAATGCATGAATAACAATAGCACATTCTGGGTGACACAATATCTTTGTACCTTCGGCTAACACTGTAAATATCAACATCTTTCCCGTATGCCTCAATAAGGACTTAGAAACATATTTAGACATGCTTTTAACATAGGAATCAATAACACTAATATTCTTAACTTCTAAGAGTAGAACAATTTATGGAACAATATTACAGTTACGTTTCGTTACATGGAACATACCAAAAGAAAAAAATAATTTACCTTAACATACCTTAGTCATTTTGTGTCCACAATACAACTAAAGCAGCATGTGATACACCCCAATCTTATTTTTCAAGAAACCCTCCGGCACTATCTCTTCGTACACCTCATTTGAGATACTAAATGAAACCACGAAATTATTCACTGACAAACCAAGCCAATGAAATGGTCCATGTACAAATTCCAAAGAGTCCACATTAGACAACACAATGTAAATGGAGAATTGCGTATGAAATTGGGTGTTCAAGAAAAATTGAAGAACATCTCAGTTACAAGAACGACCATCTATGGAAGACCATCAAATGGTTGTTGTATGCATAAGGTACTTGTGAACAATATCCATGAACACGAGTTCATTAAAAGTGGTCTTATCCCATATAGTTTTGGTACCCTTCTAACGTGATATAGCAAGATTAAATGGTAAGCTCCAAGATTAGTGTGCTCCCACTTTCCACGTGTCATTATCCCACATTATGTGACTTTGAATCATCAAGTCACTTACTTAATACTATTGATAAAATGATTGCCACATGGCAGCTTGTAATTCCAATATTATTCTCATTACGTAAGAGTAAAAAAATTATTGTCCGCGTAATATTTATCCAATAATATTAATTAATTTCTTGGTCCCAATTCACTTAAATCTTGATGACTTATAAAACCCTCATATACTCAATGTCATAGTCATTCGATATGACACTAGTCCATAACTTCTTTGTGCACGCACCAAATTTATTCTCGATCCCCGTCGTCACACTTGTTACGTCCAAAATTATTTCAGAGTCTAATTCTTTTATATACTAGTCTCTTTATTAGCATACATGATATCACATAAAATCCTCGAGGCCCGAGTTTACTTATTACGCTTAGGTGCTCAAATCATTGTCCAAAATTTAGGGATGTTACAAATACGATGTGTGACATCGTCATCAATCTCTCCATTCCCCTAGATAATAGACCCTAGGTATTTGAAGTTTCCTTTCTTCGGAATGACCTGAGTACCAAGCCTTACCTCCACGCCTGTCTCAGGATCACTCATGTTGCTGAACTTGCACTCCAAATATTATGTCTTGGTCCTACTCAACTTGAACCCTTTAGACTCCAGAGTCTGTCTCCAAACCTCCAGTTTGGCGTTCACTCCGCTGCGAATTTCATCAATCAAGACTATGTCGTCTGCGAATAACATACACCATGGTACCTCCCATTGAATTTATCGCGTCAGTCCGTCCATGACCAAAGCAATTAGGAATGGGCTAAGAGTTGATCTCTGGTGCAACCCCATCGTCACTAGAAAGTGCTCCGAGTCTGCTCCTACTGACTGTACCCTAGTCTTGGCTCCATCATACATATCCTTGATAGCCCTAGTGTACGCCAAATGTACACATTTAACCTCCAAACATCTCCATAGAACCTCTCTAAGGACTTTGTCATATGCCTTCTCGAGGTCGATGAAAATCATATGTAAATCTTTCTTCCTCTCTCTATACTGCTCCACCAACCTCCTAATAAGATGAATGACTTCGGTAGTCGAACGCCCCGGCATGAATCCAAACTGATTCTCGAAAATAGACACATATTTCCTCACCCTCATCTCCACGACCCTTTTCCAAACTTTCATTGTGTGGTTCAACAGCTTGATACCCCTATAGTTGTTGCAACTCTGGATATCATCTTTGTTTTTGTACAAGGGAATCATTGTACTCCACCTTCATTCTTTGGGCATTCTTGTTGTCTTAAAAATGACGTTAAACAACTCAGTCGGCCACTTCAAACCTGCATTGCATGCGCTCTTCTAAAATTCAACTGGATCGCATCAGGCCCGGTCGCTCATCCCCTGTGCATCCAGCGAATAACACCCTTAACCTCAATGTTTCTACAATACCCAAAATCCCGGTACCTACCAGAATGCTCCAGATCTCCCAACACAATGTCTCCATCTCCTTTTCCGTTCAAGAGTTTATGGAAGTAAGACTGCCACCTTCGCCTAATATGCACTTCCTCCACCAGTACTTTGCCGTCCTCGTCCTTGATGCACCTCACGTGATCCAAGTCACAAGCCCTTATTTTCCTTGCCTTGGCTAGTCTGTACAACTTCTTATCCCCACTTTTCTCCTCTAATTCCACATACATGCGTTCAAAAGTCGTCGTTCTCGCCGCCGTAACCGTTTGTTTTGCCTCCTTCCTCGCTATCTTATACAGTTTCCTATTCTTCCACTTCTCCACCTCATCCTTGCTTTCTACCAATCTCGCATACGCCAATTTCTTCGCTTCCACCTTCTCTTGGACTTTACCATTCCACCACCAGTCCCCTCGATGACCACCACTGTTACCCCGCGAGACCCCTAGAACTTCTCTAGCTACCTCCCGAATGCAACTGGCCATCTTGTCCCACATACCAATCGCATCTCCACTACTCTCCCAAGCCCCACTGGCCATCAACCTCTCCCCCATCTCATTTGACCTAGCCATGGTCAAACTCCCACATTTGATTCTTAACTTGTCATCCACCACCTTCTTCTTCTTCTTCTCCAACTTGATCTCCAAATCCATCACCAAAAACTTATGTCGGGTAGTAAGATCCTCCTTCGGAATAACCTTGCAGTTTTTACAACGACCTTTGTCAACCTTCCTAAGGAGCAAAAAGTCTATCTGAGTCTTAGCCAAAGAACTACGGAAAGTCACCAAGTGTTCCTCCATCTTCAGGAACCTCAAATCGGCAATCACCATCCCACTAGCTCTAGCGAACTCCAAAAGGAAGACGCATCCCTCATTCATGTCCCCGATTCCAAAGCCTCCATGCACGTCGTCATAACCCCCAGAAATGACCCAATATAGCCATTGAAATCTCATCCTACAAATAACTTTTCAGTGGGTGGTATGCCTCCCACCACTTCGTCCAAATCCTCCCAAAAGCATTTTTTCTCCTCTTCGTCCAAGCCCGCCTGCGACGCATAAGCACTAATAATGTTCATAGTGCACCTTCTAACTACCAACTTAATCGTCATCATCCGGTCATTGACTCTCATCACCTCTACCACCTGCTCTCTTATCTCGTTGTCTACCAAAATGCCTACCTCATTCCTATACTGCGACCTACCCGAGAACCATAACTTATACCCGTCTACATCCTTAGCCTTAGGTTCTACCCACTTGGTCTCCTCGACACAAGCTATATTAATCCTCCTCTTCTTAAGAATCTTAACTAGTTCTATAGACTTCCCCGTTAAAGTCCCAATATAAATAAGCAAATAAAATAAAATATTTAGTAGACAATGTAGACTTGTAGAGAGATAGATAGAGATATTAGAGAGATTATAGGAAGATTTGTGAGAAAAATGAGTTATTTATAGTTAAGAAATAGAGTTAAAGTGTAAAAATACTTACTTAGTGATTAAAAATAAATATTAAGGAGATAGGGGGTTTATGGGGTGGGGGGCCAAAATGGTCGTTATAGACGTTGCACAACGGCCAAAATCTAAATTTGGCCGTTGTGCAACAACTATTTTTGCTAGGGCGAGGGAGGGGTCGGGATGGGGCGGGGCGTGATCGGGATGGACGAGCGCTAGTCCCGTCCCGAGTTTGAACCCTGCAACCATTTTTTAAGGGGAATTGGGGCGGGTCGGGGGTAAGCAGGCCGGGTCGACCGCCCACTGGACAGCCCTAAATAAATCTATGTACACAGAAACAGTGCACCTAATTGGTTCAATGACTTCAATCATAGAGTTGCTAGTTTCTGTACCAACAACAAAAAAAATAGAGTAGCTAGTTTGGTGTTCTCTTTGTCACTTTTCAGTTCTGTTTAGAGAAGGCTCTCTCTCTACCAGCAAAGAGTTTCCATCTGCAACTCAGCTCAGAAGCTGCTTCTTCATATTGCCTAAGACAAGTATTTGCTGTCTTAACACATTTTTTTCTCTTGTTTTCCACTTATTGTTTTTGGGTAATTCAATATCTTACTCAATCTTTTTTTTACTTATATATTTTAGCTGTTTGACTTTTTCCAAAGAATCCTATTTTGGGATTCTTGAATTTAAGCTGTAGTATAGGTACTAGTATCATTTGAATTGAGTGCCTTTTAACTTGTTACCGTAAAATTATTGGTTTCTTGTAATCTTGAATTGGGGTTATCTGGAATTTTCAAATCTTAAGGTCTTTCTAAGAACCCTACCTAGTAAAGTTTCAATCTTTACTAGAATTTCAACTGATTTTGGGGGTTTGATAAAGGTTCTAGAAGCCTCCTTTTTAGTTTCACGCTTCTTCTGAATTGGGGTTATCTAGATTTTCCAAATCTTAAGGCCCACCTTGTAAAGTTTCAATCTTGACTTGAACTTCAACTGAATTTTGAGGTTTGATAGAGGTTCTTGGAGCTTCCTTTGTGGTTTCAAGCTAAAATATGGAACCCCCATATTCTGAAAGTCAGGCTAATATGTATTATAGTAGGCATTACCTTGTATATGCTGTTCTTCCATTGTTGAAACTCTTATGTCTAACTGTTATTGGCCTAATTCTTGCACATCCAAGAACTCAATTAGTTCCTAAAACTACTTTTAAGCTCCTTAGCAAGCTCGTGTTTGCTCTTTTCTTGCCTTGCACTATCTTTATTCACCTTGGTGAGACTATTACTGTCCAGAATTTTATGCGCTGGTGGTTTATACCAGCTAACGTACTTCTCAGTACTGCAATCGGTTGTCTGTTGGGGTACTTGGTAGCGATAATTTGCAAGCCGCCTCCAGAGTACTTTAGGTTCACTATCATCGCGACTGCTTTTGGGAATACGGGCAATTTACCTCTTGCTATTGTTGGATCAGTGTGTCATAGTGATGACAATCCTTTTGGTCCGGATTGTTACACGACTGGTGTGTCTTATGTGTCGTTTTCCCAATGGGTGGCGGTGCTGCTTGTTTACACTCTTGTTTATCATATGATGGAGCCCCCGTTGGAGTACTTTGATGTTGTTGATGAGGGTGGTGAGATTCAGGAGCCGTTACCTAGTAATGATCTAAGTAGGCCACTTCTTGTGGAAGCTGAGTGGCCTGGTATGGAAGATAGAGAAACTGAGCATTGCAAGACACCTTTTATTGCAAGGGTTTTTACAAGTGTCTCAACCCTCTCGAGTAGTACTATTCCAGACCCTGATAGTTTGGAGGAAGCGCCGCCAGCTCCAAGGAGTCCAAAATCTATTAGATGCTTAGTGGAGCCTCGGATGGTTAGAAAATTAAGAATTGTTGCTGAACAAACTCCAGTTCGACATGTTCTCCAGCCTCCGATGTTTGCTATTTTATTGGCTTTTCTTGTTGGAATGGTCCCATCGATTAAGTCTGTTGTTTATGGTAACGAGGCTCCTCTTGCGTTCCTCACGGATAGTTTACAAATTCTTGCTCAAGCTATGGTGCCTTCAGTTATGCTGATTCTAGGGGGAATGCTTGCTGAGGGTCCAAATGAATCTTTACTTGGGGTTCGAACCACCGTCGGGATTACTGTTGCTAGACTTTTAGTCCTTCCTTTGGTGGGAACAGGAGTGGTCTATTTGGCTGATCAAATGAACTTTTTAATCCCTGATGATCAGATGTATCGATTTGTGCTTTTGTTGCAGTACACAACACCAAGTGCCATCTTGTTGGGAGCAGTTGCTAGCTTGAGAGGTTATGCAGTCAGAGAAGCTTCAGCAATGCTCTTCTGGCAACATGTGTTTGCTCTCTTCTCTCTTTCAGTATACATTATTATTTATTTCAAGATTCTGCTTTCTTATGTCTGAGGTTTGTTCGAAACATTCGTGCACTATTCATGTCTGTTTTAGAGTTTCTATGTAATAAGCGACATGGCATAGTCGTGATCAATTCTCAGTGTCTCTTACTTGTTTCAGTGCATAATTTAAACTGATGTACTAGACTTTGGTATGTAAGGGTCTCAAAATGCAGAAACAAGTATGTGAACAAACTACTCATATGTAGTGTGTGCCTTGCCTTTTCTATGTTTTGTTTGAAGCATTAAGGAACAGATTAAATCTCTCCCAGCTTTGCTTATTTTCTCGGAAATCCAACACGAGGGAAAGACACAACTTCTTTTATGAAGCGTCTATCCAATTGTGGAGTGGACATTGTATGTTAATCTCGTATGTTAAAGGTTTAAAGTGATATCCAGTAAAGAATTTTCGATGTAGATCTTATAGCCCTTCCTCAGACCCTCCTAATGCAGGATGCTTTGTGCACCGGACTGACCTTATTAAAAAGCTGTGGCTGTCCAAGTTTGAGTTTTGGCCAAGTTCCACAGTATGCTTATTCTTGGGAGCTTTGGAGGATTGAACTGAGGCTTATAGTATTTTCTGAATTCAATCTACTCTTGAATTAACAAGCACAATGGACCAAAAAATGAAATAAAACACCAGAAGTATGGACATGTTTATTGTGGTACTATCTCAAATCTCAATTGCCATAGGCAAATCATGTGAAACAGAGCCTTGTGGATCTCTGTGGATCATGGTGGCAAGGCCATTATGCAACTTATAATATTTTGTCGCGTATTTAAGTAATTTGATTATTTTGGCTTGCACATGCCTAAAGTGCGACTAAATGAGCATAAATCCGAAAAGGAAATGCATCTTGAAACATGCTTAAAATAACCACATGATTGTTATCAACTTTTCCCGTTTGCACATGCAAACTTTATACTAAGAAATATGTGTTTGGACAATCATTTAAAAATGTTCTTAAAACTTCGGTTTGTTTCAAGCAGATTTGACACTTTTCTGTAAAGTACCTGAAAGTGTACATACCTCATATACACGGTATACTATCTAGTGTATACCGTGTATATCACGGAAACCCAAAGCAATTGGGAGACCGTGATATACACGGTATACACACCGTGTATATGAGGGTTTTGGTGTTAGATTTTGTATATAATTAGAATTGTACATTTACCATAATTATAGAATTCTTGTACAAATAGAATAGGATTTTTGGTATAAAATAGAAATATGATTTTTCATATTATGAAAATTGTAAATTGTATATATACTCGTTCATATCAAGGGATTATTTCTTTCATGGTATCAGAAGTCTAGGTTTTCCACCCACTTCGTTCGAATTATACCTTCCGTTGCCTCGATTTCTGGTCTTCTCCTCGGATTCCGTGCACTTCTTTCTCATCTCTTCCCAAATTTTCTTTCCTCATTCACCTATTGTTCTTTCGTTATGTCTACGTCAAAGAACATGTTTCTTCCTGCCCTTACTGTTTCCAACATCAAGAACCAAATCCCTATTGTTCTTGAGATGGAAAACGTCCAATATGCGACGTAGGCGGAACTTTTCAAGATTCATGCACGTTCGCATCAAGTTCTTCATCATATCATTCCCTCAGCGGCAGGCGAGGAGCCTGCCCCAGAAATTGACCCGATATTATGGACTACTCTTGATGCTACCGTTCTGCAGTGGATTTATTCCACTATCTCTATGAACTTCTTGCAAATGATTCTTGAACCCGATGCTACGGCGATGGAAGCTTGGAATAGGCTGCGTGACATATTCCAAGATAACAAAAATTCTCGTGCTGTTACTCTTGAGCATGAATTTTCTCATGTTCACATGGAGAATTTTCTGAACGTCTCAGCCTATTGCAAAAGGCTGAAAGAGTTGGCGGACCAACTCCGCAACTTTGGTTCGCCCATTAGCAATAATCGTCTTGTTCTCCAGATGGTTGTTGGCCTATCCGAGGCTTATAATGGCGTTGGAACTCTCCTGCGTCAAAGTGATCCTCTACCACAGTTCTATCAAGCTCGGTCCATGCTTACGTTGGAGGAAACCGGCTTGGCTAAAAAGGCGGTTACTAGTTCAAATCCAGTCGTCATGATGACAACTTCCGACACTACTCCGTCCTCCGAAAATTCAGGCCAACATCGCAACAACGGTGGAAGCAAAAATGGTAAAAATCAGAAAACTAATCAGAAAAATAACGGCGGAAACTGTGGTGGAAATAACGGGGGTGGGCCTCGGGGCAATGGGCCGCACACACTGGCCACAACCCTGGGGTCCGTGGCCCTGGAACTGGGCCAGCGGTCCTTAGCCCAATGGCCCTTATTGCCCACCTTTGGCCTACCCAGAAAACTGGGCCCAATATCAACACACAAACAGACCCATTTTTTGGACCAGCAGTACAGTCCGAGACTTCACTCTAGGCCGGGGCAGCAAGCCAGTGTGCTTGGGCCTCGGCCAGCCCTGGCCCATCACGTTGCGGGTCACACATCGACGAATATTGAAGCCGTCATGCACACACTTGGTTTAAATCTCCCGGACGCAAATTTGTACATGGACACCGGCGCCACTACTCATATGACGTCCGACCAATGTACTCTCTCGTCTTATTTCAATTTGAGCAACAATCGTGGCATAATTGTTGACAATGCCAATTCCAATTCGTGGTTACAGTCATAAAACTTTGTCACCCCATCCACCTATTGTCTTAAAAAAAGCCCTTCATGTCCCTAACTTAATTAAAAAATTAGTTTATGTCCGTAAATTCACCACTCATAATTGGGTTTCTGTTGATTTTGCTCCTTTTGGGTTTTCTGTGAAGGATTTCAAGACGGGGATTCCTCTTATGAGGTGTGATAGTATGGAAGATCTTTATCCTATCACGCCCACATCCGGTCTCTCGAGTCAAGCCTTGCCATCTACGTTTGCAGCTCTAGCTCCTTCTTTATGGCATGCACGTTTGGGTCACCCTGGGTCGTCTATTGTTTATTGCTTACATAAAAATAATTTTATTTCTTGTAAGGGTACACATAGTACTCCAATTTGTCAATCTTGTTCTCTAGAAAAACTTGTTAGATTACCGTTTGTAGAAGCTAAATCTCGTACTTTAATGTCATTTGATATTATTCATAACGATTTATGGACATCTCTCGTTTTAAGTTCTGTGGGCCATTGTTATTATGATATATTTTTGGATGATTATTCTAATTTTTTATGGACATTTCCATTAGCGAAAAAATCACAAGTTTTTTCCACATTCTTAAAGTTTAGGTCATTCATCCGTACCCAATTCGATCGGGAAATAAAAAATATTCAATGTGATAATGGCAAAGAATATGATAATGGGATGTTTCGGGATTTTTGTGATACTCATGACATAGTTTTTCGTTTCTCTTGTCCTCATACGTGCTCACAAAATGGAAAAGCCGAACGAAAAATTCATACTATTAATAACATTGTCCGCACTATATTGGCCCATGCTTCCGTACCCCATTCCTTTTAGCCTCATGCTCCACAAATGACTACATATCTTCTTAACATACTTCATACTAAAAGGTTGGCAAATGAGTCTCCTCTTAAAGTCCTCTATAATAAAAATCCTTTGTATTCTCATCTTAGGGTCTTTGGGTGCTTATGTTATTCATTATTTCCGTCAACTACAATTAATAAACTTCAGGCCCGTTCTATCCCTTGCGTGTTTTTGGGTTATCCGTCTAATAATCGTGGTTACAAATGTTTTGATTTATCATCTAATAAAATCATCATTAGTCACCATGTTATTTTTTATGAAACTCAATTCTGTTTTCTAAAGTGAGTAGTCCCGTGCATAATTCGTATAATTTTTTGGATGACGATGTCTCCCCATATATTATCCACCATTTATCGGACTTGTCCCGCACCCCGATTTCGCCAGTGGGCCCACTGCCCGTTGGACCTACAGTTTTCGGTATGCCTTCCGTTTCTGATTATAGTATTGGGCCAGCATGCCCACTACCTGTTGGTCAGACCATCACCCCGTCCGTTTTGTCCCAAAATCCACCCAATTCTCCCCCGAGTCACAAACCGGTCACTCGTAGTCAACGGGGTATTTTTAAACTAAAAAGACATTTTAATCTAAATTCTAATGTTTTAAAATCCCCCTATCCCGTAACCCAGTGTCCGCATTAAATGAGCCGAATTGGAAATTGCATATGAACGACGAATATGATGCTCTTATTGAAAATAAGACGTGGGAGTTGGTACCTCGTCCTTCTGGTGTTAATATTATTCGGTATATGTGGATTTTTACTCATAAGGATAATTCTGATGGTTCTTTTGCGAGACATAAGACTCGTCTTGTAGGTGATGGTAAGACTCAACAGGTTGACATGGATTGTGGTGAGACGTTTAGTCCGGTGGTCAAATGGGCTACCATTCGCATTGTTCTCAGTCTGGCTCTTTCGAAAGCTTGACTCATTCATCAGTTAGATGTGAAGAATGATTTCTTACATGATGATCTTAAGGAGAACGTTTACATGCATCAGCCCTTGGGTTTTCGTGACCCCAAATTTCCTCATCATGTCAGTTTATTGAAAAAGTCCTTAAATGGGCTTAAGCAGGCCTCACGGGCTTGGTATAAGAGATTTGCAGACTATGTTTCGACTATTGGGTTTTCTCACAGCAAGTCTGATAATTCATTATTCATATATCGTCGTGGTACTTCACTGACTTATATTATATTATTTGTGGATGATATTATCTTGATTGCCTTTACTGGTGCTTTGCGCAAGTCTATCATGACCATGCTCAGTTCTGAGTTTGCTATGAAAGACTTGGAGCCCTTGAGTTACTTTTTGAGGATTGCTGTTTCACGTCATGCAGGTGGGTTATTCTTATCACAAAGAAAGTATGCCGTTGAGATAATTGACAGGGCTGGTTTGTCATTGTGTAAGTCTACTTCTACTCCAGTTGATACTAAGCCCAAGTTGGGTGCTGCGGCTGGCCCACCTTACGAGGATCCCACTCACTATCGCAGTCTTGCTGGAGCTCTACAATAACTTACTTTCACGAGACCGGATATTACGTATGCCGTAGAGCAGGTGTGTTTGTTTATGCATGATCATAGGGTGGAGCACATGAATGCGCTCAAACACATTATCAGATACATCAAGGGGACACTTGACTATGGCTTGCATCTATATCCGTCCTCGGCCGCTACACTTGTCTCGTATATCGATGCTGATTGGGGTGACTGTCCAGATACCAGACGCTCCACGTCTGGTTATTGCATGTTTCTTGGTGATAACTTAGTCTCGCGGTCTGCCAAACGACAAGCTACTTTATCACGCTCCAGTGTCGAGGCCGAGTATCGAGGGGTAGCCAATGTGATTTCTGAATTATGTTGGTTGCATAATCTTCTTTTGGAGCTTCACTTTACCATTCAAAAGCTACCTTGGTATATTGTGATATTATTAGTGTCGTTTATTTTTCTGGAAATCCGGTTCAACACCAGCGCACTAAACACATTGAGATGAATATCCATTTTGTTCGCAAAAAGGTAGCTCGTGGACAAGTACGCGTCCTACATGTCCCTTTCAGGTATCAAATTGAGACATCTTTACTAAGGGTCTTCCCTCGGTCCTATTTGAAGATTTTAGGGACAGTCTCAACGTACGAAGACCGCCCGCTATGACTGCGGCGGTGTGAAAGTGTACATACCTCATATACACGGTATACACACCGTGTATATAAGGGTTTTTGATGTTAGATTTTGTATATAATTAGAATTGTATACTTACAATAATTATAGAATTCTTGTACAAATTGAATAGTGTTTTGGATATAGAATAGGAATATGATTTTTCATATTATGAGAATTGTAAATTGTATATATACTCATTCATTAATAAAAATAATTAAGAAATTATTTGTTTCAGTACCTTTGAGTAGGGAGTAAAACTTTTAAAAGTAACAATCATCCAAACACGTACAAGCGTTATTAGTCTTCTCTTTGATCAAAGTGGCAGTAAAAGAAGTAATGTAAATAGAAACTAATACTATTCTAATTCCGTTTCTTTTGACATAATCACACTTTTCATTGTCTTCCATTATTATGGCGTATTTTTTTGTTCTACTTTTAAAGCTTTTGCATTTACCTTAAGACCACATCACTTTTTCCCCTCTCATATCCTTTCCTTTTTCTCACCTAAAAAATCAGCCTAAGTTATTCCTTCCTGTATTTATTTCCCATTTAAGTTAGTTTTCCCCTTTACTTAAAGGATTTCCCAAGTGGAAAAAAAAATCAATTGATCAACTGCATTTCAAATCAAATTAATGGGGGTTATTTATATGATTCGCTAATCTAGTCTGCTTTATTCAAGTTCATTTTATTTCAATACTAAAATAATACTCTTTTCATTTAATAATTATAACTATTTCTTGGAAAGCAGTCCTTACCAAAAAAAAATTCCAACTATTTATAAGCTGGATGTCAATATACTACAATATTTCTCGTCTATGCTCCGTGAACATGAAGGAAATAAACCAAAAAGATTATAATATATCTGCCCTCTAAATTATAAAAAAAGGAAATATTCGAAAAGTCGGAGACCTCCACTTGTGTATACTAAAAGGCATTTGGATTTGTCCTCCGGGCCATAGTCCAGTGGCAAAGCCTGGGCGCTATAAGACGCTCTGACATGGGACAGCGTGGGTTCGATTCCCCGCAAGCACGAAGAAACTCTGCATGTTGGGGAATTTGACCTTGTCTCATTGATCAGACGCCTAAACCCACCGGAGCACATCCCGCGATTTACCTGGTAATAGTGGTGAAGGACCGGTGCTATTACCTCCAAGACGTCTGGGTAATACCAGTGAAGTAGTCAGGCGCAAGCCTGAAACCTGGATTATCAAAAAAAAAATAATAATAAAAAAAAAAGGCATTTGGATTTGGATTGGTCCAGAGGTTGACTCATGATCATGAATAAAACAACTTTAAAAAACTGTTGCTTCATCCTTAAACCATAATTCTGGAGAAAACATATTCTTTGGACTTTGAGAAAAATTAGGATTGCAAATTGTAGAATGAGAAATTAATGAAAATGCATCGTGGAAGCAAAGAATGAGGTGTTTCTTTCTTTGCAAAAATGCCATCCCATTCTTGTAAGTGTTCCTCTTCTTCATAAATCATAATACATACACTCACTTCTCTTTTCCATTCTTTAACTTGGTTCCCTCCTAAAATCAAAGGTATCTCTTTTGCTTACTCATAGCATACCTGGGTTTTTTTCTTCATAATTTTCAAAGGTACTTTCATATTTTTCGACTACTTTTCTTCCGATAATTCTTGGAATCACCTTTTATGCGAAGGTGTTACTGTTTGGGGAGGAGTCAGACAGTTTTTTTTACTAAAACTTTCTTAAACTTTTTTTAATTTTTTGACTTGTACTACTTTTTGTGTAGAATTTTCAAATATGTATATTCTTTTTTTAAAATTTTGAAGAATCTGTAACCAAATTCATAGTCAAAATTATATTTTGACCCTTCTAATCCAAAGAGGAAGTACACTATATAAGATTTTATTTTACATGCATGATTTGTGATGAAACAACCTCCCTAGGGTCTGCGTACACTCTACACTCCCCAGACCCCACGTTGTGTGATTTCACTGTGTATGTTGTTGTATGCATGATTTGTGATTAGTGTAATACAATCACTTTTCTAACTTCTGTTGTTCTTGTCGTAGTAAGTTGATTCTGTTTTTTTTCTCATTTTGAAATATCTAACATAATGCAGGTGAGCTGTTTTGGGACCTTGAAGTTATTTACATAAATAGTACGTCATCTGAATATGTAAGTTGTTACATTCCAAGAAAATTAAACACGACGAATTGAACTAGTATTACACTGAAGTACGTGAGACCATTTTGCCTTATTGGTGGAGGGGTTGCTAACTGAAATTACCTAGGAAAGGTGCTATGATAGCAAAAGGGAAAAAACTAATTGCAGTGTTTTACACCAAATGAATGAATATATATATTCTCTATATTGCTTGATTTAGTTTATAAACACCGGGTGTTGGAAAGTATATTCCAAGCAAACACGTTGTTACAGCATGCCTTGCCAGGTGATTTTAAAGAATGAGAAAATTTTGATTCCTATAGGATGGACATCCATGTTGTAGAGTCTGCAGCAAGGAAGATGGAAGAATGTAGGATTTGCCATGATGGTGATGAAGATTCTAACATGGATATACCTTGCTCTTGCCGTGGAACCCTCAAGGTTTGTTGTGGCAACTATTTGCTCATTTGTGATAGATGCCTGATTTGTTTCATATCTGAAAAAAATATGCTTCCTGTTCTCACTATAGGTACAAATCATTCTAAAGGCAGCACATATGGTTCATGCAAAGTGTTTTATATTTGAAATTTGTTACCATGAGTTTACATTTCCAGAAATCATTTAGCAATTATAGGTTAGTTATTAGGACCAGCTCTTAGTAAATTGTTCTCTCTACTAGAGCTTTGTAACAAGGCATACTTTGGATTCCTATCATTTTTTTAGTATCTAGTGACGTCAAGTAAAAAACAGAAACTTGTGGTTTTGAGGAAGGTGTGCTGTGTCTGTTGATGCAGAGGCTTTATATGTTTTCTGATGTAACAAAATTTTCATGATTCTCATAATGTCCTAACTGCTTGTACTGTAATAACAATGGGACTTCATCACATTAGCCAAAATATAACTGCTGCCAAGTCAAGCTGTTTCTTGCATCGCTCTTATTCATTTAGTTGCGTTTTGTTCTTAATGAAGTTCATGTATATGCAGTATGCACATCGCAAATGTGTACAGAGGTGGTGCAATGAGAAGGGGGACACCATCTGTGAAATTTGCCGCCAGGTCCAATTGTGATTGCACAGTTTCTTATCCAGTTTCATTTTTTAAGCCAGGACCTAAATGTTGCTATTTATTATTCTGTATATGCTGAAAGTAGGTTGCTCTTAACCATGCTTCTCTTTAATGTTGAGATTGCAGAATTTTAAGCCAGATTATACAGCACCAGCTCCTCTGTTTGGCAGATTTCCAATGAACATGAGGTAATTCTACCATCTGAAACTTCGCCAGTCATTTCTTCACAAGACTGTTCTTTACAGTTCCAACTTATAACTATGGATGCTGTGCTTGTTTTGTCTTTGCTATCACAGAGGAAACTGGGATATTTCCATGGGTGTGGTTGAGTATCCTCATTTCGGTTCATTGGTTTCTGCAGACCACAATTTTGTTGATTATGAGTCTGATGAGTATTCAGCATTTTATCCAAGAAGTTTGATATGCTGCCGTATTGTTGCCATAACTGTAAGCACCCTCTCTGCATAGATTAGTCATACAGGCATCCAGCCCTTTTGGATGGATAGAGTTACTACTTTGTTACATTGTAGTGATACACCATTGAGTAGAATCAATAGAGTAAGCACTGACTGACTAATACACCTAAATAGTAGTCCTTGCCTCTGGATTATGTTTTTATTTCTTGTCAATAAAGGTACAATCTTTAAATTCAATTTCTCCCCTTGTCCATGCAGTTTGTGCTTCTTCTGATGTTGCGAACAATGCTGCCAATAATAGTTGGTGTTGCTGGAGATTACTCGGTAACATTGGTCATGGTTAGTCAGAGTTAAATTTCTTTTGAAAGAGAAACTTGTCTTTTCATCTGAGTGGTTTATACACTTTCTTGTAGTTATATGTGTTGAAAACTATTGGAATCCTACTGGCAATTTATGTATTGGTGAAAGGTTTTATTGCTATACGACGTCGGACGCATCAACAGGTGGGTAAAGTATCAAAAATTCTTGTAACATGCTTTAAGCTAATATTACTCTAGTACGTTTCTTTTCTGGTAGTGATATTCAGTTCATTTTAAGTTCCCTTGAAAATGCTCAGTATGATTTGAAGAGCAGTCACTTTGTAATCCTTTAATTTCTGTTGGGCGTGCTTCTCATAGCATCAGGCATTTGAACCTGTTATATACCACCCAAACTATAACAACAACAACATACCTAGTGAAATCACACAACGTGGGGTCTGGGGAGGGTAGAGTGTATGCAGACCTTGCCTCTACCTTGGTAAATAAAGCGGCTGTTTCCCAGAGACCCTCGGCTCAAGAAAGAGCATAAGCACAAGCAAAGCAAGATAAACGGTCAGTATGAAAATATTGATATCAAAAGCGAATAAGCCATGATAGTGCATTCTGAAAAAGTAAGCAGTAACTAGCGCATGTAAATAAGCTAAACAAAGTACACTAGAGAACACATAGTAGCAGAAATCAAACTACAGGGGACTATAAAGTCATACCGCGCCTATTAGTATGATAGGCTAAGCGGGCCTACAGTAATAACACTACAACTACCCGTTTGCAGTGTAAGTAGGACTACGCTCGACTACCTACTACCATTTTACCCTAATTCGTGTCCTCCACAACCCCCTATCTAAGGTCATGTCCTCGGTAAGTTGCACCTGCACCATATCTCGTCTAATCACCTCTCTCCAATACTTTTTCGGCCTACCTCTGCCCCTCTTGAACACCGCCCAAACTATATATGCAAAGAAATGATGCATATCCAATGAAATTTGCAGAAACTGATAACTGCAACCATAAACACCATACCAAAAGAGTAAAAAGTCAACTTTTGATGTATATTTTGATTTTGAATTATAGCGAAAAATGTCTTTAACCTCCCAGTGAGATATTAATATGACACACACATATCCGACTTGGACATGTTTTGTGGAGTAACATGTACAGCTCAAACCTAAATGTATATTCCTTGCAATAGTCAACTCAGCTACAAAAACTAGTAGTGTTTCTCATTTTGATGAGTTTCAATGGTCCTTCTTATCTGATTCTCTGAACAATGTAGTAGCAATGAATGGCTGTTGATTTCCAATATCTTCTCTTCTCTATGTTTATTTAGGATCTTCATCACTCCCAGATAGTTCCATCGGATGAAGAAAATGAGTTGCCATTACAACAGCTTCAGCACTCTCAAATTGTTCCGTTGAATGATGAGAATGAACTACCACTACGTCCACCTCAGCCGCATTTTATACATGTCCAATGAATCCTTAAATTACATTATCTCAATACCAGTGGGGAGTTTGGCTGCAACTGGTGATCCTCTGTAAATGTCAACAGCTCGCTGCTCCATGATGGAGTACTCTTCTGTTGAGGTGCGGGCATAAGATGGTTGAACAGATTGACCTTTGCCAGACAAATTAAGCAAAGATGCAAAAAGAAATCAAATGATTTCACGTAACAGTGTCTGCTTTTGAGACATTTCTAGCTTGCTTTAAATATATCCTGTACTCCATCCTGCATCGGATTCACTGTAATAATACAAGAAAAAACTACCTGTAGAATTGAGCAGAAGATCAAAATGGTATCCATAGCATTGTAAACTTTATGATAGATCCTTAATGCGGGGGTGAATAATTCCCGGTTTCCCGCATTGAACGAAGAACGCCAAGCTATGCAATTGGTAATGTCATGCAGAACTGATCCCATCATGTTGAAATCCTTAGGTTCCGAGAGTAACTCATTTCCAAATTAACTTCATGACATTTTAATTGGTTTACATTGCAGCATATCAGTAACTAGTAACTACTAAGGGATCGTTTGGTTGGAGGGATGGGATTATTAGTCCCTTGGTATTGAAATTATCTCATGTTTAATTGGTGTGATAACTCTTTTGGATTATACGATGCAACTAATCATTCGGGAGAGAATTAAAGGAAATCGTTAAAAAGTATACATTGTTTTTTTAGGTTGTTGCATCAAATGCAATCATATGGTAAGAGAAATATACTTATACTTGCAAGGAATCGACGCCCGAATCATGAAAATGCATTTTCGGGAAGTTGAATCAACGTGGAGTTTAAGCATTGTAATTATGCTCAGCCACCCAAACATAATTAAGTTAAAACGAATACTGTTGAGTTTTGATGTCTGAAAATAACACAATTGGGTCATATTATTTGAAGCTCTGTAATAAAAATATCACCACAAAGATCTAATCAGCAAACCATGGGAAAATTGCTACATCACCTGAATAAGCATTTAAGCTTGAAATAAACTCACCCTCAACAGAATAAGTAGGTAGCTATGATATTCTGACACAGTACAAGTTTTCACCTTAAACAATAAAAAAAAAGACACGGATCACACGACAGAAGACATGGATCACACAACAGAAGTACCCTGAAACAGAACCAAGCAAAAGCATAAATAAAGGAGAAAACGTGAATTCCGAACTAGTAAACAGTCACTCTGGTAAAGCCGCATATGCCTAAATGATGAAGAACGTAAGCCTGCAAAGAACAGAATAGATAAGGAACCATAGTTGTGATTTCAGTCCTCCTCGGACTCCGACTCAGCACTCTGCAGCCAGTCAACAAAGGGTTTAACATTCTTCCAAATTTTAGAGTCCTTTTTAACTCCAGCAACACCATCTTGATACCACTGCACTATAAATTCCTCCTCCAATACATCAGCATCATACAAAGCTTTCAAAATGAGTGCTACTTCTTTCACAGCTGCTGGGTTAGATTTCCCACAGAATTCTTCCAGCGCTCGGAGCAAATGTAGCTGCGACCCCTTCTCTTCACCAACAGCAGCGAGAAGATAACCTTTCTTCTTAACAAGCTCCTTGGAGAACCCTTTCTCCACACCATCCAAGAGTGCCTCGTAGACAGCAGTAACTATGTCCTGAGGAGATCCAGAGAGTGAACCCAAGAAAGATTGAAATTGGCTGGCCTTAACTCCTTTCTTTAGATGTACTTTTACCTCCTCAACAAGCGTCTCAAAGGTTCTCTCTCCATTCTCAACTTTGGGATCATCCACAGATGGTGCAGCAACAGCCTTGGGACTCTGGCGGGCTTGAGCTGCCTTGGACTTCTTCTCTGTCTCATTTGTGGAGAGCATAACCATTTCAGTTGTAACAGCATTCAACTGTTCCTGTATGCGTTGCTTTGCAGCTTCCATCGATGTATCAGTTTGCCACTGAACATCATCATCATCTTCTTCATCCTCCTCTTCCCTGACATTCACATGCCTTTTGGGTGGGGAAGTATGATCCTCATCAGAGCCACTGGCATTCTTTTTAGAAGTAGGTTTCACACTGGCTTCCTTGGAAGAAACCTTTTTCTTTGTTTCTTTCTTCACCTTCTTCAGCTCTTCATCAGCAGCCTCACCTTCCTTTAGACGCTCCTTTTCAGCTCTTCTCATTGCTTTCTTGTCCTTGGCACCCTTCTTAGACTCAGGTGGGTTCTTAAGAATAAACGTTGTCAGCTTGTCTCTCATGTCTACATCAGAAATAAAACCACACGCAGCACACTTCAGTTGGATCATCTGATTTTTAGTGATAAGGATCTCAGTTTCAGGGTTTCCACACCCATAGCACTGAACATATTTCTTAATGAAAATCTCAAGAAGACCAGCAAGCTTGGCAGTATCATGAGCTCCATTGACGAGGGAAGCTCCAGTTTTTTCATCAAACTTTGACTGCGCTCCAAGCTCACAACCAAAATGTTTAGTGGTGTAAGATGCTGGCCTTGCTAGAGCTTTGGCAATATCAACCATGTTGACCACGTTTGTCTTGATGCCATTCCCACGTCCCTCTATCTTGGTAATCATCCTCGGCATCTTGTACCTGTAGAAGGCATCATCACTGTTGGCAGCTCCAATATTCTGCAAAGCCATTTTGATTCAGTGAAATTTCCTAAATAAAGGGTTAGGGGTTTCCAGAGGATCTTTTGGCCCAAAATTTGTTGAGAGAAGGTTGTGTCTGGCTGTGCAACCACTAAGCTCCAAGTGTCCTTCCTGAAATAAGTCAAGATGCATACAGTCAACTCTATCAGAAATATGAGGACTCTTTTTTCTTGACGTAGGACAATATTCTCCAAGCAATCCAACGGATCCCAAATAGAGTGTGGCTTGTTCTGACATAAAAGAAGCTTCAACTTGAGAAACTACAACTTGAAACCCACAAAGATAAGATGCCTGCGACCTTCAGAAAGAAAAGCCACATCAACCGATAAAGTGTAAGCTTATGTTACCTTCTCAAATTAAAAAACAAGGAGTAACTTGTAAAAGAGAAATTTAAAAACTGTTAGTACTAAATATATAAGCCATGTAAAAATAGAAAAGGGGAAAAATGTTAAATAATAACAGGTTGCAGATTGAGCTTCCACATTGGACACAAGGGAGATTTTTAACCCAATTCTTTCAGTTGTTTTTGATCAAGAAAGAGAACTATAACCCAATTCTTTCAGTTGTATAGCTGAAGTAAGCAGCTGTAAAAATTTAAGGAACATGACATGTCCTTCAAAATTTATGTATACGAATAAATAGAATGCCCTAGGTACTATTCTCATTACTTAAGGCCTATTTACCCACTAAAGTATAACATTAATTAGGCAATTTACTTATTGCATATCTGAACTTCTAAATTGTAAACTACAATACCACTAGTAGTAAAAGACCAAAGATGGACCACTCACCTATTGCATATCTGTGCTTCTGAATTGCAAACTAAAGTACCACTTGCTGGAAGAGAAGCTCATTATTGTAAAATTTTGGACTCAAGAGCTAAGTCACTCACTAATGGTCAGGTCTTAACATGGAATGGATAACATAGCCTACTAATTGCAATAGCTTAATATATTAGGATGAACATCCATGCTCTGACCATCTAAAAGTGCACAAATTAAGCATCAAACACTAAATATCAAGATGCCTATCAATTTCTAGATACACATAACAAGCTCAAATAAAACAGAGAAATACAGAACAGAATCATCAATAACGGTTAACACTTAAATTCACCGTACATATAAATTTGGTACTAATTACACAGCTATACCAAAATAAGTAGCAGCAGAAACTAAGCCATTAAGCACATTGACAAATCAATTACTCAAACAAACAAATGAAGATAAACATATGTAATTCATAAAAACAACCGACATTCAATCAACAGTTCTGGATGATCAACAGGAAATTAAAAAAAAAATTAGAAATCTTACCGATTGAAGGACGCAAAGTGGAGGAGTTGGGAAAGGCAGATTAGGATTAGAATATAAAGGGGAAATTTGGATGGTGAATAAGTGAGGCGGCCGAAGCGATTTGTTATATAGGGTTTGAAGGAAGGAATTGGAGATTAGGGGTAACCACATACTTCTCTGAGTGAAAGAAATTTCAATTCTATTTTTTAAAAGAAATTGGTTTCTATCTAACCCTCTAAAAAATCCTCATTTGTGCATCTTGGCCGTTCATTATGCCTATGTGATGACTCTCACTTAATAAGATTTAACCAGGTCGAAAATCTGCTAGACTCTTGTTAATAAAATAAAACTATATAAAAAAATAAACTTCAAGAGTAAATTTAGATATTGATATTTCATTTTATAAAATATAAAAATTAGAATTAGAAACTACTTAAAAAGTTATTAATTTACTTCCTCCATCAAATGAAAATAGTGAATTTCAAGAGTATGATGATTAATATATCTAGTTTCCAAAATAAGCTTGGAAATCAGTTTATTATTATTTATTTGATAAATAAATCAACCTTTTAGAATTGCAGTGAATAGTAGTATTACTAAAAATCCAGGTTGTTTATTGTCATGAACATTTTTAAACTTCAAATAAACTTTTATTGAATCCCCAAATAGTTGTAATAATGGACCAACAAAATTTAAAATTTTGCAATGAAAAGGGATACATTGATAAAGGGTCGAAGAAGACCAGCAACATTACAAACAAACAGGGGCAAAAGTCAGCGAACTTGAGTTCCATGGCCGATCAACAAACAGGGGCAAAACAGGGATAAAGGGTCATCAAAACTTGCTGACGGGTCTGGTCTCTTGCTCGAACTTGAGTTCCATGGCCGCTCGATCTCCACATCGGCGGCATTGAGCCGATCAACTTCGGAGGAAAGAGAAGCTTCATTTTGCACGTTGAAGTGCAGCGCATCCTCTTGAGAAGTGAACTCAAACTTAAGATTGGTGAGTTCGGTGTTAAGATGCTCCGCTTGTTGACGGAAAGCTTATTTCTCCCCGTTTGCCAGCTCGAGGTCGAACATGGCTCGGGCATAGTCCTTCCTAAATTTTATCAAGTTCAGCTTTTATAATTGGGAGGTCTCCGACCAATTAGGATTCCCTCAGAGAAATGTCGCTCTGCAGGAACTGGATTTTCCTCTCTTGAGCGTCGAACTGAACTTTCATATCTTTATTTTCCTCGATGCAGAGGCGAATACTCCCTCCGGTCAGAATTTCAAACTAAAAAAGAGAAGAAGCAAAAGACAGTTAAGAAGGAGTTAATTCACGAAATTAACGGTTTCCAGGAGACCCCCCCTCATTTTTTCCTTATTTGATTCCAAAATTAACGGTTTCGGTGAAGCCATTTTAGTGGCTTCGGTGGTTTTTGTACTCTCGAGGAACTTCCTTCTCCGGAGACCCTCTATCTTTTGAGAGGGGTGCCGAAGGTGACGCCAGGACGGCCCACGATTTTTGCTACTTTCTTTTTCTTCGTTGCTTGATTAATCCAGTGAGCGGAGGCGTCGGGTCAAGGACGGGGCCGGCCATCACTGCCCTGGGGCGGGAAGCGCCTTTAGGCAAGCTTGTCAGAAGAAGCCATAGGAGACTAAAGTTGCATTAAAAATTGATCAAGGAAGTGTGAAATTATTTATCGTGGTTTTTGGCTTGTCATCGTTTCTGAGAAATTTCTTTTCACGTCTGAGTTTCGTAACTTAAGATGTTCAACATCCCTTGAACCCAATTAGGAAGGTTCATGAGGGTTGCTGGTATCCAGGTAGATGCTGAAGGAGAATGGAGACGTTAAAAATAAGATCACGAGGAAAAAAAGAAGTTGTGAAGGTAAATACCTACGAGATAGGTTCCATGTCTCCAAAAATGGCATCTCGTTCTTCGGAATAATCTCGCCAGTGGGAACGGCTATATGCCTTTCGGTCTAGCCTCTGTCATGGTGTTCATCCAAGCTGGTGATTATAGGGTTCTTCCCTCGCTTGAAAGGCATGATAATTTCTCCCTAAAAAAATTTTGGGACGTAAAGCCAGATCAGATGATCAAAAGAGAAGGTCAATTTGGCCTTAGTGGCCAAGTAACTACTTCCCTCCATACTGAAGGACCGACCTGAGCAAGACGGACATTGTAGTTCCTGCACATGTCCCGGATAACCGAATCGATAGGCAGAGTGAATTCAAGCGTGAATGGATAAGTGTATACATTGGGAAAACCCGGCCTGGGCGTGATGATGTCGTCGTTCGACCGAGGGATAATAATTTGGAATTATTTTCCCAATGGCAGTCCTTTCGGATTATGTGTATTTCGAAAACCATCTCGCCCCTGTCACTTTTGGAAGTAGCCGCCCGGACGGCAATTCATGATCGCAATATAGGAGAGAGGAATCATGTTAGGCCCCGGGTTGGGTAGGAATGTAACATCCCACACTTTTGCGTCAGGATAAACCGTAAGTAAGTTAAGATGAACTTGAAGGGTGTATGACAGTGTTATTATAAGACCTCGTAAGTTTGACAACCTTGAAACCATTAGATATTATTTTGATATGATATTTTATTTTAAGTGAAATACTTTTGTAAAAAGTTTTATAAATATGATTTTATATAGTTATTAATATTACTATTTTTGATAGACTTTAAATTATATAAATGACACGAGAAAGTTTATAAATGAAATTTTATTTGGTTATAAGAATAGAAATTATTTTCTCATAAAAAAAATTCTTTTCCAGTTTTGCGAATTAATAGTACAAAAAATGTGTACTCTTCATATAAAGTTGGAAAAATCAGAATATGTGTTTTCTTGAGATCTTAATATTTATGACATGTTAGTATATGTATAATTTTTTATGAGATATTTTTGAATTATTAGTATTTTAATTATGTGGGTAATTGAATAAATGTTAGAATAAAGTGGAAGAATAAAGAATTAATTATGATATTAATTTAAATTATGTGGATAACTGTTAATTAGGGGCAGCCACGTGGATTCATGGAAATGGGGTTGCTAGTGCCTATGCATTTGCGTGTGTATGGTCGCACTTTATGGTAGGGGCTGTCCAACGGAGCGGGGAGGGTCGGGACCGGGTCGCCGGTGGGAGGTCCCGTCCCACATCCCGGCGGAATGGGTCGGGTCGGGACGAGACTCGAATTTTTTTGCCACTTAATTTAAAAAAATAATATATACAAACAATTTAATAATTGAACAAGATAGTGTAATAAAAACATCCTAATGTTATTTTTGTGCCTCTTATATTATTTAATAGAAATATAATTTTTTTGTAATACAATTTCAAAATTGCAACTTTGTGGTGTTGTTCAAAACTTGCAAATGACATAGTAAAGTTGTAATTAAAAAAATTACATATTCAACCATACTCTTTCGAATTTTCTCACAATGTCTTGAGGATCTTCTGTTGGAATTCGAATTTGTTTGTCAAATTCTTCAACGTCGCTTCCTGCTCTCTCGGACAAGATTTCATTGTAGTTGTAGTCTTCTTCTTCGTTGGTCTCCGGTTGGCCGCACCTTATACGCTCCGCACGAATCCAGTCTCTGAATAGAACTGCAATCTCCAACGTGTCTCCCGCCAATGAATTTCTGTGCTCTCCAATTTGAAATCTTTCCGCGAAAAAGGCGCTTTCAGACGATGTTGATGATGCTTGAATGTTTAACACATCTCGGGCCATCTTTGTTAGCGTCGGAAATGTCTTCTCATTCTCCCTCCAGTATTTCAGCAAGTCTTCTTGTCCTTCAGCATTGACAATTAATTCGTACGGTATAATACCCTGTAAAGTATAAACATCAAATTCGCTAACTTGTGAAGAAGTTGAACCACTACACATTTTATTTCTAAGGCCTTCAATACTAGCAGCAGAAACCGCATGTGTTTTTATAAGGTTGCAACGAAGTAGTAGAAGATGGTACAGAAGACGGTTGATTATTTTCACTTTGTTGCTGGTAATACATATATACTTGTTTGCATTCGGTGTGTATGCTAGACGTAATTGCTTCTTTAGTTGGTTGGTGAGTTAGTTTTTCAGTTGGGTCTGTTGGAAGTACTTCTATACAATCATAAATCGTTTCTACAAGTGTTTTACAACCGTCTACTTTAATAGTTGGATTTAATACAACACCAACAATATAAATAGTGGGGATAGAAAAAAAGTATTTTTAAAAATTTTTAAAATTTTTTTTAATAGATGCCTTATAAGTTGGTTTTGCATATATTCATTAAGTAACAAAATATTAGAGCTATATAAAATAACATATTTGAAATAGTATGGTAATAAATGCCAGAAAATTCTTTAGTAGCTTGATAAAATTTCTCTAAAAATTCATTAAGTTCTCAAAAAAAATTCATTATCTACAAGCATATCACTTGAATTTTTATTGTTGGCGTTAAATAATAAAGTAATATGTTGTCTATAATCGTAAGTAATAGGTAGTTGCTCTAACAGAGAATTTCACCTAGTCAAAACTTCTTCTGAAATTTTTCTATATGATAATCCACAATCATGACATGTTTTTTTATACTCTTTGGGTCTTTGTATTTTTTTACCTTTAAAAATAAAATTTATAGCAAATTTTATTTTATCAAGAATGCTTTCAAAATGTTTTAGGCCATCATTTACAACTAAGTTATAAATATGACACGCACATCTTATATGAAAATGATCAGGAAAAGATGAAGTTAATGTAAGTTTTAAAAGTCTAATAGCATAATCATTAGAAGAAACATTATCTAATGTAATAGTCATAATTTTATCATTTATTTCATAGTAATCACAAATTTCATTAATATTTCTGCAATAAAACTTCCAGTGTGCATATCATCTATATATCTATATGCTAAAATACGTTTTTGCATAAACCAATTTTGATCTATCCAATGACATGTTACCGCTAAATAATCATTACCGTTAGTACTACGGCCTATATCAGAAGTGATAACCATTTTGCCATTAAAATGATACAGTGTATAACGTAAATACTGTTGATATTCACTTGCAAATTTAAAAACATCCTTTCTAACAGTTGATCTAGAAAAACCATTAAAAGCAGGATTATATGTTTCTCGAATGTAATGAATAAAACCAGGAGAGGAGGAAATGAAAAAGGCAAACTGTCCACCGCAATTAATTTTGTCATATTTTTCATATCTTTTTTTATCATATTTAGGACCAAAAATTCTCCCCGTCGTCGGGTTAATTTGACCCTGTACTAGGTCGGGGACACTATGGGGACATTGTCCCGACTCAGATGGCATTGGCACACCCGATATTTTAGCCAGGTATTGATTCCACATAGGCTCGTGCTCGCCTTGTACATGTTTCAGTAAACCTCCCGTGTCCCACCTTGACATTTTCCGATTTTAAATTTATAAATATTTTTACAAATTTTACATCTAGCTAGTTGATTATCTTCGTCCCTATCAAAAAAATGCTATGCATCTGTCTTTAATTTTCATTTTGTGGGGCCTCGATTCATACTAGGGGGAATATGAGGCATTTCGATTTCAGTTTCAGGCTGAGACTCAGTCTGAGCCTGAGGTTGAGGTGCACTAGTGGCTGTGTCATCTAGTAGTTCATATAAATTAAAGTCTGATTCATCTACTTCATCATCTAATGATATATCATTAAAAAAAGCAGTATCATCAATATGACTGAAATCAATCAAATCATCGGGACTAGGAATATGATTACAAGAAGAAGTATTCTTACCTTTGTTACTCATACTAGAAGAAACACCCTTATCCTTATCAGTAATCATAAGTTTCAATCCTTTCATTTTAATTATACAAATAAATAATTAAAGTAAATGAAATTAAGTGTTATAATTAAAATTAAGTAACAATATTAATTTAAAGAAGGAACGAAGGTACCAAACGCCGACGTAACGTCGACGTGTAATCGAGGTTGAAAATTGAAACTTTGCTCGATGGATGATCCTCAAGCTAGTTGCCAACTTCACTCCCAATTTTTAAACTTTGATATAATATTTAATTGTAGGAAGATTTGTAGAATTGTAGAGAGATAAATTGAGAGACTAGAGAGATGATAGGAAGATTTGTGAGAAAAATGAAGAGGAAAATGAGTTATTTATAGTTGAGAAATAGGGTTAAAGTGTAAATATATTAACTTAGGGATTAAAAATATATATTAAGGGAATAGGGGGGCAAAATGGCCGTTATAGCCATTGCACAACGACCAAAATTGAAATTTGGTCGTTGTTGCAAGGGAATTTTTGCAAAGGGGGAGGGGGACGGGTCAGGATCGGGATGGGGTCGGGATCGGGACGGGAGGGATGAACCCAGGCCCCGTCCCGAGTTCGAACCCCGATCCCGCCAAATTTTTTTTATTTTAGGGGATCGGGACGGGGCAGATCGGGTATCAGGACAGGACGGGGCAGATCGGGTATCAGGACAGGACGGGGCGGGGCGGGTATCAGGACAGGGCGGGATTGGGCCGGCCTGGCCCACTGGACATGCTTAGCTATGGTTGTATTAGAAAGACACTAATGTTAGGTGTGGACCCCATTTTACAAATAGAAGGGGAAAGGATGTTATATTTGATTCTTTTTCATTTGGAGGTAGCTAGTTCTCTTTTAAAAAAAATTCCAGCAACATGATTTCCAAATCCGCTTACGCAGCAACTATAATCACATCCATTTTTGGAGTAGAAAATTCATTTGGATCAAAGTAAGTACTAAAAGAACAACGTAAAGGTTTTTCTCCCTTCTTTTCCAAAGAGCAAGCAAATCGGAGATTACGTCGTAGTGAAGTAAGGTGTCAGAAAGCTTTTATGAAGGCGACCCAAGTATGATTCATCATATGCGACCTTCTACGAGCTCGTACGAGCGATTAAAGTTAAACATTTATAAGAGGAATTGACTCATCATAGACATTCGAAGGTTAAATCAAGGTATGTTAAGGCTAATATTTCTTTCGTTTGGCATGATTCAAGTTGCGAAACGTAAATGGTTCTACTCTTAGTTAAGGATATCCATGTTATTCATTCTTATGAAATTTATTTCAAAGCATGTCTAAATATGTTCATAAGTCCCTAGTGAAGCATATGGAAAAGATGTTAATATTCATAACGTAATCGGAGGATGAACGACTATATGTCACTCTGAAAAATGTTCTAATGATCATGAAAGGTTGTTCGTGCATTGTATGTACATAGATAAATGAGTAATGGCATTATATACGCATATACAGTATCTATAAGAGCATGACTATGTATTTCTATTTAACACCGGGTTATGGCCGGTTGGGCAATTACCGCCGGTTGGGCATCGTTATTTACCACCGGTTGGGCATCGTTATTTACCACCGGTTGGGCAATTGTGTATCATTATTTACCACCAGTTGGGCAGTTACCAGTGATCAGTTGGGCAGTTACCAGTGATCAGTTGGGCAGTTACCAGTGATCAGTTGGGCAGCCAAGAAGTTACATTTAGGACGTTGATATAGCGGTATAAAGTAAGGTTATAAGATACGAATGATCATTTTATATATTGTGGGCCTCGATGGAATTCCAAGAGTTCAGGTTAATTCATATCTCTCTCTCTTTTATGATTACTTACTAATGTGTTCTATTTTCGCCTTACATATTCAGTATATTATTCGTATTGATGTTCCTTTGTCTGGGGACGCTGTGTTTCATGCCACACATGAACATGTTCATGTAGGCGAGAAGAGGATCAGTCATCGTAGATCGCCTTCAGCTATCACATTTTGTTGGTGAGCTCCATTTTTTCCTAGAATATTGTCAAGTCAGGGTCATGTTTATATCATTTTTATTGGTATTGTGGGTATGGCGGGGGCCCCGTCCCCACTTATATGTTATGTCATTCGTTTCTTTTTAGAGGCTTTGTAGACATGTCATGCATTGTATAACTTGTTCAGTACGGCCTTGTAGGCCTGGATGTGGTTAGAGATTTTTTGGCCTTGTCGGCCTTAGTATGTATATATGTATAGGTTGGGTTCTTTTGTTTGCAGAATTTTATATTGTGTTGCTTTATAATTATCATTCTGAGGCCTTCTCGACCCATAATGTTATATGTTCGTGTGATGATATTCAGGTGGTTCGCTCCGACCATCTAGACGCCAGGCGCCGGCCACCCCTTAAGATTGGGGTGTGACAAGGAATTTTTTCAGTTCCTTCACCAATGCCAATGGCCGTCGGTGGTGGCGTAGAAGACATAGGTGCGCCATAAGCAGTGGAAGAGGATGCGCGAGAAGAAGCCTTGAACATGATTTTGCTGCGATGAAAGAAAGCAGGAGAAAGATTGTTAGCAGTTGGTGGAGCTTGTTGATGGGTTGGAATAAAGGTAGGATTTTTTGGAGAAAAGATTGGAAGAAGAGATTAGAAGAAACCTCAATCGATCGCATCAGCCATTCACTTAGTGACACGTACTCGCAGTGACAGAGGTGAAGGGACGTACATCAGAACATGGAGAAGTGGAAACGTTTCCTTTCCCGCCATTAAGAGAGGTGGTTTAGCTTTTGAATTATATCGGAATCGGAGGGAAGGTTATTTCTACTTTTCGGTCAAGTAGTAACTTTGAACCGTAAAGTGAAGGGACTATATGTATACGATAAAATCAAGCGTAACACGTGGCATGTACAAATGTATGGCTTGAAGCAAGATTTCACGTTAATGAGTTCAGTTATGAAGTAACCCGGAGTGAGCAACTTAAGCAACGGAACTAGACAAATTGTTGCGGACGTAATCGGAGAAAATGGTGAGCATTGATCACTTTTGATACGATTATATGGGCGGCAGACGTTACTCTTTTAATATTTAAGGCTTTTAATGTCTTAGTTATTGCACTTTATTTCAAATGGATTCACGGGCATAAAAATCCTTATTTCAACCCCTATAAAAGAAGTCCAACCTTCATGTTGGAGGGGCACCCAATCTCACTCTTAACACTTGCAGCCATTATAACTTAGCAAGATACACAAAATTAACTTGCAGCCATCTATTCGGAAGTAGGTGTTTGGGTAGCTGACATATAGTGCAAAGAAAAGAAGAAAATAAACAAAATTAAACATATATACCTTCATCTCCATAGCCCTCAGCTCTGACTACGGATTTTCTTTTTGACGGATCCTATACTTGCTAGATGACATGATGATTGCTGGACATTTAACTACTGAAGAAGCCATATTTGTTCAGTTTTTGCTTTATTGAGTTGTTACCGAAGAAATTTTTCCAACTGTATTGAAATCGTGCGACAATTTAGCTTTCTATATCTATTTACCACCCTCGAGAAGGGGCACGGTGTTGAAAAAATTTAACCGGAGAATAACAAATTGGAATTGCCAAAATAAAACATCCAAACACCGTATTGATGTTCTTATGCAAGAATCCTCTGCTGATAACTCTTTTGAATTATGATTGTGCAATCGAGCAAATGTTTTTTTCCCAACGTTTGTGTCACATCTGAGAGAAATTGAATTATATATATGACTTCGTTGACACACAATTTTTCTTTTACTCCTATTATTTTTTTTCTTTACCTAATGTTGTCTTGGGGTTTTTTTTTTTTTTAATATCTAGCTTCCCGGCTTACGCCAGACTATTTCTAGAGATAGTAGTCCAGATCCCTCAGCACTACTACCAGTAAATCGTGGAATGTGCCTGAATGACCAGGGTTTGAGAGCAGAGCAACTGATATAAGGTCTTACCCCAGAAGAGAGCAAATTGCTCCACCAAGATTCGAATCTACGCTGCAGGGCTCTAGCTGTATTTTAAGTTCTCTCATTTGCCATCCAACTATGCCCTACAAGGTCCTACCCCAGAAGAGAGCAAATTGCTCCACCAAGGTTCGAATCTACGCTGCAGGGCTCTAGCTGTATTTTAAGTTCTCTCATTTGCCATCCAACTATGCCCGGGGGACTGTCTTGGGTCTTTCTTAGCGAGACAACTAGTATATATAGCAGACAACATAATAATCATCAATAGGATTTTGGAATAAATTGTTAGGTGCGTCGTCGATACGAAAAAGGGAGGGAAATTGAACACGGATTAAATTAATTAAATTATCCTTGAAAATGAAAGGAAAGATTAAGCATCAACCTTAGGACTTTGGTTCTGGATTTACTAAGTCAATATACACGACATCCAAATGAGTTTATTCATCGAACCTGTCATGTTATTATGTGTTCAATTAACATTAATTGATTTTGCATATGGCTACCTAATTTTATTGGTTCAGTGGATCGGAGAGACCGGCTATATATGTTAATTAAAATTTAGTAATACTACGTAGTTATCTTCTTAATCACGGAAAAACATGATTATCAAGACAAAGTAAAGATGAATCTGTTTGTCTCACGTCAATTCTGGATAAGTTCCGCGATTTGCTTATACGGTCTTTTTGGTAATCTTCACCTATTAAGCTAGTTTTTCTATTGAGTTAATGTTGGAGTTCATGAAAAAAATGCTAAAATTCAGAAAAAAAAATATTGGAGTTCAAAAAGGAAAAAATGTTGAGCAGAAAAGCTCAAACAGTTGGTCTTCGCCTTTTTTAAGCATGGAATATTTTTGTCTTTAATGTTAAAAATGGTTATTTTTCGTAAACTTTTGAATATGCTGCTATTTTTCATTTGCAGGCTCTAAAAATGATTGGTTATCCATGAACATTTTTCATTTCTTTTTCACAATAGTAGAGTCAGACCCATTTCAATTCCTGTTTTATTCGATGTTGGACCCTTATTTCGTATTATTCATGCTCCAATGTCCAGTTCTGCGCGTGCAGGGGGTATTAATTAGAGTCTCACAACGGTTCTTGATAGAGTCTTGATCTCTTTATATGGTCTTGAACAATCATCACTTCATAAATTATTTTATGCGATTGAATTAGGTTCAATATCAATTTGTTAAGTCTATATCTAGTCTTATGTCACACCCCCACAAATTTGTCATTTCTGTGAGGCCCAAGTTAATTTTGGGGTCAACTAGAAAAGCTCAAATATAGTTAGAAATGGTCAAACAGCTTATATATCGTACCCAATATTTTCAAAGTAGAACCGCGTTTCTCCTCTAGTTTACATTTCCCATGCAAAATTGTCTTGTTATGTGGAACATCTTTCGTCTTAGGGTCGCATCCACATAAACAATTTCCATTTTAACAAGATTTATGTCCTTTTTTTAGTGTAAAATGAAATTCTATCTGAATGATATATTAAATTGGAATAATGCTATTTCGTTTTAACTTAGAAGTTTCATCTAACTCATAGTCAGTTAGTTCCCTCGTTATTAACTCTTTCTCATTGCAAACTTCAATTGTATAAAATATCCTCCTCCGTCTAATTCACAAACCAATCAGCACCAAATTAAAGTCGCAGCTCTATATTAGAGCGCTAGCAATTCTTCCAATTTATGTTACCTCATAGGAAAAATCAAAGATGATCAATTACCAAACTAAAAAAAAACGAATGATAAAAACCGATCGAAGTGATGAAAAAACTACTTAATTGGTTTGATTTGGTTCAAACATTTGAGAAACCAACTTAATTGGTTTGGTTTTTCTTAGTAAAATCAACCTAAACCGAATAATGAACATCCCTAATTAGAGTAATGCATGTTTTATAATCTGATTAACTAATGAATTCCTTACGTTTATTTGTGAAAGAGAAATAAAGTTCAATATTAATTAGAGCGAGATTAGTCACGTAATCACAATTCACAGCCTAATTAGCTAAACGCAAAATGCTTCTTCCCACCGTAATTCTGATAAGTGACTTCTCAAAATAAGCAGATTTTGACATCTTGGCTAAACATGTTATTACTCCTCATGCCATATCCTTTGATTAAGAAGATGTCTAGGTAGTATTATCCAAAATAAAATAAAGTAAGGTCCTTCCCGACATAGCCAACTTAATTATGCCATATAAGAAATTAATTAATTAAGGTTAGTTAAACAGATAATACGACATGGTTGTTTGAATAAAACTTCATTTATACTTGTGGCGCTATGCACGCAGTCTCAAAAGTCAGCATAGTTCATGCATGTATTTACAACATATATTAACTCTAATATTAAGAGTATTGACTTAGTAAATCAGAACCAGAAACAAACTTGTAAGAATAAATTAATCCGGATTCAAACTTCCTATTTTTTCTTATTGCCGGCGCACCTAAACTATATATTTTTTTTTGGTTCAAATTAAAATGTTCCACTTTTTTTGTCATGCCTTATCACCAAATCCTAATTGATGATTTTTATTTAGTCTGGTATATGATATATGTATTAGTCCCTCCATTTCATTTAAATTGTTGCTTTAGCTTTAAAAAATCTCATTTTTCTTATAACTTCTATTTTGTTGTTTTATTTGTCTTCTTTATTTTGTTGTATAAGAACCTGTTTTATTTGTTTTATTAATATTATTAGTCACTAGGCTGGAATCCTGGTGGTATACTGGCCAAGAGAAAAAAGATTAAAATTGACAATCGTTTCTAATTATACCTTTAACATTAAAAAATAGT
The DNA here is from genome assembly GCA_029783415.1 of Anisodus acutangulus. Lineage (NCBI taxonomy): Eukaryota > Viridiplantae > Streptophyta > Magnoliopsida > Solanales > Solanaceae > Anisodus > Anisodus acutangulus. The sequence goes on along the minus strand of CM056501.1, from coordinate 42,601,736 downwards.
GATTTTTAATATTGATGAAGTCTAAGAAACATCCTGGGGTAATGTAGTTTAATATGCGTAATATTTATTATTTTTCTTAATGAACGTGTACAGAGCTAAAACGAAAGTTAAAATAAAACAGGGGATTAATTATTTGACTCGCTAAGCAAAAACCAAAACAACATTAGTTACATAAAAATAGAAAATTAATAGTAATAAATTAATCACATTGCGCGTTGACGAAGTTATGTCATTGTATATATCTGAGAAGTGAAGCAAACATTTAAACATATGATTACTCATTACTGCAATCATAATTCAAATGACTTGCCAGCACTACTACAGTTTCTTATAAACTCAGAAAAGTAAATCCTCTCATGGTAATTTGAGTTTCTTCATAGTAAAACCTGATCAAACATGGCTTCTTCAATTGTTCTTTTTCCAGCTATGATTATCCCGTCTAGAAATTACTGGGTACGTCAAAAGCTACCCCAATCAGAGCTCAGAGCTATAGAGATGAAGGTATGTTATTTCCTTTCATTTACTTAACATAATTTTTATACTATCAGATCACTTAAAAGAAAACTACAGATAAGCCGTCCATTATAGGTGAATATAGTAACCTGAAAAATAAGACAGTTAACTTTGAAAGATAGAACAATTTCCCTTGAAAATTTCTTTCATTATTCACAATATATATAGATGTACAAGGTTGATTCCTAATATGGTACGAATCCTAACTTACCTTACAAAGGTTGATTCCTAATACAATTAGAATCCTAAGTTACCTTAAATATACATTTATCATAATTACAAAATATAAGACGAATATTCTGAGAATATTCGCTAATACTCCCCCTCAGACGGAGCGGGAGGAGGCCGAATGCTAAAAATTTGGATCGAGTCGGTGAAGAGTCGTGTGTAGTCCCTTTGTGAAAATATCTCGCATCTTGATACGAGGAAGGCACGTGTAAAATTTTGACGACCACGAGCAACCTTCTCTCAGACAAAGTGGATATCCATCTCAATATGCTTAGTTCATTGATGTTGGGTGGATTATGAGACATATAGATAGCGGATATTTTGTCACAATAAACTATAGACGCCTTGCGTAATGGACACTGGAGCTCCAAAAGAAGATTTCTCTGAGCCAACAGATCTCAAATGACTTACATTAGCAACTCCGCGATATTACGCTTGACACTCGAGCGGAGACGGCGTGGCACGCGCTTGGCGGACCATGAGATAAGATTATCCCCAAGAAATACAGACCGTGAGGTGGAGGCGGCGTGTGTCGGGCATCGCACCAACTGCATCCGTGTAGGCTAGCAATTTGGGCAGAGGGTATAGATGTAATCCAAAGTCAAGTGTGCCTCTTAACATATCCGATAATACGTTTGAGGCGACAAAATGGGACTCTCGGGGCCGTGCATGAGCAGACACACACTGCTGAGCGGCATATGCAATATCGGCCTAGCGAATGTAAGATAATCAAGAGCACCGCTGAACTCAGATATAGAGTGGGATCGTAAAGCCGCACAGTCATCGGCACTAAGCTTGGATTTTGAGTCCAGGAGTTGGCATAATTTTACAATTTGCCATCTTGGCTGTACACTATCTCTTTACGCATACTACCGACACATGAACATATTGGCAAGTGCAGATCTGAGTCATCGATATACCCAAAAAATAACTTAGCTTCCCCAAGTCAGTCATAGCAAATTGGGGTTTTGAGTGAGCAATGATTTCATTCTTCAACCCGGTGACGAGGCAAGGTAAGAACAATATCGCCGACATATAATAGCAAATATGCAGATCTTTGCTACCTCGGTGATAAGTGACAGAGAGGTATCACACCGCTACATACAAAACCAATTTGCGAGAAGATACTGGCGAACCGATCATACCAAGCGGGGGCTGTTTCAATCCATACAATGACTTCTGAGGCGACTATTACACAAACGTGGAGTCACTGGATGAACAAAACCAGTGAGGCGATGCATGTACAGTCTCTTTCAAATCCCGTGAAGAAACTCATTCTTGACATCAAGGCGATGAATCACCAATGCAAGCCCATGAATACCGAGGAAACGACCGAATAGTGGTCGGTTTAACAAGCGGTTGAATGTCTCACCACAATCAATACCCTCTCGATTATTGCCATTTGCAACTAGTCTTGCCTTATACCTCTCTAAGTCACCACTGTGTCTCTGAACTTGTGACGAAATAGCCACACTCTGGCGGGATAACATTCACATCAAATGGTTCAGTACCAAATCCCAGTGTTCTCACTGGTTAAAGCGTTAAACTCTTCAGCACATGGCGCATTCCACCAGGGTCCGATTTAGCTAGTTTTGGATTCTTTGGAATGGGTGATAAGGTTTGTGTAGAGATTGAAGTGAACCTTAGGTTTGAAGATCCCGTGTTGTACGTAGTCTCCACGCGCGGTGAGGCTGCAGTGGAGTCGGGACTGTTCTTGTCGGATCGGGTACCCGGGTCAGCGGATCAGTTGGCGCAGTGTTCGCAGGCGAGGAGACTCGACAGGTTCTTTTGCCGGATTCTTTGGGTGGAAGCGGTGTGGTGGTGCATTAGACTCAACAGGTGCGGCATGGGTGGTGTGGGAGCTGGATCGGGTGGTAGCATTCGGAGGGTCGATGACACGGCCGGAGGCGACAATGGCGTCGAAACAGTGTTCTTCTTTGGTACAGATTTTGGATGACCGGAGATCGGCTTCGGTTCATCGAGAAAGATGTAATCGGTGGTCACGAAATTTCCAGGAGATTTGAAAAAGGAAAGGTTGTCTCGTTAAAGGTAACGTGGCGAGACGGCGATGATTTCGCGAGTAGCAATGTCATAGCACAAGTAGCCAGATGATTAGGAGATAGACCAAGGAAGACACATGGAAGAGTCACGAGGGCAAGTTTGTGGGTGCGATGGAGGCTATGTTGGGGGTAGCATAAGCATCCAAAATACGTAGGTGATCATATGATGGGTCGCTCTAAAGATAAGATTTTGTAGGGGTTTTGTTTTGGAGTGATAGTTGGTAAAAATATTTAGAAGGATTCTACCATTTTGATGAGCATAGACCCAAAGCGGTTGCGGTAGCCGGGCATGAAAGCAGTGTGCGGACCATGTTATGATGGCACGTATAATTCTTTCGACCTTTCCGTTTTGGGAAAGTATAGGGACAAGAAAAATGGAAAACCATGCCTTGTTTAGAAATGGTAAATTGTGAAATGTCGAGTTATTAAATTCACGTCCATTATCACATTGGAATGATTTAATAGGTTTTTCAAATTGTGTCTTAATGAATTTTTGAAACTTGAGGAATTTTGCAAAACTTGATTTGAATTTCGGTGGTAAATCCAGGACAAAATGTGAAAAAATCATCCAAGAATACTAGATAGAATTTATGACCCAAAGAGCTAGCGATCGGAGATGTCCATAAATCGGCATGAACAATATCAAAGGAGAAAAAGTAACACTGCTTTGATGACATAAAGGGAAAGACGAGTATGTTTGCCTAGTGGACAAGAAAATAGTGTTGGGCAATTTTCTCATTATTACATTGAATACTTAGAAGTCCTAAGAAAAGTAAAAGCCGGGTCTCAGGGTGTCAAGTCGGTTGTGCCAAGTTGAGGGAGAGATCGCAAAAGGATAGAGGTGTTCTTGCGGTCCGACGGAAGATTGAGTGAATGGGTAGAGTCTCCCACACTATCGCAGCTGCAAGAATTTTCCCGTATTGAGTTCCTTCATGAGAAAAACCAAAGGGTCAAATTCGGAACGCAATTATTGCTAGTGAATTTTCTAACGAGAGATTAAGTTTTTAATGATGTTAGGGTGTGTATAGGGCGTGGTTTAGGGAGAAAGGTGGATGTGGATGTTTGGTGTGTGTGTTACCGTAACCTTCAATTGGAATGCGATTACCATTGCCGATGCAATAAATCGAGGACACTTTAGGCGACGTAGTTGAGATTGGTTACCTGACGACCGGTGAGGTGAGATGTGGCTCCGGTGTCCATGTACCAATTGTCGTCGAGTTGAAGGTTCACGGTGGTGTATGCACTGGCCCAAATCGTCGGGGCAGTCAGCTTTTGTAAGGTCTTCTTCGCTGGCCGGCTGCGATAATGGGTCTTTAGCGATTCTTCGCCGCCGGTATGCAATCAGTGGGCTCGCCGCTTCTTCGGTGAGCTGCACATGTGGCTGGGCGAGGGCTCCAGCCGTCGACCAGGCCGCTGAACTGCCCTCGCAGCCGGTCGAATGCGGCATGCGGCGAGGCGATTCTGGCTGGTTGGGCGCCACTTCTTCTTGGTTAGACCATCGCCGCCGTCAGGTGGTATTGTTGTCCGATCCCACGGTGCGTTGCGCTGCCCTTCGCGGCCCTTGCCTTTATTGTTGCGACCTGCCGCCACGACCTCGTCGCGCTCGTTCCGCTTCTTGTTGGAAGCTTGGATTCTTTGCACGGCGCGTGCCAACTTGAGTCAATCGGCTAACGCCTTTTGATTATGTTCCTCTTGTTTAGCACGTCTAGTTTCTTCCAACAATAGTTGTGGAACGTGCTTTGTTGAAACAGGAGAGGTCGGCTTGTTGAATCATTGCTGCGAGTGTGTCATATTCACCTTTCGGTGAAACCCGCAACAAGTTGAAGAAGCACCATCTTGGTTCTCAAAGCGAAGTCCCGACGTTGGATAGTTGATCTAAGTATGAGTTTGATTACTTACAATATTCGGACATGTTGTTAAAATTCTCGAGACGGTATTGTTGAATTGCTCTTCCAAATACACAACCCGAGTATTTTTATTGTCCTAAAGATTTCTTCTAGTGACCCAAAGTTCACGTGCGTACTTTTGTTTTCATGATAGTGCATAACAGATCTTTGGAGATGGTGCCGTAGATCCATTGTTTGACGATGGCGTCAAGACGCCATATTGATCGGTGGGACGAACGGATTCGGTCAATGTGATCGAGCACGCGTTGTATGCACACGCCATGAATGTAGAATAGTTCCATCCACATGGAATATTGACAGTCTTCTTGGTCAAGAAATTATAGGGATAAAATTCTTGATGTTGATTAACGGGCTTAATGCCTGATGAAAAGAAGTTCACGAGCGTTGAGAGGGTTTTCAAGTGTGTCGGTGGTTGAAACGCGAATTTGTGGGGGAAGACATGGTTGCCGCTGTCGAGGGAAGGGAATTTTCTGGTTTGTAGAAATATGGAGGAAGAAGCAGAAATTTTTTTTTTCTGTGAAAGAAAAAAATGGATTTCGGCTGGGAATGAGGATTTAGGTTTTAGGCTTTGATACCATGAAAGATAGAATAATTTCCTTAATTTCTTTCATTATTCACAATATATATAGTACAAGGTTGATTCTAATATAGAATCCTAACTTACCTTACAAAGGTTGATTTCTAATACAATTAGAATCCTAAGTTACCTTAAATATACATTTATCATAATTACAAAATATACGACGAATATTCTGAGAATATTCGCTAACATAATTACAAAATATACGACGAATATTCTGAGAATATTCGCTAATAAACTTAACCGACTACAACAAGCTAAATCACATTGATTATGTAAAAGTTCATTATATATATTGTCAGTATAATTTTTACTATCTCTATTAGAGAATTAGATTAAGAAAATAATTTGTTGGTTAGTAATGTTAATTAAGTGAAAATTGCAGGGAAATCAAGGCATGTTGTTGATGCAAATCTACAAGTATTGAAAGAAAGGATAGAAGAAGAAACAACAACATACCCAGTGAAATCCTACAATGTAGGGTCTGGGGAGGGTAGAGTGTACACAGACCTTACCTCTACCTTGGTAGGTAGAGCAGTTGTTTACGAGAGACCTTCGGCTCAAGACAAAGCACAAGCCCAAGCAAAGTAAGACAAACAAAGTGCGTAAGTCATGATAGCGAATTCTGAAAAGAAAAGAAGCAAAAGGAAGCAATAACTAATGCAAGTAAATAAGACAAACAAGATACACATAACATCATAAATCGAACGATAAGGGACTATAAGACAATACTGTGCCTACTAGTATAATAGGCTTAGCGAGCCTACAATAATAATACTACAACTACCAGTTTGTAAGCGAGGTAGGACTACGTTGGACTACATGCTATCCTTCTACCCTAATATGTGTCCTCCATAACCTCTATCTAAGTTCATGTCCTCAGTGAGTTGCACATGCGTCATATCCCATCTCCTCTCCCCAATACTTCCTCGGCCTACCTCTACACCTCTTGTACATGTCCATAGCCAACCTATCACACCTCCGCACTGGGACATTTGTGTCTCTCATCTGCAGGTGCCGAACCATCTCAACCTAGCTTCCCGCATCTTATCCTCCACCGAGTCCACTCCCACTCTGTCCCGGATATCATCATTTCTAATTATATCCCTCCTTGTATGCCCACACAACCATCTTAGCATCCTCATCTATGCAACTTTCATCTTTTGGGTGTGTGAAGTCTTGATCGGCCAACACGCCACCCTATACAACATAGTCGGTCTAACCACCACCCCTATATATAGTATTATTTTTATACACTTTTGGTTGGTGGGACTTTTGGATTTACTATTTTTGGTTGCACTCTTTGCCTCTACGTTACTTCCCTTCTTATTCATTTGAATCATTGGAACTTAGCATTGTAGTCATGATCAGTGCTGAATTTACATTTGTAATTAACTATATATAGTTATTTTTATACATTTGTAATTGCTAATATAGCTTGTAATGTCGGAGCTTATTTTTAGACTAGCCCTGCTATATTATATTCTCCATGAGACCATGACATTTGAAATCCATTGTAACATTTTCTTTCTTAGAAGTCAAAAAAAAAATTAAAATCGCGAAATACTTTGTTGATTCATGTATTCCTAGTTGCCGGGATACAATATTTCATAATGTTCGTAGATTTCAAGGAATATTATTTAACAAGAGTTCTACTGCTTAAATTACATTGATATTTTCACATAGAGGGAAATGCATGAGCAAGATAGAGACAAATGTTTTCGTGTTTCTACGCTTGTTTTTTAACTTCAAGAATTGTCTAAATGTTGTATCTATATTTTACGTGTGTGTATATATATATATACTTAATATGTGCATTTTCGTATAAAAGTTAATTTTGGGGTCAATATGTGTCTATATTTTACATGTAAATATTAAATTAAGATATATAAAAAAATGTTAATATGGATATTTTGGAATATAAAAGGGAAAGAATAAGACGACTCCATGTGCCAAGTTGGGGCTGCGTAACAGATCGCCGCGTGAAAAACTTAATTTTTTGGGGTGCTCTCTTGTGATTAGGAAAGCAGCACATACCAAGGGTAAGCGACTGTTTATTAAAAGCACAAAACTCTGCTGTATAGGGTCTGAAGCCCGCCGTGCTTGAAGGTCCGAAGGAGAAGTCCAGGGGCGAGCAATGTCTCCAATGAGGAAATCAATAGAATTATTGATCTAATGGTAGACCTAATATCTTCTTTAAGTTTGGTCCATTTTCACACAGAAGAGTCCTCAATCGCTAAAAAAGTGTCCATCGAAAAATATTCTCAATGACATTACGTTGACTTAAGAAGCAATATTTCCATCTAAGACGGGTCATCTGATGATCAACACTGTTAATGTAGCACTGACATTACCCTGTACAGAAACTAGATCAATTAATCTTCACCTTGCATAATTCAGAAATTGTCTTCCCAGAGAATCCTCAGTTGCACGACGTTACACAAAAACTTTTGGAACAAAAAAGTGCACGAATGCACCCAAAATGATGAGAAAGTAATAATTCAGTTCCTCAGGAATGCTACAGTCGCTACACGCGAGCCTACTGATCCTCCAAATGTGAATGTAGGATATGTGCGAATGTGATCAAGGTAGCGGAAAGGAGGAGAATCCACTGAAGCTTCTTGGCCTCCAGCTGCTCCAGGTTCTTGACAAGCAGCATTCCTTCTTTGATTGAGCGTATCCACTTCTTCTACCAATTCATCTTTTGTACTGTTACATGATGTAATTACCTAGAAAAGGTGACCAGTCAGGTGAAAGAAGAGATAATGACTAATTATTTATCATGATGAAATCCCTTCACAAATAAATTGATAATTGTGTGCACCATTTTATCAGAAAAGATCAAGTGTGAAACACTCACACTCAATTAACAGCCAGAAATGTCGATAGAACTGAATTATATGATGTTAACTTTCAGAAAATGTTTCTAACGGGAATATAACTCCCAGGTCCAACATAGTGGTATCTATAATGTCTCTGCATCTGTTCTTTTTGACACTGGTGGGGTAGTATTTAATTAGCATGATTTCAATTAATTAGCAATTGGAGGACTGGCACTGAAAAAGAAATTATTAATAGGATAGAAGCTGGAGGGACTCACCAATAATCCACCAGGAGCAACAAGCCTTGCAACGGAGTCCCAGTACATAATCCTGAAATGACCACACAAGAAGATGACATAGAAATGAACCATTACAGGTAAAAAAATTAAGGAACACCTTAAATGTATGACAGGGAACCACAGGAGAAATATAATAGTGCTCATTGTTTAGGGAGTTACTTTTAGAGAGTGGACACCTTTAATTATATATTTAATTTAGGTCTTGGACAAAGCACGTGAAAATATTTTGTTGATGAGCAATGGTAATACATTAATGATGGAGGTCAGTATTACTTGAACTGGCGATCTCTGCCTACCTTGCTACCATACTGTACCATACTGAATTCTATCATCATTTAATCCAAAAAGTAAGTTTTAAGGTTTTCAGTATTTGATTGAGACCAAAAGTTAGCATTAGAGGGAGGATCCAAAGCAAGAGTGTTTTCGGATATGATTTATAAAAACAGACACATGTAATATACGGGAGTTACTACCTTTTGATAGGACCATCAGGATGCAATCCGATGGCATCTAAGGTCCCCTTATCCGTAACTAGCAGAAACCTTTTATCCAACTTTGTCTCAAGAATGTCATCAATCTGTTAGCCAATAGAATTAATTTAAACACAAAATTAAAAGAAGCTAATCTCCAGCAATGAGAGCACAGATAGATAAGCACACCTGACAAGTACATGAAATTAAGAAAATCACTGATTGCAATTGGTGAGACAGGTTCTACCCTATGCAAAAATTCCGCGTTAATTTAGCACCTTGTTCCTACTCTTGATCACTGAAGTACATAATCAGTGCTATATCTTCCAGTACAAAAACATAATAAAGGTTCATTCCACGCAGACAGTGTCCTGAAAATGTCAGGATTATGGGAAACAATCACAAGTAAAAGTTATTTTTAACTTGCTACTATTCATATATGCAGCCGCCAGACTGTAACTAACAATGAAGAATAGTAGAGACTGATTAACATTTAGAATATAATAGAAAAACAGTTATTTGCCACAAGATTTTGAATGTAATCTAGAGAACCACTCTGTTTCCTTTTCTTTTTCACACTGGATTCAGATGCTGCTGTGTGGACATCACATATTTGCCTAACTGTTAAAAGACAGGCAAATTATACCAAGAACTTGACATTGGTGAAACCATCACGATCAGCAAGGCTTCTTGCAAGGTCAACTGCTCCTTCACTATAGTCGGTTCCAGTGAGATCAGAGAACCTAACGCCATAGTTAATGTGTATTAGTAAGTAATCTTCAGTCCCCCCCCCCCCCCCACAAACGCATATACATCAAGAATGTTGAGACTAAAAATTAAATAAAACTTCTCAATAGACAAATACTCCCAAGTAGCAACCAGTAGGTTTTTAAAATAATAAGACCTAGGCACTTTTAGTAGAAGCTAAAAGATGTAGGTGTGATACGAAAGCTGTAAAATCTCCTAACCTACACTAACTGCAAGAGGTACTGAGATGTTCGCCACTAGATACTTCTTTTTTCCTACCCCAGCACAAGCCGCAGGGTATGCATATGCAAATTGAACTGCATGGTGCGATGTAGGTATAAATCCCATAAAAATACATATGCATGTTCTCTCTCTAAGAATTAAAATATTCCCGTATACCTATCTAGGTTTTTTAGTTTTGGTGGATATAGTTACCCGGTATTATGTTGGTGGTAGGTGGCAGGTACTTCATGGAATTAGTCAAAGGTGCATGCAAACTAGCCCGAACACCCCGGTTATAAAAAAAAGGTTTTATCTTTTTATTTGTGATCTTCCTGTTCTTGTATCATAATATTATAACATACTTTAAAAAGGAAAGAACTTATCCAATCCTAACACAATTTAGGTTTCTTAGAGATCAAATTAAAGAGCCAAATCTATACAAATAGAAAATGTACCTATATAAAGGGCACAAGGAGAGTTAAAAATAAACCAACATTACATGAATAAATTAAAGCAATGGATTGGCTCATATAAGTCAAACATGATTTAGAGCACATTACAGTATAAACCCAAATTCCACATCCCTTAACATTGCATGAACTAAACTTCGCAAATACATGTGTCGGAATTAAGTACTATTTGACACAAACATGAAAATACACTACTACCTACTCCCCAGAAAATAAGTTTATAATAGGTTATAAAAAAAGAAGTGTATAATATCGACAAATTGATGAAAATGTGGCATAGGAATGTGCATGCAGGTAAAGACCAAATAACCTCTAAAGGACATATTGGGATTGGAAAGAAGTAGCGGCACAGTATATGCAAATGAGAGGAATCATTCGACTAAAAAGTTTCCTAATTCATCTTATTACAGTTTCGTTATTCTGTTAATCATTGCCAGACAACCTTCACAGGTTTTCTTAACACTCTCTCTGTCTCGACTTCTCAATTTATGGGGGCTCTTTCCATCTTGGATGTCCTAATTTTGACAAAAATTTACACTTTGATGTGATTTTCACAATCAAACTAATTTTTCAACTATTTCTTTCACCAACGCTTAATCACATAAGTCAATTACAACCCTTTTTCTTTGAAACAAACAAATTACCATCTGTTAAGCTCCTTAATCAAATGGCATCCCAAGAAATAGGAAGAAAAGAGTATATTTCTTTATACCTTCCATTGAATCTCTAATAGTAAAATATGTATATGGTGAAAAAACTGATCATCCAGCATGTCATGCGACAATGGTAAAAAAGTCGTAAATAAACCTTCACAACAGCTAACTCTTTAATACCCCATGAACTAGGCAATCCACAAAAGTTTTCACCTTTACAGTGTCGCTCTTTAACAGATTATAGTGAATATGCATCAAAAGCATCTCGGACAAGAAAGTTCATCTATCAGTCATAGAATGACAAAGGAAGCAAATTGCTGGCTATAGGTGTATTCTAGCATAAATTTCAAATTTACCCCTGTTTAGCAAGCTCTTGGAGAAGCAGACCATTGCCAGTCCCAATATCAAGCACACTCCAACCAGACATGTCCTTCTCATGCTGCCCAACAGGCTCAGAATCGGCATCAGCTACGTGATTTGGCAAGTGACCCTTGCAAATGTCCATCCACAAACCTTTGGTCCAGGAGGCAACATTTTCCATGACGTCACCACCAAACCTATACATATACAGCAAAATATACACATAAACAAATCTATTTTAACTAACATAACAATCCGGTGATGCAAGCACCACCCTCTCACTTCTTTTCCTGGTTTTCTTTTAGGGAGTTGGGATGTTAACCTTGTAAAAAGCCTAAAAGGAAGAAAGAAAGAAAGAAAGAAAGACCAGGCAAATTGCTATCATTATCTGATTGGGATAAACTTTCACAAAGAGCTAAATCTCGCTTTTACTCCAGCCAAAGATCAAAACTGCCACGCTGTAGATCTTTTATACATAAAATGTTTAGTTGCCAAACAGCCATTCATTTTCATTCTCTGAGTTGCCACTAGTGATTCACACACAAAAACAGATATCGTATGATTTGCTTGATAGAGAAGTTATAAAGCGCAGAAGGGGAGCACTTTTTGGAATTCTTCCAACTTGACATTCATAAGAAACAACTTTTCCAATCGCTAAGATCAAAAGTAAGGCATTGAGAATCTTTGCATAGAGTTTTATCCTAGAACTCTATTCAAAAACTTGATTGATTTTTGGTTTACCAAATTCACAAGTAGTGTTGGCCGTTGGGCTCTAGAATACATGCAAACTAATAGCTAGATTTTTCTCTTCTTTTTCTGTTCAGAAAGACACGAGGAAACTGCTTAATTTACTGGATTGCAAGAGAACTCAAATCCAAACTGATGTCCCCTGAGGAGGGCATCTATAAAAACTTCAAATGTGGTTTCATCAGCTAACCCTAACTATCAGTACTATAGAACTTACCAGATTCGTTATCTTAGTGAACTGACCAACGGACCTTTATGTAATACTATTGAGCAAAGAAACGCGAGTTGTTTTTCTTAAGTATAGTAATCCCTGATTTTCAGAAGAAGATGACGAGGTTCGGTTAGAGACTTGTATGCCAGTGAAGGAATAAGTGTGATTTACAGAATCTCAAATTTTAGAGAACTCCTAATGTGCCATAAAAAGGCATAATTGTTTTATGTAACATAGTATAGGAATGATTTCCATCGGATAGTGTAGAATAGCTCCAAAGTATTCATATAGCGGACCCTAACTTCATTTGGGATGGAGGGGTAGTTGATTGATTGATAGGTAGTGTCACAATGAAAGGAAGGAGATAGCATAATAATTGAATGGATCAATGAAAAGGGAAATGATTGCAAGCTGTTGTGTTGCTAATCCGTACCAAACTTCACCAGTGTGGCCATGCTCACGAAAGTTTGTCAATTCATCAGCATAAGCAGCATCCCAATAGCTTTGGAAACCAAGCATTGAAGAAACTCCTTCACCATCCTGCTCATGCTCATCCTTGTCAGAACTGTTCGTACACAAAAAATAAGAAAATTAAAAGTTCATAAACCTTTTGCACAAACGAGAAACAAAATATTATATGAGGGTTTCTAATGGATACTCTCCTTACAACTGTATACAGAGCCCAACAAACATATGAAAACATACAGTTTGGTATTTATTCACTTAACTTTAGAAAGTGTACTCAACAGATTAATTGACCCCTCATTTCCACCACTACTTAGCTCCGACATAGAATTCTCGGGCTCAATAATGGATAAGAGAAAACCAATCATAATAGGTAGCATCACAACTAATTCCATGAGATACCTGACACCTCGCACCAGTCCCACCAGCAACACGTGTTAACTCTGTCCACCAAGACTAGGATAAATGGGAAGAAATCACCTAGTGTTTTTGTCTCTGCTAGAATTTGAACTTGAAACCTCATGGTTGTCAAACCCACTTCATTGACCACTAGGTCACACCCTTGGGTGCACAATGTTTCTTTCATTTTATACATACCAAAATATTTGACATCATTCAAAAGATAATAATATTATTCTACATAATCTTCACACAACGTTCAATTATTTAAAATCGTTTAACTATACAACTTCTTAATTTTGAAACAATTATTTTCCTCTACCAAACTAACCTCTTAACTAGTACTTTCCTAATATTTTTGAAATGTAGTACTACTATCTAAATAACTTCCACTTCAATTAATATAATCCATAATTTAAATTAAAATCTTAAACCTCATGAGTCATGTCCATTCAAACACAGGGACGGACTCAGAGTCATATTAATAAGACTAAAGCTAATGCTCTACAAATAAAAACCTGTAATCGGCTCGATAATTGAGGGCTTCAGTAGCATCAGCGTGGCGCTGCTCATCATCGAGAGTACTTCCGTATTCGCTCTTTATGGACCACGAATCCGCCGCGACAGAGCGGTCGTCGTCGGAAATCAGGTCGGCTGCTGCCAATGATCGGACCTGCGTAACGTCGGAGTCCTCCGGCGGCAACATTTTCATTCCGGCCATATGTGATGAAAAACCCTAAAAGAGAAGAGCAAATTGAGACTGAGACAGAGGAGTGTAATGTACGTTTGATGAGTTGACAAATATGGAAATGACATACGATGCAAGCGTGACACCACGTTGGACGCAGGGATATTTTTGTCTTTTTATGCTTTTCGTTTTCATCATTACGCTTTTCACTTCCCGTTTCATAATTCTTAGTGCACTCTGTTATGCCATTCCATGTTGAATTTGAGTATTAAAGTATTAGTTTAAACTAGGAGTGGCCAGTGGGCCGGGCTCGGGTCTGGCGGGCCGGGTCTGGCGGGTCGGGACGGGAGAAGGCTGGCGGGTCCGCGGCTCGGGCGGGTCGGTCTGGCGGGATTGGAGCAAGTCCCGCCTGATCCCGATCCGTCGCTCGGCTGCCTCGGCCTGAGTCGGGCTCGGTCGATACGGCGGGTTTTTTTTTAAATAACATATGTATAAAAACTCAATAAACAAAACAAGATAAGGTAATAAAACATCTGAAAATTTGTTTAGACTTTATATTATTTAATAGACATGATTTTTTCAGTAATACAAATACAATTGTCTAAAATCTAAATTGCAACTTTGTGGTGTTGTCCAAAAGTTACAAATTACATAATAAAATTACAATTAAAAATTACATTCTCAAAAAGCGCATTCTACAATGCTTGATGATTTCGTGCTGGTTCTTCTGGCTGGAATTGGTATTTGTTGGTCAAATTGATCCGATCCACGCCGCTCCACTACCTTCTGCTAAGATTTCGTTGTAGTTTTCATCATCTTCTTCGCTGATCTCGACTGGCGACCTTCCGCCTCCATCCGTATCCAATCTCTCGGAATAATACCGCACTTTCCAAGCCGCTCCCATAACGAGTGTCCTGCGGGTCTCCTATTTGATATTTGCTGCGGTAAAAACGCTTTCAGATCAGCTGACGACGCTTTGAATGTTCAAAACATCTCGAGCCATCATTGAAAGTGCTCAAATGTCTTCATTCCCCTAGTATTTGTGCAAGTCTTCATGTCCATCTTCATTGATAACTTCTTGATACGATACGTAACCCCAAAACAAAAAATATCCAACTCGCTAATTTGGTTAGTAGTAAGAGGCACGTGCGACATTCTATTTCCTGAGGCTTTCAATACTAGCCGCAGATAAAGATGTCTTAAGTGAGGTTGTATTGAAGATGAAGAAGATGGTATAGGCTGGTAAGTTACTAGCATTTTCTTGTTGATAAAATATATATATATTTTGCATCTGTGTTCTACGCTAGACAATACTTTCTTTAGTTTGTTCAATAGGTGGTGGGTGATTTAGATTTTTGGGACTTGGAGGTGGTAGTATTTATACAATCGTAAATAGTTTCAATTAGTGATTTAGTAAATCATTTATTTTAATAGTAGGATTTAATACGTAACCAATAATATAAATAGAGAATAGGAATAAAATATTTTTTTATTTTGAGAAATATTTTTTAATAGTCACTTTATAAGTCGTTTTTCCATGTATTCACTAAGTAATAAAAATATTAGAGTTATATAAATAACATAGTTGAAATAGTAGGATAATATATACCGAAAATTCTTTTTGTTGCTTGAAAAAATTTCTCTAAAAATACAATAAGTTCGAAATTTTTTCCCAAATCACTATCTAAAATCATATCAATTTGTCTTTTTATTATGAGAGTTAAAAATAAAGTTATAGGTAATTTATAGTCATAAGCAACAAGTAGTTCGTCAGATAAAGAATTCCACCCACAGTGGATACTTCTTGTGGAATTTTTCTAAAAGGTAGTCCACAATCATGACAAATTTTTATATTCTTTTCTACGTTGTACTTTATTACTTTTAAAAATAAAGTTTATAGCAAATTGTATTTTACTAAGAATGTCTTCAAAAAGTGATAGACCATCCTTTACAATTAAGTTATATATATCGGCACATTTTATATGAAAATAGTCCTGAAAAGACTGAGTTAAACTATTTTTTAAAATTGTAATTAACGTAATTGTTATTAGAGCGTTATTCTAATGTAATAGTCATAATTTTATCGGTAATTCGTAATAATCGCACACTTTGATAAATATTTTACGCAATAAAAGTACCCGGTGTGCCTATCATCTATATATCTATACGCTTAAAATACATTTTTTGCATAGACCATATTTATAATCTATCCAATGACAAGTTACAGTTAAATAATCATGGTCAAGTTAGTACTAATTTATATCGACGTGATGGATACTTTGCCATTAAAATGATATAATGAAAACGTAAATATTGTTGATATTCATGCTAATTTAAATACATCTCTTAACGATTGATCTAGAAAACCGTTAAAAACAGGATTATATATATCTCTAATGTAATGAATAAAACCGGAGATGAAGGAAATGAAAGAGGCAAACCTCCACAAAGAACTAATTTTGATATTGCTTCCCTATCTCTATGTTTATTGTATTTAGGGCTACAATCCCCGTCATAGGGTTAATTTGACCTTGTACCAATTGGTCCGACAATATTAGTATGTGAACTTGTCACGATGGAGCTGCTCGCGCAGGTTGCTCAAGCCTTTGGTATTGGGCATACCTAGTTGGATGAGCACTTACTACGGTTCTAATTAAACCTCCGTCCCATCGTGATCTTTCCAGCTTTAAATTTTAAAACATTTTTATAAATTTTACATATGGCTTACTTGATTTTCTACGTCACTATCAAAAATGTCCATTATCTCGATTTTAATGGTCGTTGCTGGACTCGTCTCATACTAGAGGGAATAGGGTATTTCAAATCCAAGCGTGGTGGTGTGTTGTCATCAACATTAGTGGGTATATCATCTAGATCACTGCCTAAATTAAAGTCTTATTGAGTTCCGAGAAAATAGCTCGGTCTAAATCTAATGGTATTGTAGGAAAAATGTTGAGTATCAACAAAATCATCATGTGTAGGAATAAGATGACTAGAAAGAAGTACCACTTTGCTCGCTGTCTCTTAGAAGAAGCACCTTACCCTTACCCTTAAACATACCTTTTAATCCTTCCATTTTAATTATGATAATAAATAAATAAATAAATAATTAAAGACAATAAAATTAAGTGATCTAAACTAAATAAACAGACAATAATAATTTAATGAATGAACGAATGTACAAACACACGTAACGTCACGTGTAATCCAGAGGTTGAAAATTGGAAACTTTGCTCGATGGAAGATCCTCAAGCTAGTTGCCAACTTCACTACCAATTCCCAAATGAATAAATAAAATTGAATATTTAGCAAACAATGTAGACTTGTAGAGAGATATATTGAGAAATTAGAGAAATTGTAGAGAAGATTTGTGAGAAAGATGAAGAGAAATGAGTTATTTATAGTTGAAAAATTGGGTTAAAGTGTAAATATAATAACTTATGGGTTAAAAATAAATATTAAGGGGTAGGAGGGTTGGGGAGGGGCTAAAATGGCCGTTAGCCACAATCTAATAATCTAAAATGGTCGTTGCATGGCCATTTTATAAGAAGCGGGTGGTCGGGCTCAAGGCGAGCTCGAGTCTCGCGTGCCTGGGCGGCTCGGTCGCGACGAGACATCGCTCCGCCCCGAAGTTGATCCCGTATTTTTTTTTTTTTTTTTTGGCGGGGTTTCGGCGGGCTGGGCGAGGCTCGGGTCAGTTTGGCCGACCACTGCCAGCCCTAATTTAAACATAGATTTCAAGTAAAATTTAAAGTTTTTATTCGCAATTTTTTTATAAACTTCAACTCAAATATTGTACTAGCACCTAGAATTGTCTAATTGTCAACTCAGTAACAATAGTCAAAGGACTGAGTGCAATGGCGGAACTTGCCCAAAATATTAAGGGGTAACTACTAATTGAAATTTATAAAAATAAAATATAATTTTATCAAATATTCAAAATAACATCAACAAAATAAAAATATAATATATAAAAGAAAAGACGTATCTATAATTAAAGTGCTGCTCTTCGTTCTTTTAAAGACTTGAAATCATTAATAATTGAATTAGAGTGAAAGCTTTCAGCTATCTCTTTTTCAATATAAACCATCATATTGTCAGCAAGAAATTCACCCTCCATCTTATTACGCAACCTTGTCTTGATTATCTTCATTGCTAAAAATGATCTTTCTGTAGTAGCCGTATAAACTGGAAGAGTTAAGATAAGGCGAATTATCCGGTCAATCAAGTAATATGTATTCGCCTTCCATGTTTTTTCCAAAGCTTCACACAATTCAGACATAGTTGACAAATTATTCAATTCTGGATGACTAACAGTATCAAGAATAAAGTGTTGAAGTTGAAATCTCAAATTTGTTTTCTCTTGCTCGCTAAAATTGGATAGAATTTTTCTACAAGAGCACATATATCATCCATATTAAATGCTTTGTAAATATCTTTAGGAATCAAACTATTGCTTAGGCTCAAAAGCTCCATTGTTTGCACATTAAACTTGTGATTCAATTCCTACAATTGTTGATCAATTGTAACACAAAAGAGATTCACTCTAAAATGTTGACCAACTGTGATGTGATCCTTATGATGATGATCACGCCATTGATGCTCTATATAAACATCATTACAATCAGGAGAATCAATATCATGTTGTTCACAAAATAATGTCACAGTTTCATTAATTGATTCATCCTTCGTCTCTCAACTTCTGAATTGATATTTTTGTAATACTGACTAAATGTATAACATTAAGTATATCTTGAGATTTCTGTTGTAAATCTTGACAAAGAAAATCTGTAATTCCCATAATCTCTTTCATCATGTGCAAAATAAATATGAACTCAAATGAATTCATAATCTTATAAGCAGCATTAACATCCTCACGTTGAGAGTAAGTTGATCCATTTTTCCTTATATTTTGAAGAACCACACAAGTTGCATCATGCATATTTATCATACTACAAACAGAAGAAAAATGTGAGCAAAAACGAGTATCTCCAGCTCGTTTCAAAGTGCCCATCTGATTTGTCCTTTACCACTGTCAAGTTCACCAAATCTCTAACAAAAGTGATATCTCCTCTAATTTGACAGCTTGCAGCTCATCATGATGCTTACTAGAGGAACATACAATATTGACAACAAAATTCAAGTTTGAAAAGAAATCATGAATAAGGAAAACTTCTCTAGAAGCAGCAACCAAAGAAAGTTGTAATCTATGTGCAAATCAATGTATGTAATAAGTATAAGGACAATCTTTGAGAAATAATGCTTGCAATGCTAATTCGGTTCGGATAGACTTCATTCAAGAATGCCACCGCCCAATCCATTCCACTCTCCTCTCATATTACTAGCACCATAATACTCTTGCCCACAGATAGTTGAAACATCAAGACGATACCGAGAAAGAACATCACAAACCATTTTTTTAAGAGTGATAGCCATAGTGTCCTTAACATGCACAAAATCAAAAAATCATTCTTGTATACAACCTTTTTATCAACAAACCTCAAAATAATAGCCATTTGCTCTCTTAGAGATTCATCGTGATTCATCAACAATTATGTAAAATTTAGAATCTCCAATCTCTTCTCGGATATAGTTTTTCACTTTACTAGAAATGATATGCAAGATTTCCTTTTGAATTAGATGAGAAGTATACTTTGAATTATATGGAGCATTCTCTAGCACTACTTTTGCAAGTTCATCATTGTATGATGCTAAGAGTTTGATCACTTCAAGAAAGTTACCTCTATTTTTTTTATCCTAGTGATTCGCTATGGTCTCTAAAAGCACAAGCTTGAAACGTGAGCCAACGAATTGAATCAATAGAGCTCTTGACACGAAGTCTATTTTTGCTAATTTGACCGGAACTCTGCACGTTAAGGACATTTCTGATGTGCATTGACTGATTGAACAAGTCTTGAGAAGATTTCAATGCATTATTGTGAGACGAACACATACTCTCACCAATATGATTAAGCAAAGCACAACTCTTCCCAGCATTGACCTTTCTCCATGCTTTAAATCCTTTTCTAGTAAAGACATCAGCTCGAGGATGCCCACTTGGCTTTTTACTGAACAAGTAACAAATCAAATAATAAGCAGTATCATTAGTCGGTGAGTACTCTAGCCATGAAGTGAAAATTTTGAACCAAGATGCTTGAAATCGCCTTGGATGCTTATATCTATTGAGGGGATATTTTTCAACTTGACATTGATAGGGACCCCAATTGAGATAAGCTCTTCGATTCACTAGATATTCTCAAATTTGGGGACACTTTTCGGAGTCACGTTCTAAACAATTGACATCAAATTCATCCATTGTGACTTTTTTTTTCTTGCAAGGTTGTTCATCCAGTTGAACCGTTTGATCATTTGTATGGTGCTTTTCAAGTATCGATGTTGAAGCTATATAATTTTCATCTTTGTTGGAAGCTTTCCTCTTGAAAAATGCATCAATTTTCTTAAGTTTGACCATCGTACCACTCCTAAAAAATACATAAATCAATTATCAAAGATGAAAGATCATAATCAATTTATCACATTTTAACACACTTTTTTAGACAGTTTCAACTCAGCTTATATTTTAAAACAATTACATATATTATCATTTAAAACAATTATTATATATTAAAATAAATTACAATCCAATTTAATTATCAAAATAAGTAATAAAATATTAATTGTCTTTATGTGGTGGTGGCCGGTGGGGATGGAACCCACTAGCACAACACTCACCATTTGAAATCAATTTTAAAAGAATGTGCAGTGACAATGTGACAGACATCTAAATTTCTATTATTCGCCCCAAAAATCATTTATTGATGGTAGCAATTTCTTTTCCTCTCCAAAAAAATTTAATTTTTTTTACCATAAAGCTAAATAGAAGATTTACCACAGTTAAAAATATGTAAAATAAGAAAATTACAATGAGAGAAGAAAATTTACATGCATTAAGGCGACGGTGAATTTAGGGCAACCGGGGAAGGTTGGAATGCACGGGAGAGAGAGGAGAGTCGTATTGGGAGAAGAGTTGTGTTCTGGAGAGGGCAAAATACCATAATTATTAGATGAAGCCCAATATCTCTCAGTACCCAAAAATAAATAAGGTCCATTTGTTTGTGGATTGAGTAGTAGTGTATAAAAAAAATCTAATTTTTTTAGGGATACCACGGCTCCCCTCCGCTCCTACAAACATCCGCCACTGCTGAGGTGAATGGAGTAAAAAATTTTACTAAATAAAATTAAAATATTGTAGTTAAAATTGTAGATCGTAATGCAATTGTCCAAAATACTAGGGCAATTGGAGTCAAGATTTTTATGAAACAAGATTAAAACATAAAGAACTAAATACATGAAAATAATAATAATACATAATGTATATGACCAAGAAAAATGTCTAACTGCACAATGTGATTCACCAAATAGGTCAATGAATACATTTTGGAGAAGGATGACTCTGCCACTGCAGAATGATCTTTTGATAATTTAGCTATTTCAAAAAAAAAAATAGTACATTATTTTTTTATGTGGTGTGGTGTCTAGTATTTGAACTTTAATTAATATAGATTCACGCCAAAAAAAATTAGTGGAGAAAGCGCTACCTAGCAAATGTAAGTCTATTCACAATCTTTTTTTTTTTTTTTTTTTGTTGACGAAGGAACCCGCAGCCGCTACTCTCTCAGTGCATACAGTGTGGTAAACCCCTGATCGACGCAAATAGCCACCAAACCACGTCAGCCGATTAACCACACTTGGCAAGCCATGTGTGACAGGCTCAACCAAGAAAGTTTATGCAGGGGATTGAACTCGTGACCTTGCGGTCCCGCGCTCTACTGCTACACCAACTTGGCTACCCTTGCGGGTACAATCTTTTGTTAAGATAAGCCACTGCAGAATGGTCTTTTGACAACTTACCTATTCCAAAAAAAAAATAGTAGTGTTATTTTTTTTATGTGGTATTCGATATTTGAACTTTAATTAATATAAATTTGCGTCAAAAAAAATTATTGGAGAAAGCGCTCCCCATCTCCCAACACTTCACCCCCACCCTGCCCTACCCCGCCTCTCGAACCAACCCAACCCCCGCCACTGCAACCCCATCACCCTGGACCCCCACTCCCGACCAACCCAAACCCCCTCACCCACCACGAACCTTACCACCCCGCCCCATAAAACCCCTGTCTCATCACCCCAACCCTCATACCCTCGACCCCCCCCACAACTCCCACCCACCCCATTCACCTATCTCCATAATATTTTGCTAGATTATATATAAATGATTAATTTTTTATTTATTTATCAAATAAAATAATAAAAACTAATATTTTTCAGATTATTACCAAACATACCATTAATGTTGATTGTATCACTGGACTACGTCTAAAAATTGATTTGATTACAGTCAATTCGTGCAAAGTTCAACTTCAAAGATATAAGATTAATCAAAGTGCTTAAAATTTCGACCGATTACATTGATTGATTGCTTAAAAAAAGTGGATGAGTACCCTTGCTCTCCGGAGAGAGGCATAAAGCAAGAGTTGTCTTCTGTATTACACTGATCAGTAAGTCAATTTCTTTAATTCTCAAGAAATGAGCTGTACAATGCACCGCCCAAATAATTTCTTAATTCTTAATTTTCACCCTCATTCAAAGACATTTCAGAAATTCCAGAATTCATATATAGGTAAGGACATGTAGCCTTCATGAAGCCCATTTTCCGATGCAAATTCGTATATCCTTAATATACAAATAAATGATTAATAATAATACAAAGAATTTACTAATAAATATAAAGATCTTAGTACAGTAAGATTTTCTTTTTCAAATTGTAAGTGACATTAAAGATTATCTCGTTCAAAAAAAGATAATCTTTGATATGCAAAATGGTATCTCAGAATTAAGATCTTTGACTTACAATCTTTTGCTCCACCTCACTCTCTATTTCTACCTCTCCTTCTCTAGTAAGCCAAGTTTCATCATGTTTGATTGAGTATTAAGATAGGTAACTTATATTTAAAAGCCGATACAAAATTTTAAGGTGATAGAGTTCAATATTTAAAATCTTGAGCATTAAATTTACTATATTTTTAAAATTATAAGTTCATAATTTAATATTTATTAATATTTTATTATGCTTTTTCGCAATATATCTATATTTTGGGTTAAAATATTTAATTTGATTGAACCTGTAGCAAATAAAGTTATATCCACTACTGGTTATATTAATGGTAGTATCAGGAATATTTCAAATTTCTATTCTGCAAATCTGTCTTTTTATTGCTATTTTCTTACTTGGTGGATAATCAGATCTCCCTCTTAATGTACATTACTAACTTTCCTTATGTGTAGATATTTGTCTTACTAGTTCTTTATTACCTTTGATATTAATGTACTCCCTTGTGTATAAATTAGAGACAAATGTACATGAATGAAAAGCAACTTACATGAGAACTCTTTTATGGTATCAAGAGTCATAGTCACACAGCAATAAAAAAAAATTGGGGGATTCAACAGAATTTTTTTCCTAATTTTCTCATAGCTGAAAACACCTCCACCAACCCATGGAAGCTGAACCAATTGTTTCAACTATTCCACCATTATCAATCAATAATACCTCTATCATTCCACCATCAACAACTTCCCAAGCCTACCCTAATTTTGTGTTTCCTCCCCTGCAACTCATTGTTACAACAAGTTGTTCTATTCCCCCACTTCCATCACAAACATCAAATACATCCACAATAATCACACCTTCTATTTCACTTTCTTCTTCATCTAATCTCACTCAAGAACCACCACTTTTGTCTATAAATGCATCTGCTCAAGCTCCTATCAAGCTTACACCATCAAACTATCAAATTTGATACACTCAGTGGCGATGCGCCATTGATAGGATACAGATTCACAAGTTATGTTGTCAATTTTGGCGGACACCTCATGTGATGTGTGGACCACCTTGCATAATATTTATGCAAGACCTTCTCGTGCTAGAATCTTGGGTCTAAAGGAATCTCTTGCTCAAACCATGAAAGGTTCACAATCCATGACATCTTATCTCCAACATATCAAGCAATTGGTTACTACACTTAATTCTGCTAGAGTAGCTCTTACCGTGGATGATATAACTCTTTATGTGATCCATGGTTTGTCATCTGAATATCGAGGGATTTGTGATTCTCTCTGCACCTATCACTTTTGATGAACTGCACGAAAAGTTATGTGACTATGAGACATATTTTCTTCGCCAGAGTAGTGCCTTTTCAATGCCAATCACTGTCAGTTTTGTTGCCAAGAATAACTCAAACAACTCTCGCAACGACAAAAATAATCGGCAGTCCACTTCTCAATCCCAAAATAGACAAGGTACCTGTGTGATATGTCAATACTGTGACAAAATCGGGCACATTGTCAAGCAATGCCAAAAATTATCGATAGCTTTTCCATGGTTTTCTTTCTATATGAGATATTTCGGGACTTCAAATTCAACAGGCAACTTTAAACCAAGTGCCAACTTTGTCTCATCTTCCACCAGCTCTACTGATTGGTTGGTTGATTCGGGTGCATCTCACCATGTTACTAATGACCTCCATAATCTGTCACTCCATCCTGATTATGATGGTGATAATGTTTTGATTGGTGATGATAAAGTTTTGAATGTGACACACAATGATTCCACTACTCTTAATACTTTTACTCGTCCTCTTCACTTGTCCAGCGTTCTTTGTGTTCCAAAAATAAAAAATAATTTAATTTATGTTTACCAATTGTACAACCAGAACAATGTTTCTGTTGAATTCTCACCTTTTTCATTCACTGTGAAGGGCAATCGCACGTGGTCGCCTATTGTAGCAGGGGACCCTAGAGATGGAGTTTATGAGTGGCCTATCAAATCCAAGTCCATGACATCTGCCATTTCATCACGTTCAACATATTTTGTTCATCTTTCATCGGTCTCAACTTGACATTGTCTTCTTGGTCATTCGTCTTCTCCTATTTTACGTCAAATTTTTAGTTACCTGGACATTCCTGCCAAGTCTGTTTCCTCCACCTTTTTTGTAATTCATGCAAGTGTAATAAAATGCATAAAAAATTATTTGTAATTTCCTCAATAAGATCTTCTTCTCCGTTAGAGATGATATACTCACATGTATGGGGTCTTGCTCCAATCAATTCTATCGATGGTTTTCATTACAATCTCATTTTTGTTGATCACTTTACCAAGTATGTTTGGTTATTTCCATAAAAAAGAAATCTGAGGTTTCCCAATTTTTTCCAAAATTTAAGATCATGGTTGAATTTGTTTTCAATAGATCCATTATTTCTTTTTACTCCGATAATGGCGGTGAGTTCATTTATCTTCGAGAATTCTTTGCTTTCAATAAAATTTCTCATTTCTTAACTTCTCCTCACACACATGAACACAATGGTACCGATGAGCGTCGTTATTGACATATTGTGGAAACATGTATTACCTTTCTTCATGATGCCAAACTTCCTTTATCTTTTTAGTCTTTTGCTTTCCAGACATCTGTCTATCTTATCAATCGGGTGCCGACTCCTTTGCTTAATAATGAGTCGTTGTATTTTCGTATATTTGGTAGCCTTTCAAATTATCAAAATCTCCGAGTCTTTGGTTGTCTATGTTATTCATGGTAGCGTTCCTATTCTGAAAACAAATTAGAGCCTCGTTTGAAACGGTGTGTCTTTGTGGAATACACTACTAATCAAACTGCCTATAAGTGCTTTGATCTTTCCACATTTAAGATATTTATCTCTCGACATGTCAAATTAGTATAGCATGAGTTTTTTCTCTCTACTTTGGCTTTCACGTCTTCTCACCTTAAAGAACAAACACTATCAACATGGGCTCTTCATTTTGTTGTGCCTACTCTTTCATCTCCTTCAACTAAATCAACCCCTTTGATGGTCACTCACTCTATCGATAGAAGTTCTTCTTCTTGCTACTTGACATCACCAAGTAATGGTCATTCATCAGATGAGTTTATGGGAATATCATCAGGACATGGGTCATCACCTAGTGTGTGTACCAACTCAAATCATATTAGTGCACCTCTAGTAGCCTCGACTATCTCACATGCTACTGTCCAAACCACAAGCCACCCACAAACTGAATCTTCAAATACCCCTTCCAGTAGTCAAAGCACTATTATCACAAGCCAAACCACTCAATCCCAACCTATTCCACCTTCTCATTCCATGATCACACACTCTAAAAATAATATTCATAAACATGTCAACAAGCTTTGCCTCTCTACTTAAATCACCAATAAATCTTCTTTGTCTCATACATCCGTTTCTTCACACAAACTTGAACCAAAGAATGTCGTCCAGGCTCTTAAAGATCCGAATTGGAAATCTGCTATGATGGAGGAATATAATGCCTTGAAACAACAAAAAACATGGACACTTGTTCCTAGATCAGAATCACAAAATTTAATTGGTTGCAAGTGGATTTTTTGGGTAAAGCAAAATTTAGATGGTACCTTGAAAAAATATAAGGCATGATTAGTTGAGAAATGATTTACTCAGCGGTCAGATATTGACTACATTGAAATATTTTCTCATGTGGCTAAACATACTACAGTTCGAGTTGTTTTATCTCTTGATGTTAGTAAAGATTGGAGCTTACACCAATTGGATGTTAATAATGCCTTTCTTCATGGGCATTTGACTGAGGGTGGCCAGTGGGTCGGGTCGGCCCGATCCCAACCCGACTCCGGCCCGATCCCCATAAAAAATGATGGTGTCGAGACTCAAAACCGGGACGGTACATGGGCGTGTCCCGCCCCAGACCCGCCCCACCCCCGGTCTCACCTCGATCCCTGTCCCCCATCTCATTTGCAAAACTAACCGTTGCAACAATGGCCAAATTTAGATTTTGGTGGTTGTGCAATGGTCCAAACAACCATTTTTGGCCCCATAACCCCCCTACCCCCTTAATATTTATTTTAACCCCTAAGTTAGTATATTTACACTTTAACCCAATTTCCCAACTATAAATACCTCATTTTTTCTTCATTTTATCTCACAATTCTTCCTACAATCTCTCTAATCTCTACAAGTCTACAATTACATTGCCTACTAAATATTTTATTTTATTTTATTTGTTCATTTGTTTAATTGTATCAAAGTTCAAAAATTGGGAGTGAAGTTGGCAACTAGCTTGAGGATCATCCATCGAGCAAAATTTCAATTTTCAACATCGATTACACGTCGACGTTACGTCGGCGTTTGGTACCTTCGTTCCTTCTTTAAATAATTATTGTTACTTTATTTTAATTATTGCACTTAATTTCATTATTTTTAATTATTTATTTGCATAATTAAAATGGAAGGATTAAGACGTACGATTATGGGTAAGAGTAAGGGTGCTTCTTCTAGTAGGAGTAACAATGTCAATGATATTTCTTCTAGTCATCCTATTCCTAGACATGATGATTTGATTGATTACACTCATATAGAGGAAACTGACTTTTTAATGATATACCATTAGATGATGAGATATATTTTGCAACTAAACCGGACTTTAATTTAGAAGATAATCCAGATGACACACCCACTAGTACACCTCAACAACTTCAACCTCAGACTAAGTCTCATCCTCAAATTTAAACTGGAACGCCTTATATTCCCCTTAGTATGAGACGATGCCTCACACAACGAAAATTTATATCAGCTACATGAGATTTTTTTGATAGGACCAAGAGAATCAAGTAATTAGATGTAAAATTTGGAAAAATATTTATAAGTTTAAAATGGGAAAAGGTCAGGGTGGGCCAGGAGGTTTATTGAGACATGTACAAGGCTTTCACAAAGTTAGGTGGGATGAATACGAGGCTAGAAAGTCGGGTGAGCCAATGCGCTCTCCGTCGGGACAAGGTTCACATAGTATCCCGGATCAAGTACATGGTCAAATTAACCCGACGATCGGGAAAATTGTAGGTCCTAAATACGATAAACACATAAATAGGGAAGAAATAGCAAAATTAGTTGCGGTGGAGGGTGCCTTTTCATTTCCTTCCTCTCATGGTTTTATTCATTACATTAGAGAAATATATAATTCTGCTTTTAACAGTTTTTCTAGATCAACTGTTAGGAGACACGTTTTTAAATTTGCAAATGAATATCAACAATATTTACGTTATGCATTATATCATTTTTCTGGCAAAGTATCTATCACTTCTGATATAGGTCGTAGTACTAATGACAATTATTATTTAACTATAACATGTCATTGGATAGATCATAATTGGTCTATGCAAAAATGTATTTTAGCATATATATGTATTGATGATAGGCACACTGGAGATTTTATTGCAGAAACTATTCATTAAGTTTGCGATTATTATGATATAACTGAAAAAATAATGACTGTTACGTTAGATAATGCTTATTCTAATAATTATGTTGTGAGACTTTTAAAAGATCTATTAACTCCATCTTTTCGTAATCATTTTCATATAAAATGTGCATGTCATATTTATAACTTAGTTTTAAAGGATGGTCTATCACTTTTTGAAGACATTCTTAATAAAGTACAATTTTGCTATAAACTTTATTTTTAGAAGTAATAGAATACAAAGAAAAAAAGAATATAAAAAAATTGTCACGATTATGGATTACATTTTAGAAAAATTCATGAAGAAGTATCGACTAGATGGAGTTCTCTATATGAACAACTATTTGTTGCTTACGATTATAGAAGACCTATAACATTATTTTTAATGCCCATAATCAAAATCCAACTGATACGCTTATAGATAATGATTGAGAAAACATTTCAGAACTTATTGGATTTTTAGAGAAATTTTTTCAAGCAACTAAAGAATTTTCTGATATATATTATCCTACTATTTCAACTATGTTATTTTATATAGCTCTAATATTTTTGTTACTTAGTGAATATATGAAAGCCCCATCTTATAAGACACCTATTAAAAAATATTTATCAAATTAAAAAAAAAATCATATTCCCACTATTTATATTATTTGTGTTGTATTAAATCCGACTATTAAAATAGACGGTTGTAAAGCACTTATTGAAACTATTTATGATTGTATAGCAATACTTCCACCTCAACCTCTAAAAACCCCAAATGAACAACCACCTAAGGAACCAACTAAAGAAGAAGTTTTTGTCTAGCATACACGATGAATGAAAAATAAAATATATGCATTACCAACAAGAAAGTGCTAGCAACCAATCGACTTCTATACCATATTCTTCTTCTTCTTCTTCTTCAATACAACCTCATAAGAGACATGTTGTTTCTGCGGTTAGTATTGAAAGCCTTAGAAATAGAATGTTTAGTGGTACCACTGCTAATCAAGTTAGCGAGTTTGATGTTTTTATTTTGCAGGGTGTTGTATCGTACCAAACAGTTCTCAATGAAGAAGGACGTGAAGACTTGCTTAAATACTGAAGGGAAAATGAGAAGACATTTCCGATACTAGCAAAGATGGCCCGAGATGTGTTGAACATTCAAGCGTCATCAATAGCGTCTGAAAGCGTTTTTTTCTGCCGAAATATTTCAATAGGAGAGCACAGATACTCATTAGCATGAGACAGCTTGGAGATTGCAGTTTTATTCAGAGATTGGATACGAGCGGAGCGTAGAAGGTGCGGTCAACCAGAGATCAACGAAGACGACAATTTAAACTACAACAAAATTTTGTCCGAGGGAACTGGAAGCGACGTCGACCAATTTGACTAATAAATTTCAACTCCAATCGAAGTACCACAAGTCATTGTGAAGAAATTAGAAAAGGTGTTTATAACTATGTAATTTTTTTAATTACAATTTTACTATGTTATTTGCAACTTTTGAACAACACCACAAAGTTACAATTTTGAAATTGTATTACAAAAAAATAATATTTCTATTAAATAATATAAGAGGCATAAAAACAGTCTTGAGATATTTTTATTACACTATCTTGTTCAATTATTTAAGCGTTTATATTCACAACTTTTTTGAAATTAAGTGTCTAAAAAAAAAGGAAACCCAGACCCGACCTGACCCCGCCTTGCCCCACCAATACCGGTCCCCTTTTTCGGCGAGATGAGGGACGGGATGTGACATCAGCCTGTCCCGCTAGTCCCAGTCTCGTCGGCTCCCGTCCCGCCGGGAACTCCCCTCCCCGAACCCGGCCCACTGGCAACCTATACATTTGACAGAGGATGTAGATATGGCACAACCACAAGGCTTTGTTGATCCTACTTGACCTGATTATGTATATAAATTGCATAAGGCTTTATATGATCACAAACAAGCACACCGGGCTTGGTACTCAGAATTATGGGATTATCTTATTTCTTTGGATTTGCAGTATCCCAATCTGATCATTGTCTATTTATTTATTCTAAGCTTGATGTAATCATATACTTGGTGGTCTATGTCGTTGATTTGATTGTGACAAGAAATAATCAGAAGGCAATTGATATCTTTATTGCTAAGCTTGGCAAGTAGTTCTCAATCAAAGACTTGGAATAGCTTGCTTATTTTTTGGGTGTCCAAGTGAGTCGCACTCCCAACGACTTATATCTATCTCAACAGAAGTACATTAAGGATATGGTTGAACATGCTTTAATGAGTGGTGCAAAACCTGTTTCTACTCTACTTGCAACTACTAATAATTTGGCCTCGGAAGATAGTGCTCATTTGTGTGATTCAAAAGACTATCAAATTTTGGTTGGATGTCTCCAATACTTACACTTACACGACCTGATATTGCATTTGCTACTAATCGGCTAGCTCAGTTTTCACACAGGCCGACTGCAAATCATTAGATTGCTCTTAAACGAATGATTCGTTATCTTGCTGGAACAATGAATAAAGGACTTTATTTTTCTAATGATTCTCCCTTAGTTTTACATGCCTTTTTATGCTGATTGGGCTGGAAATCGTGATGATCGTACCTCTACTAGTGCATACATCGTCTTCCTTGGTAAAAATCCAATTTCTTTATGTTCCAAGAAGCAGCGAACTATATCTCGCTTCTCCACCGAAGCTGAGTATAGATCAATCGCTTCTAATGCTGCTAAATTGTGTTAGGTCCAAAATTTCCTTAAGGAAATTTCTCTTTCTCTCTCTGGCTCACCAGTGATTCATTGTGATAATCTAGGTGCGATTTATCTTTCTACAAATCCTGTCTTCCACATACAAATGAAATACTTGAAAATTAATTACCACTTTGTTCGTTCTATGGTTCAACGGGGTCAGCTTCGAGTTGCTCACGTTTCAATGAAGGATCAACTTGCTGACTTACTGACGAAGCCTCTCTCCCACCATGAGTTTGAAAGGCTGCAGTCCAAGATTGGTGTCTCGGATCTACCACCATCTTGAGGGGGTGTATCAGGAATATTTCATATTCTTGTTCTGCAGATCTGCCTCTTTATTGTTATTTTCTTACTTGATGGATAATCATATCTCCCTCTTAATGTACATTACTAATTTTCCTTATGTGTAGATATTTTTCTTATTAGTTTTTTATTTTCTTTGATATCAATGTACTCCCTCATGTATAAATTAGAGATAAATGTACATGAATAAAGAACAACTTAGGGGGGGGGGGGGTTCAGGTAGAATGTAGAAAATGGCTACGGCATGATAGAAGTATACGTAGACAATATGTCATGTATTTATTGATTCATCGAGAATAAACTAATTTATCTTACGAGGTTGCTAGAGAACGACCGTTGTGGCGGGTTTACGAGGTAGCTATATTCAACGGAACCCTATTCCATAGTTGTGGTCCTGAATAAGCGTTCCATCCTGAAAATAAAAGACGCCTTAGTGGAAAAAATTGTTGCAACATATATCTCATAATTAACTATCGATAATTGCCTCTATTATGATTCTCTGTTTGAGGTTCTAATTGTTGTTAAATAAAATAAAGTTATACTCTTTCCAAAGAGAGGGAGAGAGATTCTTTTTAAAGATTCAAAAAGAAATGAAAATCAAAACACCATAACTACGAGGGATTAGCTAAAGAAATTGAAAGTCTAATAGTATCAAATAAAAGATGCACCAAGTGAACAATTAAAGTACTCCATCACTTATCAGGGGACCAAAACGGAATATTTTTTAAAATTTGCGTAAGTTCCAAATTATGAAATTTACAACCACCATAGACTTTCTTTTGTCACTCCAATACAAAAGTTCAGCTCTAGATCCTTTGGATCAAATCTGAGCCTCACTCGAAAAAAATTAATTAGGAAAAACAGAATTTATGAATTAAATGTAAGACAATTTTCCTTCATATAGAGATTTTTCCTTTTATCTGAGAATGTAAAACACAAACGAATCGTATATCCTAATTATCTTTAAAAGAAAAGTTCCTCCTTACTAAAATTCAAAGAGATCAACTTGAATGAAATTTGTTCAAATCTTTATCTTGAACAAACTGGTTCTTCAGCAATAGTTTCCAACAATGGTTTCTTTGACCTACGCATAGACAACCTGTGCTTAAACTCTTCACTTGAAAACTTTTCAATATCATCAAAATTCAACTTAGGCAAAGCTGATACTTGTTCATAATAATTACTTTGACTCTCTTTAATTTCCACAGCACATTCAGGCAAGATTCTAAAACTTCCAATTGACACCCTTTTGGAAACTGAGTTAGCAGTAAGTAACAAAGCTCCCATATCACCTGCTGACACAAATGAATTCAATCTCTTCATTGGAAACATAGCATAAACATTTCCCATTTCAAGATCTTCATCAGCATTAAGGGCTGAAAATCTCCTGCCAATATGAAGTGACCTTGTGTTTACTAGAAAGAAATTAGGAGTCTCCAGCATGAGTTCTGCTGCTTTTATTGGTTGATAAAAGTGACTTATTTCACCACTTGGGTATATGACTTTTACGCCTCTTGATTGCTTGTTGCCTCCTTGTCCTGATAAGGTGCAAGAAATATAGTTGCCCATATTAATAACACTGGCCAGACACTTTGATTATAAAAAAAAATACGATTTTTTTTGGTGGATTGGAGAAAATAGAGAGTTGTAGATGAGTTCTTTGATAGTTTGTTGAGGATGAGGAATGAGGTTGTGAATATATATATATGTGTGGGCAATGTTGATAGGGAAATGAGGTAAAGTCAAATAAATATTAGGATGAGTAGAAGACGGTTGTATAAAGTAAGGAGAAAAAGAATGTGGAAGAAATGAGAGTAGCCACATGACAGTTGACATCCGCGTCTGATGATATACATATACATGTGTACCTGAAATCGAAAGGAAAGTACGTTTATCTAGTTGGTCTCTATGATTGAGAGGGGGTCTAATTTCTTTGTTTCTTTTTTTATTAAATGCGTGTGGAGGTCACTCATCTTTGATCTAACTCTACGTATCATTATTATCGAATTCTGGTATCACACAAATAGATTTACGTGTTTTCCTGCAACATAGTGGATGCTAGTCGTATTTACTAAAGTAGAAGAGGCAAAAATTAAAATACAGTTGTTTTACTTGGGAGTTTTGGACGTGTCTTTGTTGTTCCTATTATCATGAAAATTGAAGACTTTGACCAAGATTAATTTAGTTTGGCTTATATTCCCATAGGCAGAGTAGCTAGAGTCCGTAAGGGTTCATCTGAAATTCATTCACTCAAAAATTATATTGTGTATATAATGTTAACTTTTTTTTGTAATTATAAATGTATTTGTTAAAATCAAGAGGAAACGTAAATTTAGAGAAAAGAAAAATAATGAGAGAATTCTTTTTTGCTTTTCATTCATCACAATAATCTCCTTATATAGAGATACATCCTTCCTTTTTCTAGTCTAACAAGAAAAAACCTATTCTAGTAAAACTATCATAATTACAATTTATCAAAAATAAATTATTAGACTTAGAATAGGATTCTACCAAAAATAAACTATTAGACAACTTAATTTGTCAAGTCTCACACGGACACAACTGGTCCGTGTCCGTGTTCTCTCAATACCACCCTCAAGTTGGAGCATGTACATCTCGAATGCCTAACTTGCCAAGTATATATTCATGTTGTGATTTGCCCAAAGTCTTTGTAAACACAACGGCTAATTGCTCGTTGGTTGAAACATAACTCGGAAGTATTATACCATATTGGAGTGCATCCCAGACATAATGATAGTTAACTTCAATATGTTTAGTCCATTTGTGAAATACCGAATTTCGTGCAATATACTACACCGCTTGACTATCACAGTATATTCAACGCCCAAGCTATGCAGGATTTCCTTCAACCATTTTAATTCACAGACCGTCATTGTCATTGAACGATATGGTCGAAATAATTATCGACCGCTTCACCAGCAAAGCTGCGTATAATGCCAAAAAACCCAATGTCCCCAGGGCGCATTTACGACACTTAAAGACTTGGTTGACACGAGCACAACACTCGGCAGAGTCTTCATTCATTACTAAGCCAAGGTCCCAGGTCTTTTTTTGCTTTTTGCTTTCATCGAATATGATCTACTACTCTTATTTGTCACTCGACCATTAACTTCTTCTTCCAAAAAAAAGAATTCCAACAACAAAACTGCTTCCACAACTACGAAAGGCAAATTTCTATATCTCGCATCTACAACCATAGAAAGTCAACAAATTTTTTTCTGCGAGTGAAAACCCTAAAAAAAATGCGAAGGGATCCTTATGCTCAATTAGTTGAGGACGCACAACAAAAAACTATCAAAACCCAGGGTGTAATAGACGAATTGGAAGAAGAAACCTTGCTTACGGAATATGGATTTTTATCCGGTAAGATACGCTTATTGATATCACCCTGCTTTTGATGAAGTAGGGTTCAGGCCAATCGATCTTATTTCAATTATACGGCTGAGTTTTAAACCAAAAAAGGTCATTTGAAAGCAGAGCAAGTATTAGTAGCATAACAAAAATGCCTTCCTCGTCATTAATATCTTTGCTCGCGGCATAGGAAGAATCCCCTCCATTTGCTTATTTATTCTTCAAAAAAGACTATATTTCTTTCGGGGTCATAGATTAGAGAATTCCCTCTTTCAAGCTTCCTTACATGCATATATTTCGCATATGCTGACGAGCGAGAGACAATGTGTTGCTTCTTGGTTTTCCATGATACCGTGAATTCCAAAGGGACATAAACCATCCAGTGAGCAATCCTCGGATCAACGGACATCCAACCTAGTCCACATAACACCACCCATACAACTGGAGATCATAATCTTTACTTAACACAATTTCTTGCCCAGGGTTTTTAAGTATCTTTCCACTCGGAGGGCGGCTCTCAAGTGCGCTTCCTTCGGTTGGTGCATGAATTGAGACAGAACATGTACACAATAGGACAACTTTGGTCACGTAAAATTGAGGTATATCAATCTGTCAATCAGACATCGGTATGACTCCGGATCTTCCAAATTATCCCCTTTGGCCAACGCCAGATTGTGATTCTGTTCCATAAAAGTTTTAATCAATTTTGCTCCCAATAGTCCGGACTCAGAGATTATATCCAAGGCATACTTACGTTGACAAAGGAATAATCCGGTTGGTCTACGCGCAACTTCAACCCCCAAAAAATACTTCATGGGACCCTAATCCTTCATGTGAAAACAAGCTCGGAGATAGTCTTTGAACTGTGCAATGACACCATGGTCATTTTCGGAGATAATCAAGTCATCCACATAAACTAAGACGTTAAGTTATATACTTCCCTGGTGCATCGTGAAGAGAGAATAATCGGAGTATGACTGTTTGAACTAAGAGTGGCCAGTGGGCCGGGCTCGGGTCCGGCGGGCCGGGTCTGGCGGGGTCGGGGTCGGGGCGGGACGGGAGAAGGGGCGGGGTCGGGTCTGGCGGGCTCTGGCGGGGTCGGGTCTGGCGGGCTCTGGCGGGGTCGGGTCTGGCGGGACTGGAGCAAGTCCCGTCCCGATCCCGATCCCGTCGGGCTCGGGTCGGGGCGGGCTCGGGTCGGGCTCGGGCTCGGGTCGGGATACGGCGGGTTTTTTTTTTTTTTTTAAATAACATATGTATAAAAAAAACTCAATAAACAAAACAAGATAGTATAATAAAAACATCCCAAGGCTGTTTTTGTGCCTCTTATATTATTTAATAGACATATGATTTTTTTGTAATACAAATACAATTGTCTAAAATCTAAATTGCAACTTTGTGGTGTTGTCCAAAAGTTACAAATTACATAATAAAATTACAATTAAAAAAATTACATTCTCAAAAAAACATGTTCTAATTGCTTGATGATTTCATGTGGTTCTTCGGTTGGAATTGGTATTTGTTGGTCAAATTGATCCACGTCGCTTCCACTACCTTCTGTTAAGATTTCGTTGTAGTTTTCATCATCTTCTTCGTTGATCTCCGGTTGACCGCACCTTCTCCGCTCCGCTCGTATCCAATCTCTGAATAATACTGCAATTTCCAAGCTGTCTCCGGCTAATGAGTGTCTGTGGTCTCCTATTTGATATCTGCCTGCAATAATAAAGGAACGAATGTACCAAACGCCGACGTAACGTCGACGTGTAATCGAGAGGTTGAAAATTGAAACTTTGCTCGATGTAAGATCCTCAAGCTAGTTGCCAACTTCACTACCAATTTCCAAATGAATAAATAAAATTGAATATTTAGCAAACAATGTAGAATTGTAGAGAGATATATTGAGAAATTAGAGAGATTGTAGGAAGATTTGTGAGAAAGATGAAGAGAAAATGAGTTATTTATAGTTGAAAAATTGGGTTAAAGTGTAAATATAATAACTTATGGGTTAAAAATAAATATTAAGGGGTAGGGGTTGGGGAGGGGCTAAAATGGCCGATTGGCTGACCATAATCTAAAATGGTCGTTGGTGCAACGGCCATTTTTGCAAAGCGGTCGGGGAGTCGGGTGGGCGGGCTCGGGCGGGAGTCGGGTCTCGCGGGCTTGGGGCGGGCTCGGGTCTCGCGGACGAGACATCGCCCCGTCCCGAGTTCGAGTCCCGCCTCAGATTTTTTTTTTTTTTTTTTGCGGGTCGGGCGGACCGGGACGGGCTCGGACGGGCTCGGGTCGGCCGTCCGCCACCGCCACCTAGTTTGAACTCATATTTCATCAAGGTATTTGCCAATTTTGCAAACCAACACCGTGGAACTTGTTTTAACCTATACAATGATTTTTGGAGTTGATATACTTGCCCCAGACTAGACACACAGAATCCCGGTGGTAATTTCATATAAACTTCTTTCACCAGTTCGTCGTATAAAAAGATATTATAAATATCCATCTGATGCAACTTCCAATTTCGAGTGGCTGCTACTGCTAAGAAGGTCCGAACGGTCACTACTTTTGCAGCTGGAGCAAACATTTCATTGTAGTCAATACCTTCCTCCTGCTTACTACCGAAGATGACCAATCAATCTATATATCATTTATTTGCTCCATACGAGTTGTATTTAATCTTGTACATCCATCTAAATCCGAGTGCTTTCTTATCTGGCGGTAATGTTTCCAATTTCCATGTGCTATTGTCCTCTAATGCTTGAATTTCTTATTACATGGCTTTCTCCAACATTCCTTTTTATAGCCTCCGAGAAGAATTTTGGTTCAATTCTTGTGGGACTTGTTGCAATGAAGCTTTGGTGTTGCGAGGAAAAAATATCACATGATATATAGTAAGCTAAAGGATAAGGTGCACCTGAGTGTTGCTGAGGATCGGGTGAACTCGTTGATGAATTTTCTTTTCGGAATGTTTCAGTAACGTAGTCACATAATCGAACCGAGTCATGCGTCTGACGTTTATCTTGACCCAATTATTTCTTCGGTGGCTTTTCATTATCCCGAGTACTTTCCATTTGTACTTCTTCCATATTTTCATTATTTGGACTAGCATATGTCCGGTATAATTCTGACTGGTCTATAGATTCGGTAATCGGTGTTCGAATTTCTTCTATTCAAGCTTTGTTCACACCTACATTATCTGTCTGTTCTTCTTCGAAAACGTGTTGATTTCATTCGTCCTTTATTTTATCTTGAATTGCTTCTATGTTATCGACCAAGTTACTTGTTCCTTTAAACCTTATTTCAAAAGACTGCTGTCACATTGGAGTACTTGCAGTCATGGTGTTTGTCCCATTTTTTAGCTACTGTTTTCTCAGAGTGCTATAATTTGAGGAAGGCATAGTTGTTGCACTCAATACAAGTCAGTTGTGTTTGATGTGTGCCTCCTTTATTTGGGGATGCTGCTCTATTACAATTGAGACACATCTTGGTGATCTAGCTACCATATTCTTGGAGGCAGAACATATGGCTGCATATGAGGTTGTTTCATCGCATCTTAATGTTATTTGTTATTGCCTTGTGGGAGGTAAGACTGCTACACCTGTTACTGTTTTTTTTATGCCATTTATGGTTACTGTTTGATGCTACTGGTTGCTATTGTTTGACACTGCATTCTGGCCAAACTATTGCTGCACTTTTGAGCACAGTTGATGTTCATGATTGCTGTATTTCTGAGCCTAATTGTTGCTGATTTCTTTGCTAAGACCTGCTGCTATTAAGTGTTGCTGATTTGCTACATTCAGCTGTTGCTCTTGATGAAATGATTAGCTACATTCTTGGCCTATTGAAGCTACTTCACTAAGGTCAAATGTTGCTGCTTATCTAAAGTCAAGTGTTGCACTTTGTGGTAGTATCTTGATGTGATACTTGCTGCACTTCAAGGCAAAATATTTGTTGCTTTATTCATGTATTCATTTGCCGTCTTGTTTGAGAAAAAAGGAATATGCTGCTATATTTTTGAGAAAGCAAACACTACAGTTCAAAGGAAAACAGGAAAACAGATGCAGCCCCATCTGGTATTAACTGATTTGAATACGATACTACACTTGGGCCAATGAAAATGATTTTGAGGCCATGTCCCTTTTGAAAGGTTGTCCCTCGGTTTGCTTCCTTCGGAATAGGGCGATGATGAGACTTGTAATAAAATCACACGTGAGAAACCAACATGCGTTGGCAAGGCAACTAGATTGACCGAC
Source organism: Anisodus acutangulus (assembly GCA_029783415.1). NCBI lineage: Eukaryota > Viridiplantae > Streptophyta > Magnoliopsida > Solanales > Solanaceae > Anisodus > Anisodus acutangulus. The sequence goes on along the minus strand of CM056501.1, from coordinate 42,562,896 downwards.
GAGTCTCTAGTTTGCAACCACGACATGAATGGAATTTCTTTACTTAAAATATAAGTCTGAGCCTTCTGTAATCAAAACTTCTATTGTTTTATACGGATCCGAAGGTTTTACTCGCATTTATTTATTTATAACTGTCTTTTATTTTACATCTTGCGAGGTATCTAAACAATATGGGATAGCAAACTGGGGTTCTACAGAAACGAAAGAGAACAAGATTGCCAGACGTGTGCCCAAGGCCCAAGAGATGACACTACTATCGCCTTAGCCATTACCGTTTTAATTTCTTTTAATTCCGTCTTCCTTTTATTTTGTATTGTAATTTAATTACTATGCTTGTGTGGTTGTTTGAACACGTAGAATAATTAGGCCCGAATCGTTAGATTAATCGGGTAGTTTAAAATTGGAAATCTTCCGCTAGTTTATTTATTTTAGGTTCGTCATGCATATTCAAAATTTTCAAAACAATTTGGTCACCCTTCATCGCATTATTAAACATATAAACAAGGTTTTGTTTTTCATCCGATTTGCAATTCAAAAATGACTTCCATATAAATTATTTCTTTGCATTATAATTTACTTTTTCCCTTTTACTATCAATTGCCAAAAATAGGTATTCTATGGAAAATGTCATACAAATGCATGCCTTTTTATCCAAAAATCAATTCTTACAAGTATTTTATAAACAATATCATGCACACTTTTTTTCCGAAAAGGAAAATCTTTTATGTTATCAAATGCATCTTTTAAAATACTTGCAACACCCTTTTGAGTAACTTTATACTTTTAAACATGTATTTTTCTCTTTAGCATAATAATTAACTTGAGTTTGACCGGATAATCGTAAGTTAGCGGATCTTAAAGGATGCCTAACCCCTTCCCTTTAGGATAATAGAGAACTCTTACCTAGAATCTCATAGTTTTGCAGAGTATTAATCGGAGTTTACTTTGCAGCACTTAGTTAACATTTAGGTGCTCTAATTCATCGTAGAATAATTAGGTGCGACTCCTTAACAACCTTTATCAATTTAGGAAGCACTCATACGTCGCGACCGTATCGGATCCCTCTTTGTTTGGAGACGGGCGGTTGAAAGCGGGTGCGACACTACTGAGGTGTCCTTGTGCAAGATGTTTGAAACAAAATTTAATGTCCGAAGAAGTAAGTCTTCACACGTTAACTCAGTTTCGTTATCATTTCTAACTATCGTTACCCTTTTTTCGAACTGTCTTTACACAAGAGCGAAGAAATTATTCAAGGTTTGGGACACTTATTTCTTATCAACTAAGAGAAAGATCCACACGGCTCGTGAACGATCATCCACAATAATAAACAAATATGAAGCACCACTAGAGGAAGAGGTCCTATAAGGTTCTTATAAATCGCAATGGATCATCTCAAAAGTATCCGAAGCAATATTCTCACTTAAAGAAAAAACACTTCTCGTTTGCATTGCTCATTGGCATACATCACGTTCTCTATCCAATTTATCACCATTTCACTTTAAGCCTAATGTCGTAATAGACTTTGTTACTTGTGCTGAAGAATGATCCAACCGTTTGTGCCAAAGATTGAACCAATCAATTGTCTCTGCCTTCATAGCCCGTATCAACGGCACATTCTGAAAATAGTAAAGTCCACATCGACGCTCACCCTTTCCAATCAGCTTTCTCGTGGTGGAGTCCAATAAAGCACACATAATTCTATTAAATATCGCATCACAATCTAAATAATCAATTAATTGTGACACAGAAATTAAATTGCATGTGAAATCCGGAACATAAAGAACATTCTTCAACCATATCATGTCATTCAATATTTTTTTTTGTAGCCACCAAGCTACTTCTATCCGGAAGCCCAACCTGACACTCAGGAATGTCCCGCTAATCGTTCAGTTTCTCTGAATTACCTGTCACATGATTGGTAGCTCCAGAGTCAATAATCCAGGATGAGTTTTCGGTCTTACCATCCATGTTTCCATTCGAATTTATTCCTTGTGAATTCAACACGTGAATCACCATTTCTGGATCTTCTCACTCAGATTGTGAGGTCCTATTCTGCCTGTGTTCATCTGTTCTATCTCCGCATGTGTATCCTTGACAATAATGACGTTAGCTCGGTAGTTGTCTCTTCCGTGATCAGACCCTGGGCCTCTCCTCTTCTGTTATTGTTGTCCTTGTCTTCTTCCTCCGAATTTTCCGTCTCCTTTTTTATATTTTTTGGCCACCATTCCAAATACCTAATGAGTTGAAATCATCCTTCCACAACGTGTCCGGATCTCTTGCAATGTGTGCAGAATACACCATCGTTCTTCCCTTCACCTTGGTCATGGTAAGGATTTCTCTCTTGTATGGCAAAGGCCACAGTTTCACTTTGTTCTTCCATTTTTCGTGTGAGTCATCTCACACGCTCTTCTTGCACTAGCTTCGAATAAACTTTATTTAATGATGACAACGGTTCCTGGATCAGTATGTTCGATATCACCGTTTCATACATTGCCTCATCCAATCCCATGAGGAATATATGCACTTTTTCTTCTTCTCTTTTGGTTTCCAAGATCATCCTCAGATTGCACGTGCACTTTCGGCACTTGCAAGTTCTCAAGCCTCATCTTCTTCAGCTTCACACTCCGATGTTTTGGTTACCGAAGACATGGGAAGAAGTAACTTCAGAGGTCAGAATGCCAGAGACAAAAGTAGAAGCAAGTCAAAATCCAGGTACAAGAATGTTACATGTGAGTATTGTCACAAGGAAGGGCATATCCAGAAACATTGCTACAGGTTTAAGAGGGACCAGAAACAGCAAAAGAAGGATGGCGATAATGAAAACCATGTTGCTATTGTTGCTGAAAATGATCTTGTTGCTTGTGGTAAAAATGAAATCAATCTTGTCCGTGATGAGTTTACCTGGTTTGTGGATTCAGATGCCACTTCTCAAGTCACACTCACGCCAAAGAAGAAATTATTTTCTTCTTATACTCTAATAAAACTACCATAATTATAATTTACCAAAAATAAACTATGAGACTTAGAATAGGATTCTACAAAAAATAAACTACTTAGACAACTTAATTTGTCAAGTCCCACACAGACACAACTGGTCTGTGTCCGTGTTCTCTCAATAAAATTATATGTTGAATCTCCTTAGTTCTTCATATATTTTCTTCTTCTTTTTTCAAAAGAAATCCCCTTAATAATAATATTGTCTCCTTCCTTACCTATTTCTTTGACCATATAAATGTGCAGTTTATGAGGATTTAGATCTCGATTTCCTCCATAAAATGGACCAAAATGGCCACTAGGTTTGGTGGTTGGAAGTAAATTTCAGTTGGATCACGAGAGACTGTCTCCCAACCTCTATAAGGTTAGGAGAGTAGAGTTAGTTAGAACTTAATATAATCTAAATAACTTGAATAGAGCTTAAATTTGTTGCAGGTAGCGTTCTGTCCAAAATTCCACTAAGTTGAATTACAAATATTCATCGTGATAATCAACTGCCGTCAAAAGTGCAAAAGCTAACCTTTAAGTAAACGTAAAGATGAATAATTTTGTGAACTCGGATCCACTTTCTCGTTCCCAAAGTTGAATATGGTTTAAATGACCATACTTACTCCGTTTTATAATAAGTGATATTTTTAGTTTTTTATTTTATTTCAAAATAAGAGATGTTTTAGAATTTCAAAAAGAAATTGACCATATTCTTTCAAAATTACTCTTATTTATCTAATAAAAAATCATTAAATAATTTTTCTTTTCTAAACATTAATTAGAGGTAAGTTAGTAGAAACACTCATAATTTTATAACATTGAGTAATTTTTTAAGAATACTCGTAAGCTAAAACCATCACTTTATTATAGAACGGAGGGATGAGTAGTATTATTTAATGTGTATAATCATAACAAACAATGAACAGCCAATTCCCAAGAAAGAGCAACTCCGAGAATCGTGACGGGATAGTAGCCGCGTCACGAGATCATATACACAACCTTCACTAGCAAAGAACATTAGTATTAATTATTCTTCCCTTCCCTGATTAAAAAAATAATGTTTTCGAAATTATTAATATAGTTTTCCAATAAGGATTGTTTGTTTTACTAATCATAATTGGTCGTGTACTAAATCATTGATTTTCCATCTTACTATTAAGCGTTTGGCGTTGTTGAGAAGTCATCTCATATTCACATATCCTCGACTCACCGCCATATTTTGCCGTACAGTGAATCCATTGGAAGAATATGAAATCCACTAAATGAGATTGTAAGTCGTATTTGTTAAATTTAGGAGTGGCATCTTCAAATGCTATTTACAAATCTTATTTAGTAAATAAAATATATCGGTCTCAACTATAATTAAAATTGTACATTATTTAAAAGAATGGATCTTTGACCTAAATTGTTCAAGTCCATATAAGGAGTCCATGTTCCTATTCCATATTCGATATGAGACTCTTAACATTCCCCCGTACGTCCAGACCTTGTTAACTGAAGCATAGATAATATAATTTGGAGGCCCAACATCGGTGAACAAAGAATTGAAATGAGTCTGACTCTGATGATACCATGTAAAGAATGAATCGTTGGTCTAACTCAACCCCAAAAGCTAGCTTGTAAGGTGAGGATTGTCCAAGTCCATATAAGGAATCCACGTTCCCATTCCATATTCGATGTGGGACACTTAACACATTAAGATGTCGTTTTATTACATTTTTCATGCAAAATGTACTTTTTTTTGTTTTGCAACTAATATAAGCATTTACGACAAACATGTGAACTTTATGATTTAAATTCAAAATAGTCGATAATTAGAAAAACTACACATATTTAGTGATCCCTTAAATTTTAATCCAAAATGACTAACTCGTGGGCGTTAGTCTCTCCTTGCCAATTGCCACCGTCAAATCCAAAGTCTTATTCCCACCTCCTAATAAAGAAAATTCATCATCCCTAAAAATACAACAACAACAACATACGCAGTGCAATCCCACAACGTGGGATCTGGGGAGGGTATAATGTATACAGACCTTACCTCTACCTTGATAGGTAGAGCGATTATTTCTGAGAGACCCTCGGCTCAGGACAAGCAAAGCAAAAAAACAGTCAGACCCGGTCAAAAACTTAAAGCAGTAAGCAGTAAGAAAATGCTGATAGCAAACGCGAATACGCCATGATATCGCATCCTGAAAGAGAATCAGTAACTAACGCAGATAAATGAGATAAACCAAGTACATTAAAGAACGCATAGCAGAAGAAATAAAACTAGAGAAGACTATAAAGCAATACTACGTCTATTCGTATAATATGCTAAGCATGCCAACAGTAATACCACCACAACAACCAATTTGTAAGTGTAAGTAGGACTACGCTCGACTACCTACTACCAGTCTACCTTAATTTGTGTCATCCACAACCCCCTATCTAAGGTCATGTCTTCAGTAAGTTGTGCTTGCTCCATATCCCGTCTAATCACCTCTCCCCAATATTTCTCTGTCCTACCTCTACCCCTTTTGAATTCGTCCATAGCCAACCTCTCACACCTCCGCACTATGGGCATTTGTGTCTCGCCTCCGCACATGTCCAAACCATCTCAACCTCGCTTCCCACATCTTGTCTTCCACCGAGGCCACTCCCATTCTGCTCCGGATATCATCATTTCTAATCATATCCCTACTCGCATGCCCACACATCCATCTGAGCATCCTCAGCTCCGCCACTCTGGGTGTGCGACGTCTTGACTGGCCAACACTTCGCCCCATAAAACATAGTCGGTCTAACCACCACCCTATAAAACTTACCTTTTAGTTTTTGTGGCACCTTTTTGTCGCACAAGACTCCAGATGCAAGCCTCCATTTCATCCACCCTGCCCCAATACGATGTGTAACATCATCATCAATCTCTCTATTCCCTTGGATGATAGACTTGAGGTACTTGAAGCTTCCTTTTTTTTGGAATGACCTGAGCCTCAAGCCTCACATCCACGCCTGTCTCACGGTCGCTCCCATCGCTGAACTTGCACTCCAAATATTCTGTCTTGGTCCTACTCAGCCTGAACCCTTTAGATTCCAGAGATTGTCTCCAAATCTCCAGCTTAGCGTTCACCCCGCTGCGAGTCTCATCAATCAAGACTATGTCGTCTGCGAATAACATACACTATGGCACTTCCCCTTGAATTTGTCGCGTCAGTCCATCCATCACCAAGGCAAATAAGAATAGGCTAAGAGTTGATCCCTGGTGCAACCCCATCATCATAGGAAAGTGCTTTGAGTCTCCTCTCACTGTTTGTACCTTGGTTTTGGCTCCATCATACATATCCTTAATCTCCTTAGTGTATGCCACATGTGCACCTTTAGCCTCCAAACATCTCCAAAGAACCTCCCCAAGGACTTTATCGATGCCTTCTCGAGGTCGATGAAAACCATATGTAAGTCTATATTCCTCTCCCTATACAGCTCCACAAACCTCCTAATAAGATGAATGACTTCTGTAGTCGAACACCCCGACATGAATCCACATTGGTTCTCGGAAATAGACACGTCTATTCTCACCTTCATCTCCACGACCTTTCCCAAACTTTCATAGTGTGGCTCAGCAGCTTGATACCCCTATAGTTGTTGCAACTCTGGATATCACATTTATTCTTGTATAAAGAAACCATTGTACTCCACCTCCATTCTTCGGACATTCTCACCATCTTAAAAATGACGTTCAATAACTCAGTCAGCCACTCCAAGTCTGCCCTGCCTATGCTCTTTCAAAATTCAACTAGGATCTCATCCGGCCCGGTCGCTCGTCCCCCGCTCATCTTGCGAACAACACCCTTAACCTCCTCAATCTTGATGCTTCTACAATACCCAAAGTTCCGGTACCTACCAGATTGCTCCAGATCTCCCAGTACAATATCTCTATCTTTTTCGTTCAAGAGTTTATGGAAGTAAGACTGCCACATCTGCCTAATATGCGCGTCCTCCACCAGTACTTTGTCGTCCTCGTCCTTGATGCACCTCACGTGATCTAAGTCGCGGGCCCTCCTCTCCCTCACCATGGCTAATCTGTACAACTTCTTATCCCCTTTTCCCCCCTCTATTTCCACGTATATGCGTTCAAAAGCCGCCGTCTTTGCCGCCGTGACCGCCAACTTTGCCTCCTTCCTCGCCATCTTATATAATTCCCTATTCATCCATTTCTCCACCTCATCCTTGCTTTCTACCAATTTCTCATACGCCACTTTCTTCGCCTCTAGCTTCTCTTGAACTTCATCATTCCACCACTAGTCCCCTCGATGCCCACCACGACTACCCCACGAGACCCCTAACACTTCTCTAGTCACCTCTCAAATGCAACTGGCCGTTTTGCCCCACATACTTGTCTCATCCCCACTACTCCCCCATGCCCCATTGGTCATCAACCTCTCCTCCATCTCCTTTGCACTAGCCATGGTCAAACTCCTCCATTTGATTCTCAACTTGTCATCTACAACCCTTCTCTTCTTCTCCATCTTAATCTCCAAATCCATCACCAAAAACTTATGTCGGGTTGTAAGACACTCCTTTGGAATAACCTTGCAATCTTTACAAAGACCGTTGTCAACCTTCCTAAGGAGCAAAAAGTCTATCCGAGTCTTAGCCACCGAATTACGGAAAGTCACCAAGTGCTCCTCCTTCTTCAGGAACTTCGAATTGGCTATCACCAACCCAAAAGCTCTAGCGAACTCTAAAAGTGAGACGCCTCCTTCGTTCCTGTCCTCGATGCCAAAGCCTCCATGCACGTCGTCGTAGCCCCCTGGAAGTGATCTGATATGTCCATTGAAGTCCCCTCCCACAAATAACTTCTCGGTGGGTGGTACACCTACCACCACCTCGTTTATATCCTTCCAAAATCACCTCTTCTCCTCCGCGGCCAAGCTCGCCTGTGGTGCGTAAGCACTAATAATGTTCATAGTGGACCCCCCAAGTATCAACTTAATCGTCATCATCCTATCGTTGACCATTCTAACCTCTACCACCTGGTCCCTAAGCTCGCTGTCTACCAAAATGTCTACCCCATTTCTCTGCCCCGACCTACCAGAGAACCATAACTTATACTCGTCCATCTCCTTAGCCTTAGGTCCTACCCATCTGGTCTCCTGGACACATCCTATATTGATCCTCCTCTTCTTAAGTATCTTAACTAAGTATAAAATAATTACAGGTATGACTGCGAAATAAACCTTAGAATTGCACAGCTGTTTTTTTCCCTTGCTGTTCTAATCTAAGTCAAACACAAAATCTTCTTTCAGACTCCCAACAATTTTTAGTAATATTAATTTTAATATGTGCAGGTCAAAGCATATTTAATACCAAAAGATAACACAAAGTTAAGCGAGAAAAAATTTCATATATTTTAACACAAAGTCAAAATGGATGAAAGTCAACTAGGGAAACTCATAGATATACTTTATAAATCATGACCCAAACAGAAGTGTTCTTCACTGACTTTTTCAAAATTATGTTATATCAAGCATATCCTTCAGTAACAAATTCCTTTACTTGGGGCTTTTGCTTTTATTACAAGGTGGGCAACCTGTTTTTCCTGATAGTAAAGAGACTTCTTCTAAGATTTCTATGACAGTAGCAAATGATGGCCTTGTAGAAGGAACTGTACTGGTGCAGTCTTCTATTAACCTGCACAGAATAACAATATGTTATATGTTGTCAACATAGGCAGAGTCAGGAATTGAAGCTTATGGGCTCATGATTATAGTCCTTTTTAGTTACTGGGATTTAAATTAGTAATTTCTACATTTTAAATGAATTTCTTAAGATAAATACAGGTAGTTTGAACAAAAACTACTGACTTCTGCCGAACCCGCTTCCTACACTCTTAACTCCGCCCCATGGCTGTCAATGTGGTTAAAAATTCTTGTCCAATATTTTCAAAATCACCTTCTGATAACAAAAGCATTCAATGCATTATGCATAGCTGCGAGAAGGTAACATCAGAGGGCACCACTGAATGCTTAGCAGCAGCATAGACTGATAGACATGTGAATTTGACACTAGAATACTTTTCATGATTCTCCACTGATGACTTCTACCAATGCTTCTGCGCTATCAGTTTTTCCCTTCTATCAATCTTGTAATGCAAACATTCTAATTTATTGTACAATTTTCTCGTTAAAACTATAAGAGTTAATAGTGAGTAGCCTGTATTTCTGGCAGTGCAATCATTTCAACATATTGTACGTTAATTGTTCTAACCAGATAGTGTAGTATCATTAAACTTCTTAGTAAAATGATTCCACATACACCAGAACATTGATGTGACTCATCACACATTAATTAGCTAATCGACATATTCGTCATTGCTTATGAATTACTTAGAAGCCGCTAACTAGCTAATTCACGTTCTCTGTACAAAAAGAAAAAAAGAACAAAAAACTAATTAAAGAACATGGATACTTAGACCAAATAGAATAGACAATATTATAAAGAGAGAAAAAAGCAAGATAGGGACCAAGACGGGTTGCAGTTTAAGAAGCTGTGGAGAGAGAAGAAACGGAAATCTTGAATGTTCCGGTGATGCAGTTAAAACTACTTGCATACAAAGTTAGCTTAGTGAAAGACAATCATTTTGGGCCTTAACACAGGGATCAATTGCAATTAAGGTAAAAAAACATATTGTAATGGAAAGTTAAAAGTATTAGCACGTGTGTAACACTATTGTATTTACATATATTAGCACGTGTGTACCACTATTGTATTTACCATATTTAGGGTTATGTAATTATGGTAGAACTAGGATCCCTATTGTATGGAGATTCTACATTGTATACCTATATATATTTTGTATTAATTAGAAAGGCTCCCCAAGGGAGATTAATACAATCTTACATGGTATCAGAAGTCAAAACTTCCTTCCTACCCTAATTTCGGCCACTTCTCCGGCCGTATCCCACTAGTATACACCGATATACAGCCTCCCCAGCCCACTTATCTCTATAACAAACCGATATACACTGAGTATACGGTTGATACTGCCTCACATACACTCCAAATATACGCCCCGAACCCCAACATAATTTTTTTCCGACAGGCATTCATGGCGGAGATTAATCATGGCAGTTTTATCATGGCAAAGAACACTACAAGGGATCGGGCCGCTAGCCGCGCCCTGCACTCCGCCCAGATGGCCTTCTCAACAGGCCACAAAGCCCAACCGACGGCGGCCGGTGCAGGGCCGAATTCATCCAGCCCATGTTCCTGCAGCCCAGCAGTGGCTCAGCGATCTGGGAGCCCTCCAGACAGCCAAGTGGCATGTAGCCCAACATCGGCCCAACAGTCTGGGACCGACACCAACATGCCACAACCGACTGGCCCAACATCCTAGGGCCCATCCATCCGTCCCAGGTCCAGCCCAAGCAAATTTGGGCCAGGTATTTGGAACTTTGACTAGTCAACAGCCTGATAATGCGTGGTATATAGACACGGGCGCCACGTCTCATCTCACCCACAATTCTGATAATCTTCCTAAACTGCGCAAGCTACAAACTCCGCAGTCTATTATGATCGGTAACGGTTATCGCATCCCGATTCAAGGATTTGGCCACACCCTTACCTCACCACCGCATCCCCACTTCTCTCTTAAAAATGGCTTCTATGCCCCACACATCATCAAAAATCTAATTTCTGTTAGAAAATTTGCCACCGATAATTCTGTCTCGATTAATTTTGATCCGTTTGGATTTTCTGTAACGGACCTCCATACCGGAAAACTCCTTACGAGATGCAATAGTGAGGGGGACCTATATCCTTTCTTTCCACATCCGCTGCTAGTGTCATTCCTCCCATCGTTCTAACAACCATATCTCCCTCAACGTGGCATAGTAGACTTGGTCATCCGGGGTCTCACATTTTTTATTCTCTTAGAAACCGAAATTTAATCCAATGTAACAAAGGGAAATTTTCTCATAGTTGCTCTTCCTATCAGTTAGGGAAACACGTTAGACTACCATTTACGACTTCTGTGAGTACCACTTTCTCTCCCTTTGATATTATTCACGCTGATTTATGGACCTCTCCCATAACTAGCAACCTAGGCCATAAATATTATTTAGTATTTTTGGATGATTTCTCCCACTTTCTTTGGGTCTATCCACTCAAACTTAAATCTCAAGTGTTCTCCAAATTTGTAGAGTTTCATACACTAATCAAAACGCAATTTGAAAAAGACATAAAATTATTTCAATGTGATAATGGTCGTGAGTTTAATAATTCCTTATTTCATAAATTTTGTGCGGCTAACAACATGGTTTTTCGTTTCTCGTGCCCATATACCTCCCCTCAAAATGGTAAAGCCGAAAGAATTCTCCGAACCATTAATAATATGATTCGTACCCTCCTTTTTCATGCGTCTCTCCCTCCTACTTTTTGGGTATATGCACTAAAAATGATAGAACACATTCTCAATATTTTACATAACCGTGCGATTCAAAATAGGACACCCACCGAAATTCTCTACCGTCGGATCCCTATCTATGATCATCTTAGAATTGTCGGTTGTCTGTGTTACCCTAATCTGACATCCACGGCCCCCCACAAATTGGCACCCAGATCTACTCCATGTGCATTCCTAGGTTTTCCGTCAAACCATAAGGGGTATTTGTGTTATGAACTATCCACCGACAAAATCATCATTTCTTGCCACGTCACCTTTGTTGAGTATGTTTTCCCGTTTGACAACATTAACAAATTTTGAGTCACTGATTACCAATTCCTCGAAGATTCGGACCCATCCCCATTTGTCCAACAAGCATTCCGTCAGATTGCCACCGTTCCGGCGGCGTCAGGCGCACAAACACCCACCACCGACGATCTAGATGAGTCAAACATCTCCCCGATCATCCTTACTGACCTCTGCCGCACCGCCACCAACCCATCCCCGTCTCCGCCAATCACTACTGCCTTCTCCGGCAGTCAGACAAATCCAGCCAGTTCGCCGCCGAATGCCCCCCATCACCGGCATTCGGCTCCCTGCGTCTCTGTCATAGACCGCCACTGCAAACCCTATCCACCGGCACCCGCCATCAATAACCAATGTGCCGTCACCACCCAACGCCGCAATTTCGGTCATCCGAAACTCCCCCGCAACAGTACCCAATCGCACCAGCAACTCGACCCCTACCAACCCAACACTGTCAACAACCCAGACGTCGTCGACACCACACCCACCCTCTCTGCCCAGATCGTCGACCCACCCATACCCGTCATCGTTCCCAGCTACCACCGACCCAATACCCGAATCTGCCACCCAACCCATCAGAGAACCTGACCACATCGTTGCCTCCAGTAACCCGGACCCAGCCCCCCACCATATTCCCCAACCTACCCCTGCCCCCACGTACCGTATGGAAACCCGTGCCCAACACGTGATTTTCAAACCCAAAGTCTAGTTCAATCTAACCACACAAACCATATCTCCAATACCCAAAAACCCGAAATTAGCCAAACTAGACCCGAATTGAAATGCGGTCATGCGTGAGGAATTTAATGCTTTAACAAAATAGCATACTTGGGATTTGGTTCCTAGACCGGAGGGATGAATGTGATCCGTTGCATGTGGCTTTTTGCCACAAATACAGAAACAGTGATGACCTATAGAGGTACAAGGCAAGACTTGTGGCTAATGGCACTAATCAACAGAAGGGTATAGATTGTGGTGAGACATTCAGTCTGGTTGTCAAACCAGCCACCATTCGTGCAGTTCTGAGTATTGCTATGGGTAAGATCTGGCCTATTCATCAGCTTGATGTGAAAAATGCGTTTCTACATGGGGATTTGAAAGAAACAGTTTATATGCATCAATCGCCTAGTTTTGTCCATTCAGCAGCCCCTCAGTATGTATGTCGTCTCTGTAAGTCACTCTATGGCTTGAAATAGGCCCCTAGAGCATGGTATGATCGTTTTGCACAGTATATCATGCAGATTGGGTTTGTGTGCAGCAAATGTGATAATTCTCTATTTATTTTTCATAGAGGTCGTAGAATTGCGTATTTATTATTGTATGTTGATGATATTGTGCTCACTGCCTCCTCTGATTTGTTGAAAAATGAAATCATTACGCTGCTCAAAACAGAATTTGCTATGACTGACTTGGGGAAGTTGACCTATTTTTTGGGGATTTCTGTGACTAGATCTGCAAATACTATGTTTCTTTGTCAGTGTAAGTATGCATAGGAGATTGTATACATGGCTAAAATGGCGAATTGCAAGATCATGGCTACTCCAGTTGACTCTAGATCAAAGCTTAGTGCTTTGGATGGTGATCCAGTGTCAGATCCCACTCTTTACAAGAGTCTTGCAGGTGCACTACAATACCTCACTTTCACCAGGCCTGATATTGCTTATGTTGTTCAGCATGTATGCTTATTTATGCTTGCCCCCAGGGAGCCTCACTTTACTGCCCTCAAACGTATCGTTCGATATGTTAAAGGCACACTTGATTATGGTTTGCATCTATATCCCTCCGCACCGATCGGGTTGTTGTCATATACGGATGTCGATTGGGCAGGTTGTCCGGACACGCGACGTTCCACCTCAGGCTACTGTGTGTTCTTAGGAGATAATCTTATTTCTTGGTCCGCCAAGAGGCAACCCACATTATCCCCTTCGAGTGCAGAAGCAGAATACAGAGGCGTTGCTAATGTTGTTGCTGAGATATGTTGGCTCCGAAACCTTCTTTTGGAGCTTCAATGTCCATTACGTAAGGCTTCTTTGGTTTATTGTGATAATATATTCGCCACATATTCGTCTCATAATCCAGTTCAACATCAACGAACCAAACACATTGAGATGGACATCCATTTTGTTCATGAGAAAGTTGATCTCGGTCATGTCAGGGTATTGCATGTGCCCTCTTCATATCAGTATGCGGATATATTCACCAAGGGCCTTCCTAGACAACTATTCCTCGACTTCAGATCCAGTCTTAGCATCCGGCCTCCTCCCGCTCTGACTGAGGGGGTGTATTAGCACGTGTGTGCCACTATTGTATTTACCATATTTAGGGTTATGTAATTATGGTAAAACTAGGATCCCTGTTGTATAGGGATTCCACATTGTACACCTATATATATTTTGTATTAATGAGAAAGGCTACCAAGAGAGATTAATACAATCTTACAAAAAGGAAGATTTAGATTGAGTGCATTGACTTACTGAAGAATTCTACTGGGGTATCGACCTATATACAACTTTTTCTCTAAATCAACGGACTTGACATGCATGAGCTCAGAACTCGTGTTAGTTACTTGTCTTCCTTCCAGCATCTGCAGCATTTCCAGTGTTAGTATTGAATCTTAATGGAAACACATGTGAATATGTGATAACAGTCAAGTCAAGTAAGAAGTAAACGGAAAAAATGACTCAATATTCAAGACAACAGGTTTCGCTGGCATTGAACCAACGAAAAAGTTCTACCAGTACAAGTGACAGCAGAACTACCACTTGGACTAAATCACGTAAATTTTACGCATCAAACAACATCAAACCATGCTCATTTTATCACTATTTTTCTATTGATTTGAGCTTTTACTCTGGGGCAAGAAAATCTGCCATCTAAAGAGAAACAATTTGACACACAACTGAAGGAAAGCTAATGCCAGAGATTATTTCGAACTGAGAGGATCCAACTCATCATCTTGATTACATATAGTGCACTCTTAAGAGAAGATTTCTGATTCTCTTCTATATACTAACACATACACACCGATAATAAAGGGATATGTCAGTGGTCAACGCCCCATTGGAGAAACTTTTCCTCATTTATATAAAATAGACAACCTTTTTTGAATTGCAGATGAAAGAACTTTCAATCACTTAAAGAAGCTCCTTTATTAGGTTGACAATTCAAACACCATAATAGTAAACCAAAGAACTTGAGGAGCAGCTGGCCTATAGTCATTGCAGCTACCTCTTTAATCTACTAAAAGATGCTAATAACAAAAAGCAGTAAGAAAAGAGAAGAAAATTATTTTCATTTTGCTGATACATATAGGATAACATGACTCTTGAATCAACCTGATAAAAGATGAGGCCAAATGAACAAATATCTTTGCTAATGTCATGACACAAATGGCTGATTAAGTTACATCCGTTGTTTAATTGGCCTGAAAAAGAAAAGACATTGATTATAAGCTGCAGTATGTGACCCGAAATAAATGAATAAATAAATACATAGGCAAGAACTAAAAGGTCTTCGTACAACAGTCTTGATTAGCATATATCTGATTATCCAATATTTGAACCCAATATTCACCAATCTTCAAGTGGCCACCTTCATGTAGTAACAAGTTTCTGGACCATAATAACAAAAGGCTTCAGCGAAGATGACAGCTAATCGCTCGGGAAGGACATATTCTACATAGCTTAACTAGATAATTTAGAAATTGCTTCATAAACTAAACAAATTAGTTTCCATTTCAGCATAAATCACTTTGCTGATTTGTCTCACAGATAGAAACAGCATAGTAAAGTGGGTAAAAATGCTTTATAGGCCACCAACAGTTTGCCGTTACTACATCAACACATTAAGAAAAAGTTCAACAGATGTCGTACTTGCACCATTCATTCAAATGAACAATGCGTAAGTTAAAACCGTAACATCCAATTGCATGACTCAAGAGTTCTATTGATGATTGGAATTATTTAAGAATGAAAATCACTTTCATGTCCTTGATAATGGAATATTCTGGCAATAAAACATGGACATACCTAAATGCTCTGAGTTATGAAGTAATAAACCAGTTGAACATTCAAGAGGCTGAAAAACATGAGTAAGCTTAGCACATAATGCAGAGATGTAAACGACCTGCTGCTTGACAATACTGTTATAAACAAAAGAACTCTCTAGAATCTACTGCAGAAAATCATAGACAGACAAGCTCAAAGAAAAGAAGCACTCAGTTTTCTCTAACAACTATCCATTAAAGTGATTAAACACCAAGATATAGATACTAGAATAATCATAAGAGTTCAGCATAAAGAAAGATATAAACTAGAAGTTAGTTATTTTCTCTGATTCCATGATTGGAAAGCGGACTTCGCTACAATTCGAAAGTATAGAAGATAATAAGAAAAATAGAAGTGAGATTTAATAAGGATAAATCGAATAGACATACTTTGGATGCAAGTTATTGTGAACAATAGGCAAGGGCTTGTGCCGATGGAGGTAATTCATTCCCCTGTGTTCAATGTCAGCACTAATGTGATTGGTTCTTCACATAATAAAATGAAATCAACCTAAATAGAAAAGAAGTGAAATGTTGTACTTAGCAATGTCAAGTGCATAACGCAAAGCAGTTGGAGGGTCAAGACGCTTTCTTAAAATATCTTGCAAGTTTCCCTGACATACAAGAGAAAACAGAACAAGAAATCATGTTTAGGGTATCAAGTACCAGTTTTGCAAAATACTGAGAGATCTTGGGTGAAAGTTTCTGAAGATCAATATTCAAACTTAATACAGAGTCTTAAGTCCTATAACAATTAGCATCTAGGAATATTAGGTGATAGTGCTTTGGCAAGTAAATGTCTATTAATATTGCAGCATTGAAGGTGGCATGGCTACAAAGTGAATTTATTTATGCATCATGTCTCACTTCTATATCATCATTGAAATTGAACGACGATGTCATCCGTACCTAGAGACCATGTTTATTGGCATTACTTAGGTGCCCTCCTACAATAAAAACATCTAAGCAGTTTTTGTCAATGAAACTGATGGAAAACAACCAACATACTTTTGGCAAATACTCTGTGATCAAGATCATTTCGTCACCATGAACAATTGATCCAAGAAACTGTAAAATATTTGGATGTCGAAGTTCCCTCAGTAAAGTATTAACCTTTGCAGAAAACACCCTGCAACAAGTGAAAAAAAGTTAAAGGAAGAATTAATCCAGAAAGCCTCTTTTAAAACATTAAAATAATTTCAAAATAAAATTGAATGCCTTTTGATTGCTGTTTTGACCACCCATGTTCCACGCCATTTGACCATTTCAGACTCCCCAAATAAGCCCTGTAAAAATAAAAAAATCCTAAGTTCCTTCAAAGTTAAATACTAAGTAAAAGAAACAGCCCTTCTTCTGATAGAATCCTCGTTTCTATACACTTGACACTTGTTTCTCTAGAGGATATATATATATAGTTATACATTCTTTTGAGAAAGTTCCCCAGAAGATACTGAGCACCGCGATATTCCGAGCTTTGGATTACCCTATTAGTACCTGCTCAATCATTGATGAGTGCTGCATGTTCAGTTCGGATATATCAATATTCTCTTCAATTGAATCCCCTTCATGCCGAACAGTCTGCATGTCATAGAATTCAACTTATCATATCAAAATACATTTTCTTACAAAGATTAATTCGCAAACCAATAAAGGAGTAAATGGAAACTGCATTTTGATGAGTAAATTTGATGTTCATTTACTGCATCAATAGGCTTGGAACTTTTATGAGTGAAAAGTTATGCTTTTCGGTTTATTGGTGCTTTGTGTCCTTATATTTTGAAGTAATTTCAAATTTATTCCGAATACTATTGCCTTCAATTCATCTACTCTCTTGAATAAGCTAGTTAGTCCTCCGTCTCCTTAGTTCTAGTGGCAAAGGTTGAGGAACTTATGACTTAGGTCACAGGTTTGAGCCCTGTGCCATGCAAACTAAGCTTGGTATTTAAGTGGATAAAGGTAGAGGGGCGGACCCATTATCCCGGAGCTTCGAAGGCTGCGGTTGATCCTAAGGTTTGGACCCAAACAGATTTCTCGGTCATCATAAAAAATCCTTCAATTAGTGAAACTGACTGGTCAAAATAAACATATGTTCTTAAATTCTGCTACCTTAGCTCCCTTTTCCATATCATCCTCCACCCCCTCTTTAAGTCTACAACTCTGACCTCACACACCCCAATTCTATTTGCAAGGATGGAGTGATCTTCCAAGGTAATGCAGAAAGAATTGTAGCCACAGTAAGGGATGAAGGGTTGAGAAGTTTATGTGAAGTTCAACATGCCACAAGTAAAAGCTAGTTAAATGCCGAAGAAATGACATGGGACCAAAATGAGTACTATGCTTATTTTGTACGATAGGAAGTGCAATTTTGTCATACGTTTATAAAGGAAGATTCAAATGTTTATATTTTTCTATAAATTGTCAACAAAAGGTGTTTAAAACTACCATGTCAAAGATAGAAGTCACCATTCGCAAAATTCAACCTCACTTCACTTTTACAAGCAATCTGTGTAAACAATTTTATATCTTGAGCTACATTCTACGGAAGTTAAGTCTACCGTGCACATCTCCAGTACATTAGCAAGTGAAGAATTCATAAGATGGAATTCATTTGCTTTATGAAGCTATTGTCAATATCTCAAGCAACTTGCAAGGACGTGATATGAATTTACAACTCCTATCGGATGGTGAAGACTTGATGCTTGCGCTTGGGTAAATGAGAATTAATTGGATCAGTTCCTTATTAGAAAGTCATAATATCAAATTTCAAAATTACAAGACTCCAACATATAAAGATGAAAGTTTCTTGAACACCTATTTCACCAGCATTGCCACAGCCAAAACCAACAAAAGCAAGCAAACCTAGAAGTAATTAGAGATATTCATTGCTGCAAATTTCTAATGCATTTTCAACTTAAACCGCGAACACTTACCAAAGGTTGATCGCTGTTGGAATCCTTGCCGCCACAGACCTCAAGGATCCTGCATATGTCACGGTGCCCGTACAATTTTGCATCTGTTAAGGGCTTAACAGCAACAATTGAAAGGAAAATAATGATGGTTAATCCCTCATCATATCAACTACTCTGAAAAGCATATGTTTTCAAAAGCAGAGTTTAAGTTCTATACATTGTAACATGAAATCATATGTATACAATCAGCTCACTTGTAAGGTAGTTACAAGTAAATCTCTATGATAAGCATTAATTGTTAATCTGATAAAAATGGTAACTAACCTACCATCACAAGTTAAACTATGTTGCACTGTCAGCGTTCATTAAAGGGAAACTTATCAATACGTCCAGTTTGGCCAAACTTATTTACCAATATGGACAAAATATACAATACCTATACACTGGTTATGTATATTTTATGTATAGGCAGTGGCTGAGCCACGTGCATCCAAGGGGTATCATTTTTTTATGTATGTATATTATATATTGACTCCCCTTGACTTCTTTGTCGATTTACTTCTTTATATTTTGACACCCCTCAGTGAAAATTCTGGTTCCTCCAGTGTATAGGTATATATATATATATATATACATA